>JAQPPZ010005217.1:0-401656 GCA_028583015.1 Wollemia nobilis
GAATTCGTTCGATCTGAGGTGATATCATCTGATCGGCGACGATATCATCCAACGGACAAAATAAACTCTAAAAATGGTGCGAAAAATGAGGAAACGGGTAGCAGGCGGTTTTGGAGCGGTTTTGGGGTTGAAATTTGAATTTGAATTATTACTAAGGTAATTTTAATTATTTACTAAGGTTTATTGTGCCAATTTTAGGGTGCTACATTTTGCCCCCTCTTTAGTGAATTTTTCGAAGAAAATGTGTTAAAGATGAGTTCTTCTCGATCTACGAGAAAGCAAAAATTATTCCCATTTTTAGGCGACGATTCTAGGTCGAATCGTACGACAACTTACTATGGTGCCCCCTCCGTGTTTTTACCCAAATCGAACGTTTGAGGTAAAAACGCGGAAAAGCAAAATTTAAAATGTTTTTAATTGTTTTTGAATAAAATTAAGAAAAATAGGGAAAAACCCTAATTCATTTTTACTGTTCATTTTCCTGGTTTCTAGAGCTCTACAGACAAGATGGTCGAGACAGCGCACAGATCGATAGAGGTCCGGCGCGGGCTACGGGTAAGGGTTCAAACTTAGTTTAGAAGGCTTTAATTTTGAATTTCATGTTTTTTAGATTAATTTTGAATGATTTTTGAGCATCGCGGCCATTTTTGGGCCGTCGACGTCGTCGGGACGAAATCGTCTCAATTTCGTCGAAATCGTCTCGATATCGCCGATTTCGTCCAAGGGCGAAATCGATGATATGGGGACGATTTCGTCCAATAAGGGACGATTCCCTCTTGCGAAATCGGAGACGAATTTGCTCAAATTTTGGACGATATCGTCCAATAGTGGACGATATCATCATTTGTATGAAATTGAACTTGTTTTACTTGCATTTTTAATCACTGTGTTATTAATGATTTTTATTGTTTTGTTGTTTATGTTGCAGAGAGGATTATTAAAGAGCAGGGAATGGAAATACGATGGGCTGAGGGATGACTTGGCCACTCTATCTCAGGCAGAGCGAGATCAGTTGGCTCAAGTCGGCTTGCAGCATGTGGCAGATATGCCATAGGTTTCTACAGATATGGGGCTATTGACAGCCCTAGCAGAGAGGTGGTATCCGGGTTCTTCTTGTTTCTGGTTACCGATAGGGGAGATGACTCCCACATTGGAGGATGTATGGAGGATTTTGAGGATCCCCATACAAGGATGGCTAATAACTCCCATGGCCAATCAGGGCCACGCGATGATGCGACTATGCGGAGATCCGAGCTTCGCCCTGGAGAAGGGCGGAGTGAACATCGAGTCGCTACGCCGGATGCCCGGGGCATCTAGACTGACACAGGTTTTGGCTGGGGTGGTAGGTGGTCTGCTGCTATGCCATCAAAGTGGATGCAGAGTACCATGGCTACCGACAGATGTGGTCTATGACATGAGAGACCACGGGTACAGGTTTGCTTGGGGGAGCTTTGTACTATGCCGATTGTATAGGATCCTGCATGGGGTCGTATACAAGGGCGACCGATGTCTGGTCATGACATCACTACTGTAGGTTTGGTGCTGGGAGCACATCACGGTGCGGAGGCCGATAGGGCTCCCACTGATAGGGATTGATGGGGAGAGGCCCCGAGTTTTCTACTGGTGGCTCCGAAGAGGGTCACAACGGCGGATAGATCTGCCAATGTCCCGGAGACTACTTGATGACCTTGTCTCCGACCAGATCACCTGGAGGCCTTGGAGAGATCATCCAGGGTGGGCCGAGGATGGACAGGAGCTGGCTCGCATTAGGCAAACCTGTTGGCTGAGGATGGAGAGGGGAGAGGTGGAGCTCCACCGCTATGACCGAGTTTTGAGGCAGTTCGGTCTACAACAGGGGATCCCATCTCTCAGGGACTACGAGTTTTCCTGGACCATCCGGGATAACACTACAGTCAGCGGGGCTCCAGATATGCAGCGCTTCTGGAGTGAGGACGTGGACGATGCCCCCATTCAGCCAATGGATGGGGACGATGCAGGGGTTGCCGATGGCTATGATGCCTGGTACGTAGGCATCCGCCCTCCTCGGATGACGAGGGCTCAGGGTCCGATTCATGCAGTTGTGCATCGGATGGGGAGGCGGCGCCAGGCGGCCATTGAGGTGGCACAGGGTCACGGCGGGAGAGAGCAGAGGAGGCCATAGGCTCAGCAGAGGCCATGGCAGTGGGAGAGGAGGGAGGAGAGACCCCCTTCTCCATGGAGAGAGAGGCCACCATCACCCGATAAGGGCAAGGGTGTCGAGGTAGGAGAGAGTAGCGAGATGGCTACTCTCCGGGCGGAGACTGTTCGTCTCCAGGCTCAGGTGCAGTCCTTGCAGGATGAGGCTGCACGACACCGAGAGGAGGCCACACAGCTCAGAGATGAGGTCGCACGCCTCAGAGCACGGAGCGGAGGGGCGAGCACTCGGGACTTAGCATGGGCTATTGCCCAGATCACATTCTATCAGATGCTATACCACCATATGGTACCAGAGGGGCAGAGGTTACCGCTGTCGGCCCACATTGCGGAGCCTATCATGATGAGGTCATCGAGGACATCATCATGATCAGAGTCCAGGACTCATAGCACCACACGGACTATGATGGGGCCACCTCGTCCACCTCAGGGCGGGGGAGGAGATGAGGCTGAGAGCTCGAGAGGTTCTCGAGGCTAGCTGCTACAGATTGCACTACACATATTGATACATAGTGTTTATTATTTTTGATAGAGGATTGAGTATGTCGAGGTACAGATTGTGGCATACCGATCCAGTTTTGAGATGATGTATATATTGTTGATATATATATAGATGAGATATTTTTTGATCATATGACTTGTCTTATGTGTTTGTATGATGCTTTAATGTTTTGATGTGATTGATTTGATGATTCATGTAATTATGTCATTTGGAAATATTATGGTTTGAATGTCATGCTTTTAAAATTTAAATGAAATAATCTGATGTAAACAAATTGGTTGTTTGTGGTGTGATTTGATAAAAAATAAAAGGGACTTTTAACAATAATTTCAAAGGACATTGTCGCTATTATAGACCATTTCATGGAGTCGCCGCTCACTCGGTCGTCAAGCTAATCCCAGTATAGAAATATTGTTAAAAGTAAAAGAGTGCTTAAGAGACTGTCTTAAGACTTTGTTGTGATGATGCAAATGATGATGATGATGGTGATTTGTTTTCAGATTTCCATGAAAATAGTATGCATGAAATACGAAAAGAAAATGATTTTTGCTAGGCATAAATTCCTAAGTGTGATAAAATTTTGAACAATTCCTTAGAATTTATACCATGGTTGCAAAAACTGAATTTGAACATAATGACATGAAATAGAATAAGTGTTTGTTTGTTTGTAAAGCATAATTGTGTAACATAAGGATGCAAATCACATGTTTTGATGAATTTTGTTTTTAAAATAAAGGGAAAAGAAAATTAGAACGATGGTTTGCGCTAGGCATAGAATTATAGATATAGACTTATACCATCATCGCGAAATCCAAAGAAGAAAATAGATTGTTGGTTTTATTGCAAGATGCATTTTTGACTTTTGATAAACAAAATAATAATATGAAAATTTTGTTTGAAATTATTTTTGAAATTTTGTGAGAAGATGTATGTAATTGCTTTGATACAAAACAAAAATTCTGAAATAAAAGGATAAAATTATTCGAAAAGAGTTACAGAAATATTTTAAATTATCTCAAAGAGAAATGTAGATTTATAAGGAATCCTCATGTGCAAATGTGAATTCATTACCGATCTTGATTTATCATAATGATACAAAATCTCTCAAATACAAATGTGTGTGCGATTGTATTGTTCATTTACCAGCTTTGAGCAAGATAATTTGATACAAGTGATTTGAATTAACCAAATAAGTGTTCATTAACCATGATTTAGATGCATATAACCGTACCGGACTACTATGTAAGTCGGGTTATCAAGAGCTAGCTAATCCATAAGCAGACATAGGTCTGTACAAAAGAAGGTCGCTAATGTGACGGACATATCACCACGCTAGGAGTTACCCAAGGCCAAGCGGGTTGGGCACAAACCACCTGTTATGGGGCTTACCTCACAGTTTTCGAATAATTGAGAATTCCAGGGATTCAAGCTCATCAACCCTTCTTTTCTTTTCAATGGGTAGGGAAAGGGATTTTATTGCTTTTGCTTTTGCTTTTTCTTTTCTTTTTTTTTTTTTTTTGTATTTTTGCTTGATATTTGAGATAATGCTGAAATATTGCTGTGATGATTCAAAATAACCTTTTTCTTTTTCTCTTTTTCTTGAACTTTTCTTTTTCTTCCTATGCTAGGGATACTTGCTCGGATTAGCTGTAGAGCAAGGGATTTTTATTCTCGGGTAGGGGTGAGCTTGTCCTTTTGTCAATTCTCAAAGATTCTAGACCATGTGCATGATAGGATAGCAGGGGAAACTTTTCGCTCAAGAAACCACTTCTACTATGTAGCATAGCATGGACATTACAAATATAATCATTTTATTGTGAAAGGATATGCTTGGTTTAAGTAAATAACAAGATCAATTCTCTTGTGCTCAAACTTTATTTAATGCCAATGTGGACTTTGATATAAGAGAGATTAATAATCATAACAAATAAAATCAAGATATTTATTTTTGTGTTTGCAAAAGTGAGGGATTCCAAATAAATGCTAATTTATCCAAAATAATTTGAAAATATAACTGCAATACTTCACAATTTGAGAGGTACTGAAATAAAAGATGTTTTTTGATTTTTGATAATTTTGATGTTGATTGAAAGAAAAAAGTGACAATGTGATTGTTTTTTGGAATTTTGAAAATTTACTAAAATGAGACAAGATGTACAATATATACAATGACGAAATTACCAAAATTATGCATAATATCGCTTAAGATGCATAATATTCATAGGTTCTTTTAAATATTTACCATCTAAGGTAGCTAATTTGTATGCTCCCGATTCAAATTTAGCAATGATAATATATGGTCCAAGCCAGTTGGGTTCAAATTTACCTTTAAGGTCTTTAGTTGCATTAGTATTTTTTTTATTTTCTTTTAAAACAAGGTCGCCGACCTCAAAGGATCGATGACGAACTTTCTTAGCATATGATCTTTTAAGCTTGTTTTGGTAGGCACGAAGATGCTCCAAAGCATTGATGCACTTTTCATCTAGGAGTTCCAACTGATTGAGTCTGCCAGCTCGATATTCATCTCCTACTTCGGTATCTTGAAGTAGTAGAGCCAAAGAAGGAACTTCTAATTCAAAGGGAAAAATAGCTTCAGCGCCATAAACCAAGACAAAAGGTGAAGTACCTGTGGGAGTACGCACACTAGTGCGATATGCCCACAAAGCTGGATATAATTGAATGTGCCAGTCGCGGCCAGATTTATTGACCAATATTTTAAGGATTTTAATTAAGGTTTTATTGGATGCTTCTGCTTGACCATTACCCTGAGGATAATAGGGAGTGGACCAGCGATGTTGAATCTTATATTTTTGGCATAATTTCTTAACATCTTTATTCTTGAAACAAGTTCCATTGTCTGAGATGAGATTTGCAGGAATTTCGAACCTACAAATGATTTGATTAAAAATAAATTTAGAGACTTGTGTTCCAGTGCAGGAAGCTAAAGGCATAGCTTCAACCCACTTCGTAAAATACTCAGTGGCGGTTATGATGAATTTGTGTCCATCAGATGACACAGGATTAATTTTGCCAATAATGTCTAAGCCCCATTTTGAAAAGGGCCAAGGAGATGAAATAGCCTGTAGTTCTTGTGCAGGGGCATGGACAAGGTCAGCATGTTTCTGGCACTTGTCGCAATGGCGCACATAATCATGTGCATCAGTTTCCATGGTAGGCCAAAAGTAGCCTATCCTAAGGAGCTTTTTAGCAATGACACTACCACTGAAGTGTCCTCCACAAGATCCATCGTGGGCTTCACTCAAAGCTGATTTGGATTCTTCTAGATTCAAACATCTCAAGAGGATACCTTCAAAAGATCTCCTATATAAAGTATTGCCAATTATTACAAATCGACTTGCTCGTCTACGTAATAACCGACGCTGGTTTCTATTAGAACTGGCAGGGAAAGTCCCATTGTGAAGAAAATCAAATATATCCATATACCAAGGTTCAGGAGTAGTTTCATTGATTAGAAACACATCCAAAGGTTCTAAGCATGACTTATTTGAAGCGGGTTCCTGGAGTCGACGAATAATGATGGTGGCATATTCGTCATCTAACTCCAAGGGCAGAAGAGATGCAGCTGCGGCCATAGCGTCAGCCGCACGGTTGCTAGTTCGAGGAATAGCTTCCAAGGTAACTTTATCAAACAAGGACAACAACTGCAAAACATATGCTTTATATGGGCGTAATTTATCATCTCTGGTCTGATAAACTTCATTAATTTGGTTTATAACAAGTTGAGAATCACCAAAAACTAGCAGATGTTTAATTTTTAGTGCCAAGGCAGCTCGTAATCCAAGGATTAGAGCTTCATATTCGGCAATATTATTGGTGCAAGCAAATGTTAATTTAAAGGACAAAGGTATAATGTGTTTTTGCGGAGATATTAAAATAATACCCGCACCAGCCCCACTCATGCATCGGGCTCCATCAAAGTATAAGGACCATTGTTCAACATGGTCTGCCTCTAATTGAAGGCATTCATCAGGAAACTCAATGATGAGGGGATGGGTAGACTCTAAGGGTGCAACAGCTAATTGATCTGCTATGATTTGACCCTTAACAGACTTCTGTCCTATGAACGTGAGTTCAAACTCGCTTAGAGCAAGAACCCACTTTGCTGTGCGACCCGATAAATAAGGTCGACTCATGAGATACCGCAAGGGATCATATTTAGCAATGACATATGTTTTCTGACTGAGCATATAATGGCATAATTTTTGCATAGAAAATACGACTGCTAGACATAGTTTTTCTAATGTTGTGTAGCGGGTTTCATAACTAATTAAAGTTTGGCTAATATAATAATTAGCACGTTCTCTTTTCTCATCATCAAGTTGAGCTAACATAGCTCCTAAAGCAAAATCTGAAGCTAAAATATACAGGATAAATGGGCGATCAGGTCTAGGCGGTGAAAGCACAGGTGGGTTAAGGAGGTATTGTTTGAGAAGTTCAAAAGCTTCCTTGCATTCATCGTCCCAATTAAAAGGGACATCCTTCTTAAGGAGCTTAAGAAAGGGACTGGTTTTGTCTGCCAGCTTATCGATGAAGCGACGGATGGCTTGAAGCTTACCTTGTAAACTTCGTAACTCAGATATATTAGTAGGTGCGGGCATATCAGTGATAGCCACAATCTTGAGAGGGTCGATTTTGATACCACGTAAAGAAACTAAAACCCCTAATAGTTTACCGGACTTGACTCCGAATATACATTTGGCTGGATTTAATCGAATAAGATATTCTCTTAACCGATTAAATACTTTTCTCAAATCATCTAAATGATCATCTTCATTAATAGAGCGAGCTATAATATCATCTACATAATCATGTAGGATATCATGCATCATATCATGAAAGATATAAGTCATGGCTCGTTGATATGTTGCACCTGCATTCTTTAAACCAAATGGCATCACTTTCCAACAAAAGGTACCCCAAGGGGTAATAAAGGTTGTTTTAGCCTGATCTTCAGGAGCTATCCTGATCTGATTATAACCAGAAAATCCATCCATTAGGGACATCATTCCACTCCCCATAGTAAAATCAATGATTTGATCCATGTTTGGAAGAGGAAAATCATCTTTAGGGCATGCAACGTTAATATCTCTAAAATCTGTGCAAACCCTAACTTTGGTAGCTTCTTTCTTGGTGACTGGAACTACATTCGAGATCCATTCAGCATAATCAATAGCTTGTATGAAAATAACATTCAAGAGTTTTTCTAACTCCCCTTTGACTAGCAAGGCCACTTTGGGATGCATTTTTCTAAGTTTCTGTTTAACAGGTTTAGCATCCGGATGGACTACTAGGTGATGCATGACTACAGAAGGGTCTAAACCTGGCATATCTTCATATGTCCAAGCGAAGACATCTTCATATTCTTTAAGGAATGCAATGTATTGCTCTTGTTTTTCTTGGCTTAATTCTGATCCAATACTGATGATGTGAGGATTATCCTCAGTTCCAATGTTAACCTTAATGACGTTTTCTACTTCCATGTGTAGATCTCTTTCAAAATTAGGTGGGGCAGGTGAAACGCCCAATTCTTGTAATTCCTTTAAGGTTAACTTGGATAATTCATCTTGAGGAGTCGTGGCCTCAAGCTGGGCTATAGTAGGTATAGAACCATCAAAATAAAAATCATTGTGTAACAACTCTTCAACGGAGACATCATGGAAAATATCTCCTTCCAACTCATCGTCGGATTCGGCAATCATTTCAGGGTAGGCTATGGATAGCATATTGCAGGTAAAATTATTCTTTGGATACAAAGAATCTTGTTTATCTAGATAATCTTGATAACATATGAGATGGTCATCATCCTTAAATGGAAAGGGCTGACCCTTACTAGGAAATAGGCCCACACCACAGCGGGCAGGCCACGGTTCTACCTCGAAAGGTTCTTTCATACCATTTTGGAAAGGTCCCAAACCTTTCCCTTTATAGCCCAATTTAAGCATTATGGGTTTAGCTTTAATATATTCATTAGCAAAATAGCATCGAGCATATCCATCACAATGCGTCTTGATGTTTCGGGGTATTCTTCCCCAATCATATCCTTTATAAACAAAAGCACAACTTTCGACTTGGTAGATACTTCCCATAGGTTGTGGGAGGCCCAAGGTACGAGGAGAAGGTGGGAGTTTATTTAAAAGGAGGGAAGTCTGCATGGCAGTGTTGATCTCTTCTGATATAAGAATTTTAGAGAAATCGGGTAAGAGCTCATCAGTGAGAGCATAAGAGGTAGAAGGAACATTTCCTTGATCTTCTGATGTGGGAAGAATGCCTGTAGTGGATGATGATGTTATAGGGATATCGATGGATGAGTCTATGGGTATGGAAGATATAGGAGTAAAACGGGAAGCATTGGGTGTAGGTTTAGGCTCTTTTCGAGGTCCTAATGTGGTTTGTTCAGAAGATGGTTGAGTTAAATGTATAGGTGTAGTTGATGGGGTAGATGATGTTATGGGTGTGTGTTTCACACGTTTGGATGGATGATAAGAACTAGGATGTGTGGATGACAAGGTGGGGCAAAATTGCACTCCAACGGGTTCTGCCAAAGCACACATATCAAAGGGTCTAGGATCACCATGAATGGTAACCAACTGGTTTTTAAATTCAAATTTAACACACTGATGTAAAGTGGAGGGGACCGCTCGCATCGCATTGATCCAAGGGCGACCCAAAAGTATATTGTACGATGCAGGGCAATGTACAATAAACACGGTTGTATCTAGGGTTCTAGGACCAACTTGCAAGGGTATAGTAATGACTCCACACGTTTCTTGTGTCTCGTCATTGAAGGCTTTGATAATCATATCCGTTCTTTTCATCTCATCACTCCTAAAGCCAAATCTTTGGTAGAAGTCAAAAGTGCATATGTTTAAAGATGAACCATTATCAATCAAGACTCGTTTAACAACTACATCTCCAATTAGGGCAGTAATATATAAGGGGTTATCCTTATGTAAACTATGTTGTGGGATATCTTTATCTCGAAAGTCAATACAATCGACTTCTCGAGTGATGATAGTATTGGACATGGCTTCAGATTGAATATTTTGAGGTACCATCATTTGGCTTAATGTGAGCATTAACTCATCCCTATGGGTAGGAGAAGATCTTAACAAGTCCAAAAGGGAAATTCTGGCTGTAGTATTGGATAATTGTTCATTAATATTGTAAGGAGGCTTAGGTTGAACATTAGACATATGATTCCCTTTAGTGGGATTTTTCAAAATAAATGGAGCTGATCCATCATTCTGAGTTTGATCCTGTTGAGAGTTTTGAGCCTGTTGTCTGGTAACGGCTCCGATGGTACCTACAATGTTATATTGAAGACGCTGAACTGGTCTCGGTTGAGCGTTTATGGCTTGTTCATTAGGAAGGAACTGATTAGAAGAGGGTCGAGTAGTAACTCTTCTAGGAAATGGTTCTTCCGAAACCATAGCATCTGTGATAGGTTGAATCGGATCTGATTCATTTTCAGAACTATTCGATTGGTTTGAGGTGATGTCTATTTCACTTTCAGTATCCGATTCTACATCACTAGGATCCGGTGTTTGAGTATTATATAGGGGTCTGGACGTAACCATGGAGAAAGTTGTGCCAAATATTTGAGGATCCTGAACAGATAATTGTCCGCTAATAGTCCCTACATATCGGGTAGGAGGGGGAACATTATGATGTTCGATTTGATTAGCCACCTCTTTGCCATGTTTTGGTAAAGGATGTTGAAATATGTCCAATGATTGATTGGCATTCTGATTCTGATTTTGGGGAATGTTCTTTTGAGCATTATTAGGAGCATTTTGTTTAGGTTGGAAGGCTTGCACCTCCATTTCATTATTATCAATCAAGTCTTGTATTTTATGTTTTAATATTTTGCAAGAGTTTGTAGCATGTCCAGGTCCTCTATGAAAATCACAATGTAAATCAGCTCTGTATCCGGGTATAGTTGGATCAGGTTCCTGGATAGCTGGTAATTGAATCAAGCCTCGTGCTAGTAATTGAGGAAGAATGGTTGATAAAGGTTGATTCAATCTAGTAAATTCTCGGGGTGGTTTATCAGGAGGTTTTAATATAAACTTTTCTGTTGTCTTCGTTGTATTGATATTAGCAATGTTTCTACTATCAGTGACTCCGTCACCTACAACTTGTTTGTTTTTGTACTGATTTCTAGATGTTTTCTCATCATCTTTCTTTTTAAGCTGACCTCTTCTAATGAGAGCATCTTCCACCCTTCGAGCTAAGTCTATAGCTTGATCGAATGTGGTCAAGGTAGCAGTTGATAACTCATAAGATATTTGTTCTTGCAAGTTATTAATAAAAATGTCCAACATTTCCCTATAAGGTAGCACAAAGTGCAGTTTTCCTGTCAACTGCCTCCATCTAGCTAAGAAATCAGCAAAACATTCATCTTTGTCTTGTTTTAAGTTGTATAAATCTTTAATGGTCACGTGCCTCTCGATGTAGGCACTAAATTGATGGACAAAAGATTCAGCTGTTTCTTCAAAATTTCTCAAAGAATGAGTGGGTAGTTGATAGTACCACTCTAATGCCATTCCTCCTAAACTTTTTGGGAACATTTTTAGTAATAGCAAGTCATCATGTGATATATCATGACATGCTATCCTAAACATGCGAAGATGCTCTATGGGATCTTCAGTTCCTTTATATATAGGCAGGACGGGCATGGGAAAGTGTTTAGGGTATGGTTGTGCTACAACTATGGGATCCAAAGGTTGACTACACATCTCTCGATAATTGTACGAGGGACGGTAGGGATCTATCTCGGTCCATGCGGGAAGCTAACTGTTTCACCATGGCTTCCAGATTACTGGTTTGCCCACCATATTGGTTCGGTAGGGCATTAATATGGGATTTGTGAGCATATGATGGAGGGACATGAAGATTAGATGCTATATTGCTATTGTGTAAATTGTTGGTAGGAAGGGTGTTATGAAGAAGTCTTGAAGTTGTATTATGTTGTATCCCAGATTGTTGAAAATTGGTGTTTGGCTTCATTTTAGGTTTTTGTCGATTTGAAGCATATTGATCAATAGTTTGGCGAAATAAAGCAGTGAATGAAGGTCTCTTTTGTGTGGGAATGATTTTAGGTTCAATAACAAGTTCCTTAGGTTGGGAAACCTGTTGCTGTTGCATGTTCTGAATCATAGTGACCATATCTCTATTGGATGGTCCAACTTTATCACTTTCTTGATCAACAAAGGACAAGGGATTAGTGTGTATGTTAAACATATCTTCCATGGCTGCTTGAGTGTCACTAATTTGGCCTCTATCAATACGAACTGCCATATTAAGAGCACCAATATTATTATTGAAGAATTTCCAGAAATGATCTAAGTTATCAAAAGCAATAGTTCCATCTGGAGCCATTCTAGGGGATGAGGATCCTTCCTCTTTAACATTTTCTTCTTGTTCATCTACAACCAGCTCATCTTCTGGCTGTTCTAGAGTTTCTCCTTCCGGAATTGGATCCTCAGGAAGGGCATTTGATTTTTTTGTTTTCTTTCCTAACCAATCTTCTTCTTCTTCTTCTTCAGCAATTTGTTTACCATTCCTAAGTCTAGTCATTGTGCTTAAACTTAGATTTCAGCAAAAAATAAATATATATATATATATATATATATATATATGCAACAAGCTTAAGAGGTATATATTTTAATTATATACCTACTATAGTATTAAAAATAAAATGTTTTGGTTTTGTTATGTTTTTGGTTTTTTCTTGTTTTATAACAATATTATAAAGATAAAAAACAACACACTAAATGCAAGAAACAATAATAATGAAAGCAATGATCTAGTTTTCTATAAACAATTTATAAATATCATTAACGGGCTCAAGTTCTTCAGGAGTCATGAAATGTTCCTCTTCAAATTGGAAATTGTTTTTCAGGAACTTAACAAAGTGTGCTATAGTGATATTATCTGTCTCAGACTCTGGTTGGTAGAAATAAAGTTCGTGGCAATACTCTCGATATAACACAGCTCTAGGAACTCTCCTCCACCTTTCCCTATCTGCAAGATCAGCTTCTTGGTCCTCTATACGACCTAGGAATTGGTGCACTATGGCTGCATTCTCGAGGTATTCCTCAAAGGTGAACAATTCTGAAGACACAAGAGCTCTCCTATAAGCTAACCACCTATGGCAAGCTCTCTGAAGTTCATGATAAAAAATGAGTTGATCGGGATCCAGGATTCTATCTAGGACAAACCTCTTGATTTGCCTAAGTTCAGTTGCTCTAGATGAAATGAGATCTAATCTCCTATTAAGTTCATCCCACAAAAGTTGGTTTCTATCTGTTTCAGGCACACTAAGCACAAAATTAATTTCTATGGCTGCTAATTGGTTTTCAACATTTATAGTGACAGCTAGTCTTTTCTTAGGAGCTACCATCTAAACATGATATGCAACTTAGTAGTTTTCTAATGATTTTAAATGCATCTATGTTTTTTTTTTTTTTTTCAAAAGGTTTTAGTTTCACGTCGGGTTCACCAAAATGTATCGCTCCAAATTTTTCGCACCCTTACCTTCAGGCTAAAGGATCCGCGCCCGAAAGGGGGATGCGAGAAGGATGGGACAATACCTCGGACATAGAGGCCCTTTGAAGGTCCCGCCTCTCGGGGAGGGGTATTAAGGTGATTTTTTGATGGATGGTGGGGTTCACCAGGAAACGTTTAGTGGCAGTCTCCACGCCTAGGTTGGGAATGTGTTTGATGTGTTCAATTTTGCATTTAATCATTCAAATCCTAGGTTTGGCCAAATGAATCTAAGTTGTTCTATATGAAATGCAGATTTAAATGAAGACAGAAAATAGATTTAAGCAGAAAACACAGAGAATAAATTAAGTGAAGAAATCCATACCTGATCCGGATGTCTGATGGAGGTTCTGATTTTTGAAGCAGTCAAGATCGTCTTGAATTTGACAGGATCGTCTCCGATCTGACAAGATCGTCTGAGATCTGACGAATTCATCAGACGAATTCGTCAGAGACCTGCAATCAGAGAAATGGACATAGAATACAGAAAATGCAGCTATGCTGATAAAGGAAAATGATGTGAAATGACAAAATGATGTTAATAAGATAATCCCAAATAGAAATGCAAGTAAATTATCATGCTTTAATAGCTAATCATGATTTTATTATGTATTTAAGCTACATGGGTGAACTCCAAGATGCGAAATGAAGAAATAATAATAAAACTAACTAGATGCAGAAATAAAAATAGATAAAGGTATAGGAAAAATGCAAACTCTGGGCACTGATTGCCCCCAATGTTGACTGTAGTCGAAATCATCTGTAGAGTACGAAATCGTCTCGAATTGGGACGTGATCATCCGAGATTGTACAAGATCGTCTACGATGATCTGAGCTTGCTCCGGCTGAAGAATAACAGAGTTCCTACAAGAAAATTTGAAAAGCACAAATGCAGATGATAATCCAGGGTATTATAATGCACGCAAAGATCAAATTATAGGAAAATTCAGCCAGGGGAATGTCAAGGGGAGGGCCTAAGATTAAATAGGCATAGGAGGGAGGTTAGGAGGTTGGGGATCATCCCAATTTGGGAGATCTCCAATGGGGGAAGTCTCTAACCGTGCAGACACGCTTTTGCCCAGGTTAGAGACGTCGTTGAAACAGAAGCTAATTATGAAAAATCAGTTTTGGGACGAAATCGTCTGGACGTTCTTCTCTAGACGAATTCATCCGATCTGAGGTGATATCGTCTGATCGGCGACGATATCGTCCAACGGACAAAACAAACTCTAAAAATGGCATGAAAAATGAGGAAACGGGTAGCAGGCGTTTTGGAGCGGTTTTGGGGTTGAAATTTGAATTTGAATTATTACTAAGGTAATTTTAATTATTTACTAAGGTTTACTGCACCAATTTTAGGGTGCTACACATGGTATTATGTATAACTAAGATGACACCAAGGACATGGATCCTTAGGTTACATGTCATGGTTCATAGAGCTAAAGTGGTACTAGGTGCACAAATCCTAAGGTAACACATAGTCATTTATATAGTTGAGGTGGTAAGTACATGCATCCCAAGACAACATGTGGTATTCTATACAACTAATATGGTAGTTGATACATATGACTTTCAGTGAAGCATGAGTTTCAAGGCAACACATAGTTGTAGAATAGAAAAAATGATGCACCTAATAAAGAAAATTCAAAAGCATCTAATGTTATATTTAAGCATTCAAAAGATATGATAAAGTAAGCAAGTAAATGACAAATAACTTAATAAAAGGGATATTCTCTTTGTATTTATTAATTTTTCAAATAAGAGGTTACAATGCATCCTCTTGAGGGATTTCAATTCAATACAACTTAAATTACAAATTTGAAGGATCCAATCCCTCCATGAACTTGTATTGTGCTTTCAATGTTCTTCTTGCACTCATGATTGAAGAGTGGGCTTGCATTGCTGCTGCATTGAGCTATATTTCTTCAACTCCTTAGCTCCTTCCTCATGCGCTAGAATATATGTACCTACATACAAGGAAATGAAAATTTTTAATAGCATATGCATATTATGATAAAATCCATGAAATGCATGTAGTATTGAATGTAAGAAGTACAATTGATAGGTCTAATATACTTTAAATGACATGAAAACTTAGCATGATGTATATTATATGACTTTGTAATGATCTAAGCATAAATTCAAGTGATATTATGAGCAAAACCTATGGTCATCCCTAGGTGGGCCAATTAGGATTGTAGTCACAAAAACCCTAATTAAAAATTCAAAATCACTCCAAACGTCACAAAAATTAAGTATGATGCTAACATAATACTATAAAATTGATCTACACTAAAATTAGATTGAAATTGTTGGCCAATTCATGGTCATACCTAAGACTTACAATTGGGATTGTCAATCATCCTAGGGGGATGACCACAAAATAGGGTGATTTTTACCACCAAATCCACTTGGATTTGGTCTAGAATCCTCCTAGGGGTGCTGTAATCAAATTTTGTAAATTAATTCATAGGAATGAATAGATTTTGGAGAGGATGTGTGTATTTGGAATTGCCTTGAAAATGCCTTCGATTGATGAGATTTTCTAGGGCAAATACAAGGGCAATGGGTGAGAGGAAATCTCAGTAGCACTTTGTGGTAAATTCTTGCAAAGGTATATCTTTGAAATTGAGTGGAAACACTCCACTTTATAGCCCAAGAGGGCAAATGAGGCAAAGGGGTAGGTTTGGGCATGCAAGGCATGTGTCTCCACTTGTCAATGTCTTTGCTATACATAGGGTGGAAGAGGCTTCCCATTTGGGACTCCAATTTGTAGTCCTTAATGGCCATGACATTATCCCAATCTATCATGAGTGATAGGGTAGGATAAATGGCAAAAATTGATTGCTATTTTTTTCACATAGGGATGGTGGCTTGTGGCCATGCCTGGGTGGGATGGTCATGAACTATGGTCATCCTGGGGTGGGACAGCCATGGCTACATGGCCCAAAACCTCCCAAAAATGGTTACAACCCCTAATTAACCCTTGAGGGTTGCCCAATGGGGCCATATGGTGTTTATAAGAGTGGTGCCTTGGTAGTATTATCTGATTTACACAATTTTAGTGTCTAAATATGCCTCTTTTTGAGATGCATTGTGTGATATAGTACGTAGAGCAAACATAGATGACTAAATTATTAAATGATTATGGTTATTCATTAACCTAATCAACTTTATATGCCTCCATTGTGGAAAGAGCATATATTATTGGAATCCTTGCTTTTGATATAATTGAAAGATTAATTGTGGTATACCTTTCAGCCACACTGTATTGACAACTTTATGGGTTCTAGGGTATACTTGGTCTTGGTTCCTTGTTTCACTTATAAGCATTTTTCTAGGTAAATTCATAAGGCTTCAAAGAGAACAAGACTTTATTTTGAATTTATATTGACTTATTTTCCCCAATGTAGGCTTGAAAACTTATCTTTGGCAATGATTCTTTTGAATGTATGCAAGTTTCACTTTTGAGTGTTTAAGTGTTTATTTTGATTGTGAATTCATTATTATGACTACCCCCTCAAATGAAATTTTGATGAGGGAATGACCAATGATAAAATAAATTATTTACTTGACCCATATGACTGAATTGGGATTACCCTTAGTTTGATCCATTGCAAGATATATCAATTTTACAAGGATTTTGATGGTTGTGTTGATATTTCATGGCAGAAAAGAACTTAATACCTTGTTCTCGTGGAGCAATCCAGTCATAGTGGCCTTATTAGAGATTACCATTCATCCATGAATAATTAACATTCAATCTTGATCCTTTGTAAAATTCATCAATTTTGACCTATTTTTTGTGGCTTTCGGGCCCTTTTTTTGGTCTTTTTCAGGTATTTTTATGGGATTTTTTTATGGCTGTTATAGGGTGGGACGGTGGAACATGTGTTGCTCTATTGCTTTATTATATTTATCCAACATTTATTATGTAGAATTTATTGATACTTTTATGGATGCTTATCATGTAATATGACGTGATTTGATGATATGTAGATGAGCATATGCAAAATGAAATAAATTAATTGTTAACCTGTACTAATGATATAATAATGCTATTTGACACACTAGATGCTAGCACCATAGAATATACAAAATTCATATTATTCATTTTGATTTTATCATGAGATTATGTAATGGATTGTGAAAATGTAAATTGACAAACATGTGATAAAATGTTATGTGATGGACTAAATAATATGAGGTTATATGATGTCCTTAAGACTTTCATGAGACTAAAAAACTCTAGTAATCTAGTCAAAAGTTGTATATTAACAATGCAAGACTTTTTGGTAAGGTATAAATTTACTAGGATGACCAAGATGTTCAGCATCCATGTGTGTGCACGTGAATTCATTGCTATAATAATGCATAAAATTACCCCTTTACCAAACAAGATTGATGCGGTCCATCTATATTGAATATCACCCTATGAGTATCATTATCCTGAGTTGTGTACGTAGTTGGATTACACAACTATGCAATACAAGATACCAAAAGCTAGCTCATCCACATGCAAAATATTGGTCTGCATAAAATTCAATTTCTAATATGATAGGTATATCATCATGCGTAAGGATACCACCATTGCTAGGCAGTCTTGATACCACCCAACCAATAATGAGGATCACCTTATGGTTTTCAAATGTTGATAATTTCAGGGAATCAAGTTCAATACTCCCTTCTTTTAGTTTATCTTTAAATTGCTCTAGGTATTTGCTCATTTTTGTTTGGTAAGCAAGGGATTTCGATAGTGGTGAGAACTACTATTTATTTTTCTTTTTTGTTTTTCTAAAGGTGAAAACCACTTTTTATTTTGAATATTTTTTAATGGTAACAACCATTATTTATTTTCTCTTAGGATACTTGCCCTAGTTTGATATGAAGCAAGGAAGTTTGATTGTTTTTTGTAAGGAGGAACTTTTCCTTTTGTCAATTCTTAGTATTTTTAAAGCATTTGCACAGGGGATGAGAGAGATAAACTTTTCACTTAAGGTAACATAGACTACTTTGTAGGTTTCATATTTCCTTGTGTAATACATGGATTTTTATTAATGTGAAAATGTGTTGGGATTTTGATATTTACAAGGTACAATCTAAGCAGGATTCTACCTTCTAAAAATTATGATAGCATTCTACAAAATCTGAAAATAAAACTAGAGATGGCTGAGTGATCAAAAACTCTAAATATGCCTTATGAAAAATGGCTAAGTGAAGGGAAATAGACACACAGTATGGAATGTGGATGGAAATGATAAATATAATACAAACATGTGGTAAAAATAACCTTTGAAAATATTGATTTTGGTAGATGCCTAGTGGATCGACCTGGTGCTATACATGTATGGTCAACTAGAAAATTCAAAATGCCATGATATGTATGCCTAATACAAGTGAGTGTATAATGCATTTGTATGAAATGCAATGTGATGTAATAATTTTTTATTTTTCATATTTTAATGATGTTTTTGGATTTTGATACATATATGGATCTACATTTGACCAACAAGCTTAATGGATGCCATTGGGTATTTTTGGGTGATCAAAGAGTTTATAGATACCTTTGGGGCTTTTGGGGTGACCAACGGGCTTATATATGACTTTGGAGATTTTTAGGGTGACCAAAGGGTTCGTAGATGCCTTTGAAGCATTTACGATGACCAAAGGGCTTATAGATGCATTTGGAGTATTTTGGGATGACCAAAGGGCTTATAGATGCCTTTGGAGTATTTTGGGGTGTCTAAAGGATTTATAGATGCATTTGGAGCCTTTTAGGGTGACCAAAGGGTTCATAGATGCCTTTGGAGCATTATAAGGTGACCAAAGGATTTGTAGACACCTTTGGAACATTTTAGGGTGACCAAAGGGATCATAGATACCTTTGGAGTATTTTAGGGTGATCAAGAGGATCATGACACCTTTGGAGCATTTTAAGGTGACCAAAGGGTTTATAGATGCCTTTAAAAGTGTTTTAGGGTGACCAAATGGCTTATAGAAGCCTTTGGAATGTTTTGGGTTGACCAAAGGGCTTATAGATGCCTTTAGAGTTTTTTAGGGTGACCAAAGGGCTTATAGATGACTTTGGAGCATTTTGGGATGACCAAAGGGCTTATAGATACCTTTGAAGCATTTTGGGGTGACCAAAGGGTTTATAGATGCCTTTGGAGTGTTTTAGGGTGACCAAAGGGTTCGTAGACCACTTTGGAGCATTTTAGGGTGACCAAAGAGATTGTAGACATATTTGGAGAATTTTATGGTGACCAAAGGAATTGTAGACATCTTTGGAGCATTTTAGGGTGACCAAAGGGATCATAGACACCTTTGGAATATTTTAGGGTGACCAAAGGGTTTATAGATACCTTTGGAGCATTTTAGGGTGACCAAAGGGTTCATAGATACCTTTGGAGTATTTTAGGGTGACCAAAAATCTTATAGATAACTTTGGAGTGTTTTAAGGAGACCAAAGGGCTTATAGATACCTTTGGAGCATTTTAGGGTGACCAAAGGGCTTATAGATACCTTTGGAGCATTTTAGGATGACCAAAGAGCTTATAGATACCTTTGGGGAATCTTAGGGTGACCAAAGGGATTGTAGATGCCTTTGGAGTATTTTAGGGTGACCAAAGGGATCGTAGACACCTTTGGAGCATTTTAGGATGACCAAAGGGCTTATAGATACCTTTGGAGCATTTAAGGGTAACCAAAGGGATTATAGATGTCTTTGGAGCATTTTAGGGTGACCAAAGGGATCATAGATACCTTTGAAGAATTTTAGGGTGATCAAAGGGTTTTTAGACACCTTTGGAGCATTTTATGGTGACAAAAGCATTCGTAGACGCCCTTGGAGAGTTTTAGGGTGAAACAAAAGTTCGTAGACACCATTGTAGGTGACCAAATTGTTCATAGATACCTTTGGAGCATTTTGGGGTGATCAAAGGGTTTATAGATACCTTTGGGGATTTGAGGTAGGGCATGGTGCTCCGAGCATGGAAAGGCCATAGGTGAAGGATTTTCAAGGGTTCAAGCTCCTCACATCCTTCAATAGAAGCTAAGAAATAAGTTCCATGTCCAATCTGAATCGTAATAATGTATGGACCTAACTAGTTTGCCATAAATTTATCTTGTAGATGGGGTGGAAAATTAGAATTTTGTTGGTTCTCTTTTAGAACTAGATCACCAACCTAAAAGTCTCTAGGGTGTACTTTCATGTTATAATTTCTCTTAAGGTACTCTTGATAAATACGTAGATTCTCAAGAGCATTAATGCATTGCTCATCAGACAAAGTTAATTGGTCTAGATGATCTTGTCACGCAGTATCATCATTGATTAACTCTTGCATGGATATGCGTAGTGATGGGATTTCCAACTCTAAAGGTATGACAACTTTAGCACCATACACTAGTGAAAATGGAGTTACCCTAGTGGGAGTCTGAATACTCATGTGATAGGCCCAAAGGGCAAGAGGTAATTGATTATGCCAATCTTTATGATTATCCTTAACGGGTTTTCTTTAATATTGCAATTACTATTTTATTTGATGCCTCAGCTTATCCATTAGCTTTTGGATAATAGGGCATAGAAAAATTGTGTTTTATGTTATATTTATCTGTTAGAGCATGCACACACTTATTCTTAAAAGGTGGCTCATTATCTAAAATTATTTTTGATGGAATACCAAAACAACAAATGATATTATGTAGAATGAACTCCGTGATGTGAGGTCCAATCGTAGTGGTAAGAAGAATTGCTTCCACCCATTTTGTAAAATACTCAGAAGTCATAATGATTAATGTGTGACGACCTAAGGAAGCAGATGAGAGTTTTTTGATTAAATCAAACCTCCATTGCACAAGTGGCCAAACCAATTGAATCAGTTATAAGTCCTAAGAATGTACGTGTGTCATATTAGCATGGTATTGACACTTTATGCACTTCTTGACATAAGTGCAATAATCTTGCTCTAAAGTTCGCCAATAATAGTCCATGTGAAGAATGCACTTTACAATGGCCATTTCACTGAAATGGCCACCACATGTACCATCGTATGCTTGGGTAATTACCCAAACTAACTCTTGAGGGTCTAAGAAATTAAGGAGGATACCCTCATAGCTTTGATGATACATTATATCTCCAAGTAAGACATACTTTGTCACTTTTTTCTTGAATGCTCACTTTGCGGCATACGACAATCCAGAAGGAATACTTCCAAGTTTTAAGTAATATTTTATTTGTATGGATCAATCTTGCTTTGAAGAAGCCTCAATTGCATGAATTAATTTATATTCTAAACATTCATCTCTCACAAATGTTGATTGGAAAAGAACTTGAAGATATAGTGTTGTGCTAGTATCAAAAGGAGTTTGATGGAACAAAGTCCCCCAAGTGGCATTGCTTAAGAAATTGTGAATTTGAGAGAATCGTTCATGAGAAGGTTCAATTTGAATCATGTGGACTTTTGACATGGTTTTAAGCTCCTTGCACTTAGTTGCAGCGTGCAATAGCATTTTAACTTGAATGGTTGTGATATCATCATATGGGTTTTGTAGGATTAAAGAGTAAATATGCTAAGGAGGCCATTGTATCCGCAAAATAGTTAAATGAATGAGGAAGTGCCTCAATAACATACCATTAAAATTTTTGTAGAAGTTTATCCACTAGGGCATTTTAGGCTTACAAGTCTGGGCATCTACATTGAAATATTCCCTTGACCTAATTGACTATGAGCAAGGAATCACCGAAAATGTTGAGCTTGGTTATTTTAAAGGCAATTATTGTTTGAAGGCCTATGAGAATAGATTCATACTCGACATTATTGTTGGTACATGAGAAATTAAGTTTGAATGAAAGGGGTATTAGAGACCCTTGTGGTGTGAAAAACATGATTCTCACACTACCCCATTGCTCGCACTTAGAGCCATCAAAAAATAGAGTTATGTCAGCCTATGCTTCAGGCTCTTCAAGATCAGGTGATTCTAACACTTGAAAAACTTTGTCATCGATAATATCTATGCTAAGAGGTTGGTCATCCTGGAGGGTAGCATATGCTAGTTGATTGTCTATGACTAGACCTTTAATTGATATTTTTTTGATGAATTCTAGTTCAAATTCCATCAAAAACATGACTCATTTCATCGTGCGACTATTATTCTAAGTTTGACTCATCATGTATCGTAATGGATTCTTTTTTGATACTACATATGTGGTATGATTGAGCATGTAATGGCATAGGTTTTGAGTGGTAAAAACCACTAAAAAGCATAACTTCTCAACTTATGCATAATATATTTTATAGCTGACCAGGGTGCAACTAATATAATATGTAGCTTGTTCTTTATGCAATTCATTATTTTGGGCCAACATGGTGTCCAATGCAAGCTCAATAGCTGAGATGTAAAGATAGAATGACACTCCTAGTTGGGGAGGAACCAATACTGTAAGTGAAGACATATATTGTTTAATCTCATCAAAGGTGGCTTGACACTCATCATCCCACTTAAATGTGACCTTCTTGTGTAACAATTTATTCATAGGTTGACACTTATCCGACAATTATGTTATAAAGTGCTTGATGGATACGACCTTTCCTTGTACACTACGTAGTTGCTTGATAGTAGTGGGGGGAGGAATTTCTAGGATTACCTTGACTTTGTTTGGTTCAACTTATATGCCTCATTTGGAGACTATTAAAAACAAGAGTTTTTTAGATGTGATACTGAATACACACTTCTTGGAATTTAGCCTAACATTATGTTAAATGAGGTGATTTAAAACCTTGCACAATACATCAGTATGCTCATGGTGCAGTAGATATTTGGCCAATAATTCATCTATGTAATCTTCCAAAATTGGATGCATGTAGTCATGGAAGATATAAGTCATAGCTCGTTGGTATATAACATTAGCATTTTTCAGATCAAAATGCATGATCTTATAACAAAATTTCCTCCAAGGCATTGTGAACACCATTTTGAGTTGGTCCTCTAGATTAGTGTAAATTTTATTATATCTAGAGAAACCATCCATTAGGTATAACATCTCGTGACCTGCTGTGGCATCCACCAGTGTATCAATATTGGGCAAAGGGAACTCATCCTTAGGACTCGCTTTATTTAGATCTCAAAAATAAGTGCAAATGTGAATCCTTCCATCAAGTTTCTTGACAAGTATCATATTGGAAACCCATGGTGGATAATAAAATGATATTATGATGTTGGCATCTAACAATTTTTGTAATTCATCTTTCACCATTAAGGCTACTATTGGATACATCTTGCGTAGATTTTTCTTAACTAGTTTTGCATTTGGATCAATTGTAATATTATGCATGACTAAATTTGGATCTAGTCCTGGCATATCTTTATAAGACCACACAAAAGCTTTCTTCTTCTCTTTTAACAATTCTATGTAATCATCTTGCTCTATAGGGGATAAGCTTTCCCATAGCTTGATGAATTGGGGATTATTAGGATCTATGTTGATATCCCTATCAATTGTTGGCTCAATTGACATATGAAATCCCTCTTCCAACGGGTGTGGAGTAGGGATCAAATAAATATCATCAGCTAGGTTTACATCATCAATTAGAAACTCATGCTCAACATTAGAATGAAAGACATTGTGAGTAGATCTTAGATAAAAATGAAATGGTTGTAATATTTCATTGCAAGGCCAGTACTTAGATGGATATGGGGGAGAATCTCCATGATCAAATTCAATTACCTCAAGTTCGAGGTGGAATGACTTTGATGGGTTATTTAGATCTTGCAATGGTGCAATAAGATCTACGGAAATAATGTTGATTGATGGATGATTTCCAATGGATGGATCATGGGATCTAGAGGTAAAATGTTGTCTCATGACTCAAGGGGGTGGCTATAGTGGTGGTGGAATGATCGATGATGTTTGATGTGGAAGGTGACGAGATTGCTCTTTGAGTGGAAAAAGCCATCGTCATATGGGATGTTGCATTGGGAATATATGCATATAAAACTCTTATTCATTATCCAATGGGATGACCTGCTCATTTTCCTCATCTAAACTTAGGTAATTGATGACTGCCATACCATAGTCTAATTCATCATCTATGGTCCATTCATGAGGAGGATCTTGATCCTCTTCCTCACTATTATATGGAAGGGTATGTGAATGTTCATCCACTTTCTGAGATTGGGTGAAATCATGAGATAACTCTTGAGCCATCATATTTACAAGAAAGTAATCCCCCAATGAGTGGACATGTTTTTGATTAGCATATGAATCGTGTGTAAGCTCATCCCTGTAGTTTAGACCTAGGAATTCTAAACTCTCTGTGATTACATCTAAAGCTATCGGCTTGTTGTGTCCCAAACCAGATTTATCATATGGTAATTGATATTGTGGCTAGCAAGGAGCACAAATACCTTGTTCATATAACCCTAGACCATAGCCATGCCAATGATTGTGATGTATATATCACAAGGTGTAGTCAGGATTTGACATGTAATTTATGTCCTCGGAGAAATGTTCCTCATCATCTTCTTACTGAGGAGATGGCTCTATGCCATATTCAATACCCTCGTATATAAAATTAATTTTATTTGGAGGTATACCTAAAGGTACAATGGTACCTATGGGAATATGAGGTCATCCTATATCTTACATTATCTTAATGGCTAGAACAGTTGTGATGTTCTTCACTAGATACTCTCTTAAACCTGTGCTAGCCAAATAAATTTTGACCTAGGTTGGTGAAGGTGGAGGAGACAAAAACAAGTCTTGAGATGACTCAATGTGTAGCTCATGAGATGGTTCCTCATCTTCTAGACTAGGAATCTATTTCATAGATATGGTGGAAATTATGGGAGGGATTTCATCAATTGGTCTATTTGACATGTTCCTCTACGGAGGATCTAACGATGATGAAGGTGTTTCTAAAGTTTCCAATGATGATGATGGTATGGAGGTAGAAGTTAATGGGATAATGGAATCTGATGGTGATGGAAGTGGACCGTGAATAGATGTGTTCAGTTGGAAGTCCACATGATTCAATGGTAAGGTCGACTTGGGTATTTGTTGCACCAAGTTGCAGTACTTAAAGGGCTCAACGTCTACATAGATGACATGTACCTACCATTCATAAGTATATTAGATATTGGTGAGCAATGGAGTGAACACACTTCATGTCCTAGATCCAAGGTCTTCCCAATAATATGTTGTAGGCAATTGCACCCTCCAAAACATGACACAATATCAATATAGTTTTACGTCCCACCTAAATGGGTAGGACTATAGTGCAGACTATGGAGCATATCATATCATTGAATTATCAAAGGGTGTAAGTAGACGCAACAACATGGGATGATGGAAGTTCTAGATTTTTGAGATCACTAGTGGTTATTATGTTACTTGATGAGCAAGTGTCAATTAAAACTCTCTTATATGGTGTTCCATTCACACATGCAATGATGTGTAGTGAAGGATCAACTGCATCACTTGCTATAGATTGGAGTTTGTGCTTATGGACAATGATCATTGGTTCCTTACACTATTGAACGTGCCCCACAAAATTGATAAAGGAGTTAGAATCCTAGGATTGTAGCTCAATAAAATTAAGAATATCCATAAGAGCTTCTCTATGAGGTGGATATTGTTGAATGAGCTCGTCTATGGAAATTCTATCCAATATTAGTAATCTTTGAGCCATCTTACTTTTTATCATCACCACTGGATGAGGTGGAAGGATTTGTACTGGAGGTGGTGGAGTCTATGATGTTTATGGAATATTGCTTGAAGTTGTAGGTGGTGCAACTTGAATTGGATAGTGTCTATTCCTTGTCACAATCCTAACCATATCGATGTACCCTTGTTTAGGGGGTGACACATGGACCTCATTTACTTGTTTGGTAGGAACTACTTGCACCTTATGAGTGGGTAGTGGGTATTTAAAAATACCCATTTGTTTATTATTAGTTGCGAGAGTATTTTCCACTTGAAGGTCATTCCTCTCGATCATATCTTGTACTAGGTTTTTGAAACCATAGAACGTGGGAAGGTCATGCCCAATATGCCTATGACATATGCAATATAGGTCTTCTAGATGTCCCATAGGCTTTTTTTGCTAGTACTTGAGTCTATAGGCCAGATCTTGGGTAGATTAATCACCTTAACCACACATAAATGATTGAATAAGGAGTCCATTGACTTAGCAAAGGGCATAAATTATCACCTAGGGCAATGTTGCTAAATTTTCCCCTGGTTCACTTGAGTGTTTTTATTATAAATTATAAGAGGAGGTTGAGCTTGATAATTTTACATCTGATGTGGTGTTGGTTGTGTAGGCCCTCAGACATTTATAGATGGTTCTTGGAGCTGGCTTTGGCCAAAAATAGGTTTCATAGGATTTGAGCGAATGGGTGGATATGAAACCCACCATCATTGGACTCTATTAGTAGTTGGGGATGAATTCCAACTCACTAACATTTATAAGTGACGTGGTGTGTGTGGTTTATTTTATAATTAATGAAAGTAAACAAAGTAGAATTCAATGAATTTTCACTAAATGCATAAGAAGCATTTTAATTTCAGAATTAGATGCATGAATAATGAACCTACAAAATATTTAGCCTATATTAAAACCTAAATGTTAGGCACCTCACACGTAGGCAAACCATTCAAATGCATATCTAAGACTATTTTTTTTCCTATTTTTCTTCTGTCTATTACTTTGGAATTTAGGAAAGGGTAAATATAGCTTTCAATCAACTAAGAAAGACATGAAAAACTCCAATTTACCCTTTTCTAAATAACCTTATTGCAAATTGAATGTTTAGGTACTTACCTTGTCAGTCTAGGAAGCTGCTATTTCTAGAAATTTGAGTAGAAAACCTCATGTTTTGTGGCCATCCCTAGGTGGGATGGTTGTAAATTTGGGAGCCATCCTTGGGTGGTATGGTTGCTATGGCCATCCCTGAGAGTTCCAATAAGGAATTTAGGGGTCGTTTTAGCTCAGTATGACCATATTTTGCAATATCCAAAGTGCAAAAACAAGGTTAAAAATAGAAAAATAAAAAATGGATAAGGGTCCCACTATGATCACCACTATAGAGCATAAAAAATTATGCACCTAACAAATAAAATTAAAATGCATCTAATTTATATTCAAGCATTCAAAAGAGATGATAAAGTAAGCAATTGAATGACAAATAAGTTACAAAAAAGAGGGGTTCTATTTGCATTTATTAATTTGTAAAATAAAATGTCACAATACATCCCCTTGAGGGCTTTCAATTCGATATAATTCAAATAAAAATTTTGAAGTATCCAATCCCTCCATGAACTCACAGTGCACTTTCAAATTTCATCTCACACTCACGATGGAAGAATGGGCTTGCACTATCGCTACTTTTAGATATCTTTCTTCAACTCCTTAGCTCCTTCATCATGCACTGGAATATATTTACCTATACACAAGGAATTGAAATATGTTAATAGTGTATGTGTATTATGATAAAATCCATGAAATGCATGTAGTATTGAATGTAAGAAGTGCAATCGACAAGTCTAAACTACTCCAAATGACATGAAAACTTAGCATGATGTATATTATATAATTTTGTAATGATCTAAGAAAAAATTGAAGTGATATTATGAGCAGAACCTATGGCCATCCTTGGGTGGGCCAATTAGGACTCTAATCACAAAAACCCTAATTAACAATTCAAAACCACTCCAAACTTCACCAAAATTAAGTATGATGCTAATATAATGCTATAAAATTGATCTACATTGTTATTGGATCAAATTGTGGGCCAATTCATGGTCATACCTAAGAGTTCCAATTGGGATTGTTAACTATCCCATGGGAACGACCACAAAATAAGATGGTTTTTTTCACCAATTCCACTTGGATCTGGTCTAGAATCCTCCTAGGGGTGTTGTCATAAAATTTGGTAAATTAACTCACAATAATGGATAGGTTTTGGAGAGGATGTGCATATTTGGGAATGCCTTGAAAACACCTTCATTTGATGAGGTTTCCAAGGGAAAATATGAGGGCAAAAAGTGAGATGAAATATTGGTAGCACTTCGTGGTAAATGCTTGTAAAGATATCTCTCTAAAATTGAGAGGAAACACTCCACTTTATATCTCAAGAGGGCAAAGGGGGAAAAGGGGTAATTTTGGGCATGCAAGGCAGGTACCACCACTTGTCAATGCCTTTGCCATGCATAGGGTAGAAGAGGCTTCCCATTTGGGCCTCTAATTTATAGTCCCTAGTGGCCTTGATAGTCTCCCAATATATCATGAGTTATTGGGTAGGATAAATGGTATAAATTTATTGCAATTTGTCCCACCCTTGAATTTTTAGGGGGCCTAGACCATGTTCGTCCCACCCAGGGTGGTTTCTTATGGCCATCCCTCAGTAGGACGAACATGAATTGTGGTCGTCTTGAGATGGGACGACCATGGCTACATGGTCCAAAACTTCCAAAAAGTGGTGTAAATCTTACCAAAAGTAGTTAGGACCCCTAATTAACCCTTTAGGGTTTCCCAATGGGACCATATGGTGTCAATAAGAGTGGTGCCTTGGCAGTATTATCTGATTTACATGATTTTAGTATCTACAATAGAAATATGATATAGTGTGGCATGTGGCAACTTATAAGGGCATTCATATGGCATGCTTATGAAGGTAACACATGGTAGATGCTAACATAGGGGTTGATATGCCACATTAATGTAGATATGACATGGTGGTTTATATAAATTTGACATGGTATTTTGTATGCCACTTTTACCTATAAAATAGAATTGACCAGTCATATTTTTCCATTTCATTAAACTTGATAAGCAACTTCCATGGTTAGTAGTAGATATGGTAACATATAAATTTTAAATCAAATCAAATAGCAACAAGTGGTGTAGCATGGTTCATTAAAAAAGTAGCAAATTAGATTATGATAAGTGACATCACATGATTTATTGTACTTTACATAGTAAATACATTATAATCACCCTCTAATCCACTCACATGATAACATGTTTTGGCCTCTCATTCACTATAGGTATTGAAAATTTATTTTATTTGTTCAAAGGATTTGGAGGTAAATTTTACCATTTTAGGGCTAAAATTTTAGGAGAAAGTTGTTTTGAATATGAAAGTGATTTGAGTCCATTTTTTCAAATCACATGGTATTTGAGATATTTGCATTAGTAGTATTGTTTCTAGTCATGACTGCTTGTATATTTTTACTTTTAGCATAATAAGTATAGATTATCATGTGCCCTTGTTGAGCAGTCAAAAACTATATTACATTAAAAATTAATATTGAATCTCTCCTCCAAAAAATGGTTTACTCAAGTATGTGAAGGAGTAGCCTTAAGATACTAATTTTGATGAATTATTTGACGATACTTAGATTAGAAAATTCAAATTAGACTTTGTAACCCTATTCATGGAATTATTTTTTGACACCATTAATGAATACATTAATTAATTCAATACATTGTAAGAGGATATTTAAACTACAAGAGGAATATATAAACAAAAATAGAATGACAAGAACCATTGGAGAAAGAATGGTGTAGAGAGTTTCTAAATATCATCTTCAATAATGTATTAGAAACATATGATATGGTTAATGTGATCTTCAAGATGTTGCACATGTACTTCCTAGACTCTCCTACATTTATTATTCATAAGGTATTTAATTGCATCATCAAGCTAGAAGAAATAAACATAAGGGCAATTTTATTTTTAACTAAGAACATCCAAAATAAGCTATGGTAAAAAAATAGGATGAATAAAAGCATAAATACAATGAGAAAAAACTATGATGACCTTCAAGAAACCTACTTCATAATTTATCAAGAAATAAGAACAAGAGGTAAAATTTTGTAGGCTTTAGATAAAATTAGATTAAGTAGCAACAAAAAGGGGTGTTTTTGTTCCTATCATCTACATACAAGGTGAGGATAGGTTTGAAGGATATACCTCATAGGTTTAAGTTGTAGTTCAATCTACATATTGGACATCCACCTCCTCAAATGAGTGGATAGTTGATTGAAGGGCTACTACGCATATGACAAATCACAAGAACCTTCTTTTAGGATACAACAAAATTTATGTAGGAGAAAGTGTTGTGATTGGATATGACTCTTGATTATACATGGATAGAAATGGAGATATCATAATTGGACCTAAACATTTTACTTTGATGAGGTACTTTATGTTGCTAATATTGGTCCTAAAATTTTATTTATTTATCACATTATTCACATTAAACAAGTATAATTTTGGCCTAATATATGTGTGGTTATTGATATAGATGATGAGTTTAGGACTATTGCTTCTAGATATTATGATTAATATGATCATATGCATAAGTTGGGTGAAATATCCATGTTTTTTATTCCTCTTATTGCAAAAACATCTTTGTTACAATGGTTGCACATGCTAATAATGAGATTTAAATGTGGCATTATAGAATTGGGCACCTTAATTATGGTTCCTTGAGCTATATGAGTCAACATGAAATGGACATTGGAATTTTACACATATCCCCTCCAAGTGGTGCATGTGAGGGATGCATATCCAGAAAGCATCATAGGGAGACCTATTTAAAAGGATTTTTAAAGAGGGTATCTCACCCTCTAGATATCATACACTATGATATCTATGAACCTATGGTAACATGTTATATTTCAGTAAATGGATACTTTATTCATTTCATTGATGATTTTTCTTGACATCTATGGGTATATACCATTTGTACCAAGGATGAAGTGTTTGAATGGTTAAAAACATTTAAAGACCTTATTGAAATTTAGCTAGATAGAAGGATCAAGTGTCTAAGTGGATATGGGGTTTATGAATATATTAGTCATGCTTTTGATGATATTTTGGTCATTTATGGAATAGCATATAAAAGGATTATTCACTACACTCTTAAATAGAATGGTATAGAAAAATTAAAAGAATAGGGTAATCATAGAGATGGATCATTGTATGATTATGACAAGGGACTAGACCACACTTTTTGGGTGAGATAGTCATTTGTGAAGATATAACATCAATAGGATTCCTACTAGAGTAGTCCAAGAGAAGATATATCTTGAGAAATTAACAGGGGATAAGTTATATGTGTCTCAATTTCAAATATTTGGGTATTTAGCATGGGATCACATACCAAAGTATATTAAAAAAAGGGATGCACTAAAGAGCCATAAGTTTATATTTGTGGGGTATTTTGATACCTCAAAGGTGTATCATATATATGATCCTTAAACGTGTTAGGTTATATTCAAAAGAGATGTCATATTTGATGAGGTTCTTCTAGGTATTCCTTCCACTCACCCTCCAAACCTTTTAGCTATTGATTTTTTTGACTCTACCTATTCTAAATTCAATAGGTTCTTTAGATATCTTGTTTGGTTCCATTTCCATGAGAGAATCTTCCTCTTTATGTGAATGTTCACTATCTATTGATTTAAACCAATCATGGGTAGATTCTCATGTAGTTTCCTATTCTTCTAGAATATTATAGATAAAGCAAGATTCTTCAATTTAAAATATTACAAATTTGCATGATGAGGTGAGTGGTTACGAGTTGGATTTTTTGTTTTAATTTCTAATTTTGAGATGGTGTAGGACACACATGCTTCTTCGAAACACCCTACATGCAAGTAGGTTAATATGCTTATGAAGGATACATAACTCATTCTATCCATGGAATAATATTAGAAGGCTCATTCTCAAGCCTTGCTTTTGAAGGTAGTCCATTCATATGATATTATCATGTACTCTTAGGCTAAGGATAATCCTAAATGGAAATATGACATGGCAACAATGTATGAGATACTAATGAAGAATAAAATATGGAAGTTGGTACATCTTTCAATAGGGAAGAATATTGTGTGGTGTAAGTGGGTCTATAAGACCAACTACACATCAAATGATCATTTTAAAAAGCACAAGGTATGTCTTGTTGCTTATGTGTGTAAGTGGATTCTCTTAGTAGGATGAAGTGGGATATTTTGAGAGTTTTCCACCTATGTCTAGAATGTCCTCTATCATTATGATTCTTTCCATTACTACTTCCCATGGGTGGAAGGTGCATTATATGGACATGAAAAGTGCCTTTATCCATGGTAAAATTTATGAGGATATCTACATGGAATGGCCACCCAAGTTTGATTTAGAGGGTCATATTCCATTGGTGTGTTTCTTGACTTAATATGTGTATGTTTAAATTATACTCCTAATACTCAATATGAGAAAATTTGTTCTTTCCGCTTACATATGGATTTCAATTATGCAAGTTTGAGAATGATGTTTACATTAAATATCATGAGGAGGAAACTCTCGTAATTGTATTGTATGTTGATGATCTTCTTATCATAGGAAAATCTACTAGATTGATTTAGGATATGAAATAATAGACTCATTCCAACTTTAAAATGAAGGATTTGTGAATTTTGCACTATTATTTAGGAATCCATATTGAATAGATAGTTTTTAAAATTGTTATTTCTCAACCCAAGTATGCTTTGGAATTTCTTCAACAATTCAAGATAGAGTGTAATCCTATTGAAAACTCCTTTTATTTAGGTTTCAAACATTGGGATAATTGTACTACACCTTTAGTTGTTCCCACTCTATACTAGTCTCTTGTAGGAGGGTTTATTTATCCAACTTACACAATGCAAGATATAGCCTTTACTATTAGTTATTGCTCCAAGCAGATGTAGGCACCTCAAGAGTGTCATTGAAAAATAGTAAAGAAAATTATTAGATACATCATAAGTACATATCATATGGGTATGCATTACTCTATTAGTTCTCCTTTTATTTTGACAAATTTATCAAATGGTGATTGGGTATGTTATTTGGATGAGCAATAGTCAACCATTGGTTTTGTGTTATACTTGCAATCCAACCTAGTTTCATGATGTTCCATACCCTAGTACACCATTGCTTAGTATTCCATGAAGGCAGAATATTATTCTATCGATGAGGTAGCCAAGAATCTAATGTTGATGCTAATAATTTTTAAGGATATTGGAATTCATGATAGATTTCCTATTACTCTTTGCTATGACAATTAGAGTACTATTTAGCTTGTCCATAATCCTATGCTTTATAATTATAAAAAGCCAATTAAGACATGAATGCAATTTTTAAGATTGATTAATGCTCATGGGATGTTAGATTCAATCTTTATTCCTTCATTAGAGTAGGTAGTAGATATTTTGACCAAGATCATGACCTAGGTCACTTTTTTGTGCATGTAGGAGCTTCTTGGAGTTGGAGAGTGTCCCTTCAGAGGGGATGCAATGTAAGAATCTATCTCTCTATCCCATTTTTATATTAAGGGAGTTTTTAGAATATGTGTTAGTTAAGCTTCTTGTATGGTACAACTGACTATTTGCACTTTTATTTGTTATACTTGTCCTTTGGGTCCATTTAAACCTAGAAAAAGGTTTTTTGATAATTTGTATTCTTAAAATATGTATTATTTCTCTTTTTAATTTTGCAATTAAAATGATTGTTCCTTTTCTACTATGATCCATTAATTATGGTTACATTTTGCTTCATAGATCACCTCATGGTTATCATTATAAATTGGAGGATAATGGTATACAAGACAACCCCTAAGCTCACCTAGTTGTATTAGATGACTTCTTCTTCATAATTGTGCAATAGAAGTAGGCAAATTAGATATTGCCTCTATGATATAGAAAACATTGAAAGTATGAAAAATAAACAAAGTACTTTGTTCACATATAAATAGTATAATTGCATGGAATGTACAATCCATGTCTTTGATGTACTAATTTTTATAATATATTGAATTATTCAATATAAGTTATATGTGGTGAGATAAAAAATTACATTGTGCACTAATAATATGCTTCTCATATTGAGAAAAATATCACAAAAAGAAAACAAGGAGACCAAAAGAAATATAAGAAGAAAATCAAAACTATAGCTTACATTTATAAGCTATAAATATGTTATATTATACTTGATGTAGGAGCATCCATTGGTGTAAGGGCAACCTTGAAACACCAAAAAATTGAATTTTTATTTTCCTTCCTAGGAAGATATTCATTTAAAATTTGAATTTTGGTGGCACAGATTATTCGGATCATAACTTTTGACTCAATTTTTTGATTGGCTATTATAATATATCGTTGGAAATATTACAAAGATATCTACAATGGTGAAATATCTAAAGATCATTTCATCAAATTTTCATCCTTTTTGGGGCCTCTAAGTTCTTCAAATTTTACTTTTAAAATTTATTGGTAATATTTCTTTGATGAAAACTTTAATATCTCTCAAACCATTTAGGATATTGGGGTGATTCTTTTGCCATAGGATACATTTTTTAGTTTTGCTCCTTGGGATAAATGTTCAAGTCCATATGTACTTTTTTAGGCTAACTAATTTAGGAGAATCCAGTGATGTAAGGGTAATCTTGCATCACCAAAATTTTATGTTTTCTCTTTGGGTTGTAGGTTTCTTTAATTGTTTTGGAGTCCATGATGACACTTGAGAGGTGTAAGTGAGTCAAAAGTCTAAAAAGACAAAAAATAGTCACTTGCTATGTTTGGTAAGTTAGCCTAAATGGGTATGTATGGACTTGAAAATTTACCCCAAGGAGCGAAATTGAAAAATAAATTCGGTGGCAAAAGAATCACCCGAATATCCTAAACGGTTTAGGAGATATTAAAGTTTTTCTCCCCATAAATATCACCAATAAATTTTAAAAATAAAATTTGAAGACATTATAGGCCCCAATAAAGGATGAAAATTTTATGAAATTATCTATAGATGATTTCATTGTTGTATATCTCTTCGTAATCTTTCCAACGATATATTATAATAGCCAATCATATAACCGAGTCAAAAGTTATGACCCTAGGAAGCTATGCCACCAAAATTCAAATTTCAAATGAATATCTTCGTGGGTGGGAAAATTCAAATTCAAATTTCAATTGAATATCTTCCTGCACGATAAAAATGAAAATTCAAATTTCAAATGAATATCTTCCTAGGCAGGAAAATGAATGGCAAAAAAATGGGAGTTACATTTTCCAAAATATTCCATGGAAGTTATTAAAGGGGGAACATAGATTTATAAAAATTTCATAATTTCATGTTATAATAAAAATCAAAATCAACAGAAGATCCCGGAGATCGTAGATCCCTTGATCTTGTCAAAATTGCATTCATCCTTGTGAATCATTGCTAACAGCTATCATAAGCTTCCCCCTCTACTTGGGGTAAATAGCAAATATGAAATTTCATTTGTAGCTCTCATCCTTCGGTTATATAGGCCTAACTCCTATTGTAGCACCAAAGCTACCCGAATGTCTGATGATGAGTGCAAAATTTTCAAATGTAAGCCTTCCCACATTGGAAGCAATGATTCTAGGATGCGCATCATTTTGCTCGACCTGGGACATCTAATGTTGATCAGACTAATGATCATCATAGAACCTATGACATCATTTTAGGAGGTCTATTTTGCTTAGCATTGTTTGATCTCACAATTCATCTCAAAAGGATCATTTGTAGACACCTAAAACATGTCATGTCGAGGGAGAATACTCATATGGACATGCTACAAAGCCATATGAAGGATCTTGGATAGACTCCAATATAGAGCAGTGGTTCTAACCACTCAATTTAGGCATTTTAGCCTAAGCAGTCTGAACCATAGCCCAGACCTATGGTCTCCAGTCTGAACCATGGTTGACACCTGTGGTCTATAGTTTAGACCACAGTTATGATCTATGATCTGAATTGGAGTTCATTTAGGCCTTCCATACGAGCCAAATCGGTTGGAACGGCCAAGAGATCTAGAAGGAGGTAGTTGGAGGATGGAAGATTCCAAAGGCTTCCATCCCAACTGTCCTAACCAACCTTCTTGGTCTTGGATTCTCCATGAAGCCACCCCTAGCCCTAGGGGCATGCTATAAATACCCCCCTCCAAGGGGATGAAGAGGAGAGATAATTTGTATAGCGAAGTGTTGGCAAATTATCGAGTGAGCTAATTGATCAAGAGAGCAGCGAAGCCCTATCAAATTGCATAACGACCTTGTGCATTTGAGAGCCCCCTTTTCTATCCATCCAAATACCAATTAGCCATGGATGCCCTAGGTGCCTAGGAGGATCAAGAAATGCAAATCTAGGTGAACGAAGGCCCTTCATAGTGATTTGACCACCAAATATGTTAGAGGACAACAAAGGCGACCCTTGAACATCAATCTAGACAAGGAGGTCAAGCCCACTGCCCCTAATTTTGAGGGCAAACACATCAGAGGTCAAACTATGGCTATCAACCATGGTTCACAGTGTAGACCACCCCTCACAATTGTGGTTTGCAATAGGTTAAAGATCACCTTACTCATTTTACCTTTTATCGCATAGATTAGTCATGTTAGTCTTTTTATAGATTTAATGGCATTTTAGAGAAACTCTGACCGTAGGAATTAGGAATTTTATGCATTGCATTGGGTAGGAGTATATTGGATCTTTTAGATGTTTTATTGCTTCTAATTTGATATTTTGTTCAATGCATCATTTGCTTATTCATGTCTTTTATGTTGTAGTATGATTCTTGATGTGATTAGAATAGCTTAAAGCCTTTCTTTATTCTTTCTTGTTTTACTAGTTTAGTGGTATTTACATGTATGTTTCTTCAAAGGCCCTCATCACGAGAGGCTATCAAACTCTATAATCATGCATTGTTGTTTCTTGTTCATAGGGAGATAGGTGCAAAATGGAGCCTATATCATAATCCTTCCACATCGCGAAGAAGGGGGTTAGCTCTACCCCAAGGCAATTTGTGAGTAATCACCGGAGCAACAAATAAGCATGCCTACCCTATTGAGGGCATTGGAAATTGTAACATTTGTATCGTCTTTGGAGTGACCCTGAGAGGGCATTTTTGTAACCCGAGATCCTTTCGAATATTAATATAAGAAACTTTGCATTAGTTGGCTTCTTTGTTCAATTTGTTAATTTGTGTGGATCTTTGTGTTTTTATGATGGTATAGATCAATATCACCTAGCTAGGCGCATGCTCCATGGTTACGTTAGATGGCGATCATGGTAGAACCTTGCAATTTTAGCCTTGAATTCTGACTATTCTTGGTTTTTTATTTCCATAGGTGATAACCGCAGCTTTTAGATGTGGTTATTTTTTGGCCCACGGCTGTAACCTACGGTCTCCACTGCAGCCTATAGGTCGGACCTGCGGTTCACAGAGGAAGAAGCAGACAATAAGGAAATCAGTGGGCAATAGAGCAGGAGTTGAGGTAGGTCCCAATTTCACCTTCTATGTTGAATTTTCTACTCTGCATCTTTCCAGAAATCATCGAACCGTTGCAAACTAGGAACAAAAATATAAGGGGTCAATGAACAAGTCCTAGTTTATTTTTTATTTTTGTTCAGTGGAAAGGCATTGTTGGGAATAGCGGACCTCTGAGTGCAGTATGCCCCTAAATACAGTGACCTTGATAAATATTGTGTGTCATTTGCATGCTTGAGGTCCAATCAATGACCATGTCATTGTAATTGCATCATCAAAATATCATGTAGGACATTAGCATGCATTATGTCTGAATTTGAAATATTCCTTTTCTTTTCATGTACATCATGTAGGAATGGTCATTATGCTCTGTGATGCATTTGTCATTTTTGCAAAATAAAAGGAACCACACACACCACGCATCATTTAAACATTAGTGACGTTGGGCTCTCACATCCAACCCTATTGATTGAGACCAATAGTGGATGTCATTACCAATTGGTTGGCTCATTTGAAATTGTATTATTGAGACCCGCTTATTTCTAATGTCGACCCAAGAACTGTCTTATCCATGCAAAATAGCATGGACTCTTCTTTAGAAGGGTGTATCGCTGCACATAGTGTTATGGGTGAGGGTTGGTAGTACCTATGCTACTTCATTGAGTATGGATGTCATTACCATATTTAGCTTGTGTGAGTATATAGGTGAAAGCCAATTTAACTGAGTTTAAAATCCAACAATCTTTCAAAACATGTGAGAGTTTCTAACACTAATACAACACATCTGAAAACAACATCAAACAATTTAGGGCTCACAATAAAAATTTAAAATAGATAATCACCATTTTTTTACATTGTTTGCATAATAAAACACATCTAGATGTCAGCCCAAATGTCTAGGACCGATGCCCATAATCAACCCCCAACTAGGTCACAACAACATGTGTTGAGTCCTCATACACATGAGCGAACCGAACGACATTCAGCAAGCATTAGAGGTGACAACTCGACATAGGAAGATCCCATTGAGTGGAACCCCAATAAAGGAGCTTCAGTACACTCCTCTAGGCATAGGACTAAGCACGAAGATTCTCAGCACAAGGATGCTCTACCCCAAAGCCATTACCGAGATCGCACTACACACACACCCATGAGATCGGCCAAGGAATATGTGGTGTAGGGGACCAAGTTGGTTCCCATACGTACTAGGTCCACAAGAGGTTCTAACCCTCCACCGTTAGAGTATAGATGAGTCAGATATCCACCCATTCTAGGGTAGGAGGATAGGCTCACTTTTGAGCATAGGTACTAATGGAACACCATCACATGAGCAATGGAGGTATAGATAACTAGATGTTCTAGGTAGTGTTCTTGAGCAGCTAGGCTACAGCCTTTAATAATCCCCACTCGTGATTTGAGTGAGCATAGAAACAATTGTATCAAGATCACTATAGAGCATGGATAGGCTTCTAAGCACCCTCATGTCACACGTCCATCATCCACATATCTGTCTGATGGGTACAGAACCCATAAGATAGCTTGCATAGAGCATGCACACTGGAGGTCTCCTACAGCCGACCAAATCAATAGATCACACATATTGGTGTCCAATCAAAGATGTCAGCTCCTCCAAGATCAATTGGATGATGCTCGCCTAGAGAGGTAGCATATTGAAGATGAAAATATTCAAGCGCAAAGGCTCCTACGATAGATATTATATGAGTAGTGCATGCACAAGGAGCGTATTCTAGCTCAGAAGGAGTGTATAGAGCAGGAGGATCAACTAGCCAAGGCTAGCCTATACCCTCCCAAGGAGCATAGAGAGCATGTGCATATAAGGGTTGTGTCCCTAGCCGATATGCATAAGGAGCGAAGAGATGCTCGTATTGATATCTATTTCCAATAGAGGGAGCGATTATCGTCACTTAATGATCTTAGATAGAGGTATCATGAGCACATAGATGCAGACAGATATGATCAAGGCTACCCTAAGAGTTGTTGAGTTGAGGAGGAGAAAGAGCCATGTCCTCCACCTTCCTTGAAGAAGACATTACCTCCTAGACCACCTCCATGGTAGCTTAGGGAGGAGTACTTTTTGTCTTCTAAGGCATACAAGGTTTTGGTTGATAAGGTCAAAGCAATAGAGAGGCAGGGCACAACTATGCAAAAGTCGACACTGAGGAAGATATACAATAAACCTCTAGACTCCTCAGTGCCTATTCCTCCATATCTTGAGCATTTTTATATGCCCTGGTTGGAAAAATTTAAGGGTGATGAGGATGCACAAGAACATATTATGAGTTTTTTGGATGCTTGTTTCCAGATAGAGAGTTATGATGCTTTGTTGTTTTGCACTTTCAACACGACACTTTTTGGCCCAGTCCAAGAGTGGTTCAACCAACTGAAGAAACATAGTATTACTAGTTTTGAGCAGTTGGCTAATGCATTTATTGAACGCTATTAATTTGGCACCAAGAAATATGCCAACCTTTCTAATTTAGCTATGCTAGCTCAGTGCGACGATGAGCCCATCGAGAAATATGGAAAGAAGTGGCATAGAATAATGGCAAAGCTACCATTCCCTATTCATGTAGCCAAACTAACCTGAATGTTTACAAAGAGTTGTGCCAAGCACATATCACTACTATTACAACTACAATAGTACCCTGTATTTGAGGAACCTATGGTGTAAGCCAGGGTGATCAAAGATATCAAGTTGCAAGAAGGTATCTTGAATCTCAATACTAGGAAAGAGGGGTTTTAAAAGAGTACTATGAAATAATAGTGCAAGCAAGCCCACATGAATCAAGTAGTACTAAATCTCAGAGGAGAAGACAAGGAGCAATAAAAGCCTTATTATCAGGCTCAACCTCCTCCTACGCGTTATGAGACATGAAAAAACAACTATAAGGGAAAAAAAAAATAAGAGCGCCCACCTCGCCAGTTCACACCCTTGATGGAATCGATGACTTCAATTTTTCATCAACTGTGTGAGGCCAAGGCCATATGATTACCTAAGGTAAAATTAGTAGATCTTAATGTGCCAAATTCAGAGTGGTATCAAGACAATCTGTTCTACATATTCCAGAGATCGAAAGGCTATGACATTGAGACATATTGGTCCTTCAAACACATCATGCAGAACATGATAGAAAAATAAGAGTTGGTAATACCAGGCAACCCATAGGCACCCGACAATAGAAACATGGGGATTTTCAAAAATCTGCTACCTAATCACGAGGTGCCTCATAATAATACCGACCAGGTCAATCAAGTGAGGATCAAACCACCTACCAAAGGGTTTGAAGGCATGGTCAATGTTGTTATGAGACATGGGAGGTATGATCAACCGAATAGACCTCATGCTTCCATTAGAATACAAGCTACACCGGATCAATGGCCATCTCAGAACATTCCAAGCCCACCAGCTAGACCGGTGGTGACCATAAGGAGTAGGTTAGTTCAAAACCTACAAAAAACTCCTGCAAAGTTGTCAATATATGAGCTTATTCAGCAATCCCCTAGACACAAGGAGACTCTTATGGATATTTTGAGGTCCATTGAGGTATAGTCCCAAGATGCCCATGCATTTAAAAATTTTATGGGACATGTACAACAGTGTCAAGAACCCACAATACAATTTTATGATCATGAAGTAGAGATGGTTCCTACTATTATGGTTGACCCTTCGCTGCATATTATCACATGTGTTAACCACATGCCTTTTAAAAGGGTCTTGATCGACATTGGGTCCTCGATCAATATAATCACGACCAAAGCACTAAGCCACCTCAAGTTACCCAAGGCACACATTATGCCTACCACCTTTATGTTGAGAGCATTTAATGATGCACTATGCTCAATGGTTGGCACAATTGTTCTACCTATTCAGGTGGGACTCAAGACCATATCTGTGATGTGTCATGTAATATAGGGTGCCATGTAGTACAACATTCTGCTCGAGAGGCCTTAGATTAATGGAATGTGTTGCATCCCCTCTATCTTGCATCAGTGTGTGAAATACATTCATGAGGGACAAGTTCACATAGTGTCCTCGAACGAAGAACCATTCAAGTTTGTAAACCTAGCAGATTTACCTAGGGGTTTTGTACTCCCATCGACAAATTTGGATATCTGACATGTCTCATCGATTAAGATTCCAATAGGCAAACCAATAGCCCGTGCTCAACCATCGATATCTGTGTCACATAAATTTGAGCATACAAAAACTTCTCTAAAGTTAATTGCATCGACAATGCACCGGCAAGTCAAGAAGCTAAAGGTGAAATTGGGTGATAAAGTGGAAAATCATTGTAAATGAGACTCCCACTCCCATGGGTGTGGAAGAACCTCAAGATAATGTCAAGGAGACACCTTAGCCTGCTTCACCTACATCTTCAGCAGGGTCATCTGCACCACAGGTGACCATTCATCTGGTCAACATAGGTTTGGGGGAGTATCTTGTGCAAAATGTTACTTTCAGACCTATCTTAAAAAATTGCACAAGATATTGACTGACCACATGCCCATCAATTTTTTTTTGGATCTATAGTGGCATTGGGTGAGACACCCAACCAAACAAACTTCGTCTATGCAGGGCTGGATCAAGCACCCACCAGAATGTCCATAGATGATAATGATGACGAGCCATTCACTGTGAATGTGTGCTATCTATCCAACCCAAAATATGCCATGCGTATTTTTGAGTTGTATTATTGCCATGGGTGCGGCCTTGGTATTTTTGGACATGGACGTAGAACCCTGCTCGAACCTCATTATTAGTTAGCTATTGATAGGTTCGGGTTAGGATTACAAGTACAAGGTCATGATGATTTGCTTGTTGCATCCTTAGATCACATGTACTTGAGTCTAGGGGATGATGTGGATTTCAATCCATATCACCCTAATTATTACAGCTAGTGGAGGACTCACCAGAAGGTATCGTTTGTTAGCATAGGGCCACCCGATTCATATCATGATGGGCAATTAGAGGGCAACCCTAGAGACAACCTAGGTAACCAAATTTGTGGTGCTACCAATGAAACTGGTATGCAGGGGCATGACCCCCATGCTATGGGTGATATCAAGTCAAGATATCTCTACGATGATGATGGTGAGGATTCCAACTTCAAAATGAGTGGACCTAGTTATGATGCGGATGATGAGTCCTCAAATGATGATCAAAATAAGGAGGAAATCAAGCCGACCTTTCTAGGTCTAGCATTTATATGCCATCTACTACTTATGGAACAAGTGGAAGAGACGAATGAGTGCTTCATAGTTGATAGAGATTATAAATATGAAATAGAGGAGGCTTACTTAAAGTCTCACCTAGATGATCTCCCACTATGCATAGACACAATAGAGTGGTCCATCCATGGTAGTGACCATAGTGATGTAGATGAGAGGATTTATTCTAGGCTCGTGTATCCACAATATATATTGCCTAGGGAATCAAAGCATGTTATGGAGGAATTCCCTCCCAACATTGAGTGCTCTAAGGAAGGAGTAGCATCAATTTATGTGGTAGTATCATATATACGATCATTCTATCAGATTTATTTGGATAGTGATGATAGAAACCCTAGAATCAGATACATGGTACCACATCCGTCTAATTGCTCCTTAGAAGAGGTGGGAAGTGACAGATTGTATTTGTACAGTGAAGATGAGGACTCGATGGATATGGCCTAGTTGGGACCTCACCACTTACGTAATAGGCCTCCACCTAGAGGTCTCCCACCTATTACAACTACATGTTTGCGTCGGGATATTAATCTCCATCGTAGCCTGAGGGAAAGAAGAGAGCTTGAAGAGAGATATTAGGAATTCTTTCACCATCTACCTACATACATAGAGCTACTTTAGATGAGAGATCCCATTTTGCAACCAATGCATCATGAGGATTCAGTTATACGGACATCCCACAGAGAGGATCTGTTTATGCATATACCATCTTAACCAGATCTTGAGTATGAAATCTACGCTTCAAGGATAGAGTTTTGTCTGTGTGGTTTCAGAGATGAATTCCATTCCACAAATATGGTCTCCATTGATTTGAACACTCCACTTCTCAATCCAGTAGATCCATCCAAACCGCTACATCTAAACATGGATGCTATCAATTGGGATCACGCTGACTCGTCAGTCCGGCCTGAAGATTTCTTCCCAAATGAAAAAATGATGCAGCCATTTCATTTCACACCAGGTTGTGCTTAGGATGTTTTTCACACCAAGAATGCTTTCCAAGAGGAACATGTGAACCCAACTGATGACATCCATCTAATTCCTATGCCTCACCAGCTTGAGGAGGGATCACATATATTAGTAGAGAAAATATTTGATGTGGATATCAATAAAGATCCCACCAATCCAAATAAGGTTATATTTGGAGAGAGTCACTCCCGATGAGCATGATAGCATCATCCCTCTACTGAAAGAGAGACCTGATCTCTTTTATTGGACTTACAATGAAATGTCAGGTCTAGATCCAAAATTGGTTACTCATAACCTTTCGCTAGATCTATCGAAGAAGCCAGTCAAGTAAAAACTCAGAAAGATGCATCCAACAGTAGCCTTAATGGTAAAAGACGAGTTGCAAAAAATGTTGGATGTAGATTTCATCATCTCCATCGACTATCCAGAGTGGGTCTCCAATATGGTGCCCGTAGGAAAGCCATATGGAAGGGTCCGTATTTGTATGAATTTTAGATATCTCAACAAGGCAACACCCAAAGATTCATTTTTGTTGCCAAATATCGATGCTCTGGTAGACATCATTGTAGGTCACAAAATGCTCTCCCTTATGGATGGTTTTTTTGGATATAACCATATTTGGATTAAACCCGAAGATCAGCATAAAACCGCATTCATAATGCCATGGGGGACATTTTGCTACAAAGTTATGCCATTCGGTATTAAAAATGTTGGTGCCACATATCAGTGGGCTATGACATATTTCTTTCATGACTACATGCATAAAATATTAGAATATTATATTGATGAATTACTAGCTAAGTCATTGCTGGGAGCAGAGCATACGAAGGTCTTCGATCGCTTTATAGAGTACAATTTCATATTGAATCCTAAGAAGTGCGTATTTGGCATAACTTCGGGAAAACTCTTGGGATTCATCATTTCTAAATGAGGCATCAAAGTAGACCCAACAAAGGTCACGACTATTCTAGAGATGCATCCTCCCACTAATATCAAAGAACTAATAAGCCTTCAAGGAAAAGTAGCATCCATAAAGTGATTCATCACTCAATTATCGGATAAGTATCAACCCATGAATCGACTGCTAAACAAGGGGGTCCCATTTGATTGGGAAAAGGACTGTTAAGAAGCCTTTGCTGAGATTAAGAAATACCTGGTAATGTCACCAGTACTAGCTCCACCAAGGCCAGATGAGCATTTTTTGCCATATATATCGGCAACTAAATTTGCATTAGGGACCATGTTAGCCCAAAAGAACGTGCAAGGCAAAGAGCAAGTCGTATATTACATCAGTCACACCTTGGTGAGTTATGAGTTAGGATATGCATATGTTGAAAAAATTTGTTTAGTAGTAGTGTTCGCTACTAGGAAATTATGGCATTACATGCTAATTCATACCACATATGTTATATTGAAACATAATCCTTTGTAGTGCATGATGAGCAGGACATATCATAACACACGTACTGCAAAGTGGATCATGCTATTGATAGAATTCAATTTGTAATTCATTAGCCAAAAGTCCATCAAGGGACAAGTTATATCTAATCAAGTGGCTGAGGCACCACTGTCCAACATTAGGCCTCTAACCATTGAGCTTCCAAATGATGCGGTATTCATAATATCTGAAGCTCCCGAACCCAAGGAACCAAAAAATAATGTTGATATGACATTGTTCTTAAATGGTTTGAAGTGTGAGCAAGGGGGTGGTGCAAGAATAGTATTTTTCATTCTAGAAGGAGCTCCAATGCCCTTGTCATTCAAGTTAGACTTTTCATGCACCAACAATAATACTGAGTACGAAGCCCTACTTTTGGGCCTCCTAACATCTATCACCATGGGTATTAAAATATTGAACTTTTTTGGCGATTCTCTACTCATAGTTAACCAAGTTAAGGGGCTCTTCTAGTGTTGATGTCTCGTACTGAAAGCCTACAAATATCTTGTTGCCACTTATCTAGCTAAACTTGAATGGTATGACATCGAGGCAATCCCTCTTTTGTCAAATAGATTCGTAGAAACCATGGCATATTTGGGGTCATTGATCCCTCAAAATACATATGCCGATTTTACTACCATCCATGTTAGAATGCTCTCGCACCCAGAAGCAAAGTGTACAACCTTTGATAACAAAGAATTAGTCAACATGATTGTCATGGAATCAACAGTTGATTGTTTCCATAGAGTGGAAGACTTTCTTAAGTAGGCACCCTGGGAGTCATTGACTTCTTAGAGTCCTACGAGGAGTGGTACTACCATTCACCAAAAGGTTGTTTCCCAGTCTACATTTGCAAAGCTAAATATGCAAGGGGGAGTAGTTTGTCTTAGCAATCAAAGCTGAGGCTTGTCAAATCTGGATGTTGCAAATCCAAGACTTCCTAAAAATTGGTATGATCCCAGAGGGATTATCGTGTGTCGCAAGATGCACATTTAAACAGAAATCAACTAAGTATGTCTTAATAGGAGACTTTTTGTACCGACGCAGCTACAAAGGAGTCCTCCTTCAATGTCTTGAGACCCAAGAGTCATCTTGGACAATCTCAAAAGCTCATGATGGTACGTGTGGTGACCATTTCAGTGACATGGCTATCGTCAAATGAATCTTTTGCATGGGTTATTATTGGCCCACTATGGAGAAGGATTGCAATGTGTATGTCAATAAATACATTAAATGTCAGCATCATGCTAATCTTACATACTTTCCATCATAGGCCTTACAACCCATTTGGGCGGCTTGGCCATTTTCTCAGTGGGGATTAGATTTGATTCACAATATTTCCCCTTCATCTCTAGGTCGACATATATTCATTATAATAGCTACTAAGTATTTTACAAAGTGGGCGAAAGCCATTCCTCTTACAACGACCACTGGAGCTCGCATCGTAGAATTTATTCTTGAGCATAACATATGTCATTTTGGGATACCATCCAAAATAATTTCAAATAATGGAACTTCTTTTAAGAACAAAATTATGTGGGATTTAACATCTAAATACTACATTAAACATAGTTTTGCAACTCCATATTATCCGCAAGCAAACGGGCAAGCTGAGGCCTCAAACAAGACTGTGGTAGCCATCTTGAAAAAGATAGTGCAAGAACACCACAAGGATTGGTAGATACAACTATCCCTTGCACTATGGGCTTACAGGACTAGCATTTAGATGCCCATTGGGGCAATGCCATTTTCACTAGTATATGGTATTGAGGCCATTATGCCATTAGAGCTAGAAATTCCAACGCTGCACATCTCATTGAAAGAGTTCATCGATGACGACACCACGTGGCAAGCTCGCATCGATCAATTGACGTTGCTTCATGAATTTCACATGAATGCCCTCGAGCATCTCCATGTTTATCAAGAGCGGTTAAAATGAGCTTACAATATCAAAGTCCACCAAAGAGACTTTGAAGTTGGGGATCTTGTGCTGAAATAGAACCAACAAAACTCAAATTTTTTGCCTGACATGTGAGACAAATTCACGGTTAACTGGCTAGGGCCTTACATCATATCTAAAAATATTGGTTTAGGAACCTATCGCCTAATGTCGCTAGAGGGTGTGGAAGATCTTGAGCCTTTCAATATCATCCATATTAAGGCGTTATATGCTTGAGCGTGTAGTAAAGTCACCAAAGGCATCTGTAAGCCTTTGGTCAACCCAAAAGCCCCAAGGATTTTGTCTAAACTACTCGGTCATCCCAAAATACCCCAAGCTCTCTGATTAAGAAGCTTGGTCAAGAAAATTCACCAAGTATTTCCAAAATTTCTTGGTCAACCCAAAAGCCCCGAGGGTTTTGTCTAAACCATTCGGTCACCCCAAAATGCCCCAAGCTCTCTGATTAAGAAGCTTGGTCAAGAAAATGTGCCAAGGATTTCCAAAAGTTGCTTGGTCAACCCAAAGGCTCTGAGAGTTCTTATATCTTCTTGGTCATCCCAAAATGCTCCACACCCTCTTGCTAAGAATTTGGTCAACTAAAAGGTTCCAAAGGTGGATGTAAAACCTTTGGTCAATTCAAAAGGCTCCAAGGATTTCTAAAACTCGTTTGGTCAACCCAAAGGTTTCAAGAGTTCCTATAGCTTCTCGATCATCCCAAAAGGTTCCATGCCCTCTTGTTGAGAGTTTGGTCAACTAAAAGGTTCCAAAGGTGGCTATAAAACCTTTGGTCAATTCAAAAGGCTCTAAGGATTTCTAAAAATTGCTTGGTCAACCCTAAAAAGCTCCAAGGACATGTACTCATTGTTTGGTCAAATATGAAAGCTCAAAAACCTATAAAAATCAAGAAAAATATATAAAAGTCCAAAAAAAATGGATAAAGCCTAAAATCCAAAAACATTTGCATTTGCATTTTGCATTTTCATCTGCATTCACACATGCATTCACATCATCATATTACATTTAGGCATTTGTCATATGTTGCATTCCATAGTAGAGTGTAGTGCGTTTATCAAAGTTTTACCAATAGTCACACATTTGTATGACAATCCTGCACTCTTGCATTTATCATAATTCATTGCATTCGTACACGATACATGTTGTGGAGACTTATGTATGTATATTAAGTTTTCCTGTCACTCAGTGATACCTAGTGAGTTCTTCAAATATTTTAAAAAGCTTACTTTGCTGTTATAGACAATATCATTAGTTGGGATAGTGCTTCAACATATCATAATCCCGTCACTAAGAAAAACAATATAAAATTCTACTAAGACGAGAGAGGATGAAAGCCATGAAAGTAGTCTTAGGTATCTAGATAGATGGGTGTCACGACATGCTTATCTTGCAAATAGTTAGTTTATAAAGGTGTACTTTGGCAAAAGGACAAGAATTTCCCCTATAAATCTCAAAGTCATAAAAGTTAAATCACAAGTTACAAAGTGCAAAAAATATACAAATTTCAAGTTCAAAATATAAAGTGACATAGTGAATCAAAAGCACTATAAAAATTGCTTTCTCAAATAAAACGGTAACGCGTGGACTAACAATGATTTTTATAACTACATCTGAGCAAGTAATAAGGGTGAGAACTTGAATCCCTAGATTGTACACCTTTTGAAAGTCATAGAGTGATCCCCAATCGAAGCAATGGGTTGGAAGAGTCCCACTTGCAATCAAATGGGTAGTTATATTGGGTTATCCCCAAACATAGCAATGGGTTGAAAGAGTCCTGTCTGCATTTGGAGGGGTAGCCCTGATCAATTTGCAAGATGAGCTAGCTCTAGGTACCCAGGATTGTCTAGTTGTATGAGTCTAATCAAAGTTGAAATAAGGATGATACGATCGTATGAGAAACCTTATCTCACATATGGGTTGAAAGAGTCCCGATTGACATACGGGGTATGCTTACGATCTATCTAAAAATACTCACATGCACACATAGGGATTATGAATAGTTGGGTATGTCATGGTAAAAGCCTTGTCCAATATAAGCCTGGTATAGTTAGTATGTGATTTTTGGAGAGGTTTACTAGGGTGTTTGAGTCTCAAGGAAAACCCCAAAAAGTTCTCCAATAGCAACAAGATATCACATATCTTCAAACTGTAGAAATATGAGTCATTCATTCATCAAAATGCATTTTACAAAGTACAATCAAATATATAAGATAGATACCGCATGAAGATAAGAAATTATGTTTATACGACCACTGATTATATAGTACAAAATGACATAATCATTCATTAGCATTTCATCAATCCATTTCACTACATTTCATAAATGGGTGATTAATTGATTAAGTTCTTGTAATAAGAATTATCAATTATTTTACATGATTGTTATACATTCTATGGTGTCATATTTTAAAAATTGATATACATAGTTTACATTCATTCCTTATGTTTTAAGTGATTAAAGCATATAGGTTCATCTCCATTAGATTATGATTTCGTACATAATGCATTACCATACATTGCATAGCATATCATAAACTACATAAAATATATGCATGCCCACAAAGCAAAAATAAATATGCATTAAAAATAAACATCGCATCCATCTACATACATCATATGTCACACATCTACTCATCTAGATCACTGCATATCATCATCATAAAGTAGAATAGCTATCTAATGCATGACATCCATACATCGCATCATATAAACATAGCATTTAAATATGCATTGCATCCATGTGCATCAAATAAACATAAAATCAAAAACAATAAATACACATGTACACATAATGAGCCATGAAATATCATATCATATATATGTGTGTCCAAATGATTACATAGGGAGTACAAGATGCCCATAGGCTACAACTGTGTAGGTCCTCGACCTTACATGTAAAATAAGAACATCCAAATTATAGTCGACAACTGCTATAACCTAGATCTAGGTTGATCCCCCTGTACTGGAGCTCTTTTCACCTCCCTCTACACTGTGCTCTGGAGCCTGCTCTCCTGGCTGACCTGCAACCTATGGTGTATTTTGTTGTGGATCTTGCCTACCTCTAAATCCTAATGGACCTAGCACACAAGAAACTGGTAACTACAGTAGGCTAGTCCTCTGGCTAGAGGTCCCTAATGTCTACCCTGGATCTCAAGCCTTGGCATATGATCTCACTATGTGCGTGCTAGAGTACCTATGTGTCATCTCAGTCCTATGAGTCCTATGACTCGAAATCATTATGGACTACCCTAAGGTCCTAGACCTAGTATGTTGCGACTCTACTACAAAAGTATCCTTAGGAATCGGTAGCCCATGCATCTCTATGTAGTCGACTAGCTAATCAATACGAGTAAGCCGGGCTATGTGCATCTCATTGGTCCTCATGACCATACCACACAGTCATGTCACCTCAGTAGTCGGATCTTGTATAGCTGTTGTACCTACTGCTGGTATCGTACGAGGCCCCATGATAGCCTAAGGAGGTCCCATAATAGCTCCCCTTGCTACTCATGCAATATTCCACTCTACCTCTACTGTAGTCTGTTGTGCCTATGCTAACTCTAGGGTAGTCTGTAGTCTCTACACCTGGGCATCTACATTGGTAGATCGAGTCATGAGCTCCTGTACCTAGCCCTATGCCTCAGTCAAGTCAGAAACCTTTGCATCTAGAGTGGTGATGGTGGTATCTCTCTCATGCTACTGGATGTGAAAGAACCGAATCTGACTCTGCAAGTCATTAACCTATACTAGTAGCTTTCCCTCTATACTGTAAGGAGGGACCTCACCCTCCTCTAAAGCATCCTCCTCAGGGTTGATCTCTGGTAGGTCCTCAACGAGGGCCTCTACACCCCATCCACCCTTAATACATTGGTGCACCCTGCACCCATCAGGATCTGCATCTACATCTGTATCTGCTCACTCTCGATCCAGAGGCCTGGTCCCGTGCCATCTAAATAGAAACCACCACCCATCATAGTTGAGCATGGTCCCAAATGTCTCAACCCTCGAATCTTGGAAGTTATCGGGTGCATCTCCTAGTGGCAGAGGAATTATCAATGGGATATCCCTCTCTAGAGCTAGGTGTTTGTACCTTAGGGGTATATCTAGCAAGTCCTACACCATATCAAACTATCATAGGATGTGAGAGAAAAATTGATTCTCTCAGACCTCTAGCTTATGCCAGATAAGCCATCTATCTCTACGAGTCCATCGTAGCCACTCATCCACCTTTGGACATATAGGAAAATCCATGTAGGGGCACCAGACAACATCCCCTAGCCCAAGTGTTGCAAATATAATAATATAATGTTGTGTATCCCCAACATGAGCCCTACTATGAAAACCCTCCTTAGAATGAGGCTAGTAGGTGGCGTAGCACTGATGATCATTATCTAGAGTAGTGATGCGTAGAGGTAGATTACCAAGATTCTCGATTCAGATGTGCTGCCATCCCCAGATCTATAGCAATAGGCTACAACTAACGCCCTTATAGATATGCTTTGTAATCTGGTATAGCTCTCGATAGAGTTGGCATAGTAAAGTGCTCCCCTAGGCTAGTAGTAGTGGCTCCTCCATCGAGCTCTAAAGCATCCTCCAAGCAGAGGCTAGCATGGTCCAAGGAACCCTCATGCTCGAGTAGTATGGAAGGACAATCTAAATTATGAGGTGCATAAAAAGGGCCTCTCGAGTAGATAAGATGTCATCCCCATACCAGTCCCTAATGTGCATCCCTCCATGGTCTGTATCATCCTATGCATTGATGCTTTGATCATCGAATATGGTAGCAAAAATGACATCCTTTGCCATGTAGGCAAAGGAAATGATAGCATCACTATCGATAAGGATCCTAAAGATACTATAAACATCCTCCAGTGTGATGGTCATCTCATTAGGAGGCAGGTAAAATGTGTTGGTCTACGCATTCCAGCATAGGGTCAACATAGTATAATAGGTCTGATCTACCCTACTGGTGGGTAGATCCATGACATAAATGAACTCGATGACCCAGAACCATGCTAGATCATCATCTGACAAGGTCTTGTGGAGAGTCTTCATTAGGTCAAGCTCCTACGTTCTAGAAGTTAACTTTTAAACCAAAAAGCAAAAAAAACATCATGTAATCTAAATCTATCTAAGAAGAGCTAAAGAAAACTAAAAATTTCAAAAAAAAAAAACAAGCAATTGTAGCCTGCAACTACAACTTACAATCCCCAATTTATAAATTGGGAACCATAGCTACAAATTACGGTCCCCAATTTGTAAATTGGGAACCACAGCTACAACTTGCATTCCCCAATTCACAAAATTGGGTGCCATAGCTGAAACTTGTGGTTCCATTTTTACCACCTAGGAACCATAGCTACCAGCTATGGTTTAGGAGTGGCACCCATTTTGGGTACCCTCCTAGACCACTGAAGCATAAAATTAAATCCTAGTCTAACCTAAACTAGTGGGGTTCATTACCGATAGTTTAATGAGGTTCAATTACCACATTTATTAAGTGTGGTTCATTTTACTAATATGGAGTGCAAGGTCTCAATTTTGAGTTACCTTGCCCGCACCCTACCCCCGACTAGTCGATGGCTGATCAGGATCTGCCATTAGGGAAGACGAGTGTAAATATGGTCGAGTTTGATAGCGTTTCGTATCAGGGAATGACTTCTCTCTCTCAGAGCTCTCAATTTGCTAAAGGTTGCAAGAAAATAATGAAAAATTGTAAATGGGATTTCAATTTATAGGTCCTCCTAGTCTTTGCGGACCGTAGCTGAAACCCACAGTTCCAAAACTAGGGTTTTGCGCTCGTAGGTCTGACCTGCGATCCCCAAAATTTGGAAATGTAAACCGCAGACCATACCCATGGTCCGCAACTAGCAATAAATGCACTAAAAACCCACTGTGGGAAGGTCTGAAAAGACAAATTAATGACTCCCAGTGGATAAAAATCAAAATAAATGATCAAAATTGTAAATTTGGTGATGTTATAAGCACCAAGATCAATCCAATAAATGCAAAATTTAAAAAAAAAAATCAAACAATGAAAAACAAAATGCACCTTGTATTCAGTGATTTATCCTATAAAATTGGTGATTGCAGTGACTTGTGATCCATGCAATCCGACAAGATGAGTAGATCATAATAAGGACATTTGGGGTAAAATTGTCGTTTCTTTTATGACATCTTTTAGAAAATCTTCGACAATATGATTCAACACAAGTCTTCTTGAATTTGTATTATTTTGACACCCTAAGATGGCTATCATAGCCTGAATGATCCATGGGATAAGTATGTGCAAATACTACTAAGCGTTGCAATCATAAGCTGAACTAGGCCTAGCCAAGGCATTAAATGTCTCAAATCTAAAATTTATTTAGGATCATTCATTATGGTCAAGCGATTTCATCACTTAATACATTGTCATTACCCTCATCGACTCGTTGCTTGAGGGGGTAGTCATAATTTCATGTCATAATCAAAATAAATAGAATATATTGGAGATCGTAGATATGTTGATCTTGTCAAAATTATGTTCATCCTTGCAAATCATTGCTAACAACTATCATAAGCTTCCCCCTTTGCTGGGGTTAAATAGCAAATATGAAATTTTTTTTGTAGCTCTCATCCTTCGTTTATATAGGCCTAACTCCTATTGTAGCACCAAATCTACTCGAATGTCTGATGACGAGTTCAAAATTTTCAAACATAAGCCTTCCCATGTTGGAAGCAATGATTCCAGGATATGCATCCTTTTGCTGGACCTGAGGCATATAATGTTGATCAGACTAATGATCATCATAGAACCTACGTGTTGGCAATTTTGGGTACATTGGGTACAGTGCCTTTGCTCAAGTGTTGATGTTGTCATTGATGTCAAGAAGCGGAAGGGTTTTTGTGAAAACCAAGGCAGACAAAATAAAAGGTTTTATTTAAAACCATGGACAACAGATTTGAAATGGGTTTTTCTTAAAACCCAAGTTGGCTCTTCGTTTCGTTGAAAAAGGTGCCCCGGTGATGAAGATATTTAATTTTAAATATTTAGTTTAAATTTTATTTATTTAAAATTTAAATTAAATTAAAGTATTTTCCGACGTGTTTGGAAATGCCGACGTGTTTGGTAATGCATCGAAGTGCATATAAAAGGTGGCAATGGAATTCATTAAAGCAAGTAATGTTTTCGATATGAATCCTCGTGCAATTTCGATTTAGTCGGAGCCCCTGCGCTAACGAAGAAAGATGCTCGGGAGCAACGCCAAAGAGGAGGGCTCACGGTGGAGATTCAAATGATGCTCGGGAGCAGCGCCAAAGAGGAGGTTGAAGATTGGTAGAAAATATGACTTGTGCTTTAGACATGTTGAGATTGATCAGTGAAAAGAATACCATGCTCGCTGTTATAAAGATGCAGACGAAAACCTTTTAAAGACGTCGAAAACCCCTACACGATCATCAAAGCTAATATTGTGAAATATTTTGATTACATAAAAATCGAGAAAGTGTTACTGGTACACATTTCGAAGGGTACAAAGAATCGAACTGCTATTGCAGTTTCATCCACCATGACAGCAGCGTTAGGTGCTGGTTTCAGTGAAGGGTCTTCGAATAAATAGGTCTCGAGATCGAGACTAAGCGACAATTGAGGATTAAAGTTTTTTGTCTCCATGCGCCAATAAGAAATAGTGAAGAAAAAGTAAATTGCTCCTTGGTTCACGCGGGCAGCTTAGCCCACATGGTTGAGGCCCTAGTGCTAGGGCTTGCACGACTTGAGAGGTCATGGGTTCGAGTAGTGACGAAGGCTTAAAGTGCTACTAAGGTATGCCCCACATTTTTATTTAATGATGATAATACTTTGTTGTTTGAATTATTAGAATTTGGGAGTTATAAGGTTATGCAATGTGGTGATTTATTTTACTTTTATGGTATAAGTGGTTTTGGGAGTTATAAGGTTATGCAATGTTGTGATTTATTTTATTTTATGGTACAAGTGGTTTTAGGAGAGATAAGGAAGTTGTGCAATTAAAGACTTTGGTGATGATGATTGAAAAGTGGAGTAATGTTGATTATTTTGTGATCTACTAACCTTTGTGAAGATTGGCAAAAGAACTTTGTGATTGTGGCAGATTTCCAAAGGGGTTCCTTCACTTCAATAAGGTATGGGCACATTCTTCTTATGAGTATGATTGGTGTATGTTTTTCTGAAATAAGCTTGGAGTGAAAAGGGATTCTACTAGGTTTCCTTTGGTTGGGAATAAGTCCTAGTTTCTGGTTTGTTGAAGACTACTTATGCATTGTTATCATTGATGAGAGTTTTGGTGAATGCATAATTCTGGTTTGAGGTAGTGGAAGCATTGTGCACTAGGGTTTATGTTTGTAAGTCTTGTTACTTGCATTGAGATGGTGAAACCCTTAGTTGGCTGTTTTGATATTGATGGATGAGTTGCTTCCATAGTGGTTGTGTTGATGAAGTTAGTGCTTTACTTGATTCATGATATTGGGCTTACTCCATTAAGTTGATTTGAACAAGTTATTCTTTGCATTTGGTGATATTGTGTGGGTGGATGTTTTGTTCAAATATCTTTGGAGGGAAAAGGATTTCTACTTGTTTCCTTTTCTTGTGATGATTGGTTGAATGCTTCAAGGTTAATGTTGAATTGAATGATGTTGGTTAAACCTTGTCTTTGAGCATTGTTGTTGAAGCCCTAATTGGTTGAGAAAAGATATTGGTTGTTGGAAAGAACATGAGTTTCATTGTTATATGAGATATTGCATGGTTGGCAATTGTTGGGTTGTGTTTCATGTTCTTGAGAAAAGCATACTACATCTATCTTATTCTGTTGAGATTGAGATTGAGTTGAGATTGAGATTGGGAGTTAAGTATAGAACATATTGAGTCTCTAACAATTCTCTTTATGCTTCTATGAGGTTGATGAATCACATTGGGTCTCTAACAATTCTCTTTGTGGGTTCATGCAAAGCAAGTTTTCTTGATGAACTTTAGAGCAGGTTTTGGACAGGTTCCATTGGAGACTTGTGAGCGAGGTTGTGGACAGGTTCCGTTGAGGACTTGTGAGCAGATTTGGACAGGTCCTAGCGAGAGGACTTGTGAAGTCGAGTTTGATAGTTCTATCGGAGAACTTGAGGACAGAGGTGCATTGGTTCTATGAGTAGAACCCGAGGACAGATTTGTGCCTGACCGAAGGACTGTGTTTGGTGCAGATCAAAGACAGAGGAAGAGGACATTTGTGCTAGACCGAAGGACTGTGTTTAGTGCAAATTCGAGGACCAGCTTTGAGGTGATAGAGTTGAGGACAGAGGTCTCCAGCCAGAGCAGGGAAGACAGGTGTCTTCCGTGGATAGAGTTCCATTTGCTAAGGGCGAGAAGAGGCGAGAGGTCTTCTAGAGGATCACCACCGAGAGCTAGAGGAAGGGGAAGGTATCTCCTTTGAGCAGAGGCTCATAAATTCAGATTAGGGGAAGGTATCTCCTTTGAGCCGAGGCTCATAAACATTGTAATTGGGAAGGTTTCCCAAAGAACTTTGAGATAACTTTTAGAGAAAAGTTTTGTGGATGAACCACGTAAATTGTTGTGTAACTTTGTGGATGATCTTGTGCATTGCTTTGATATTGCTTTGGATATTTAGCTTTACTATTTTGAAGTATAAAGGAAAAGTAAAAAGAGGTCTTATACTGTTCACCCCCCCCTCTCAGTATAAGCTTGTGTTCTTCAATTGGTATCAGAGCAGGTTCCTTCGAAAAAGTTTAAACAGCTTGAAGGAAGATCTTGCAAGAACACAAATGGCAAGGAAAGGCAAAAGCAAAACCATTAGACACAAGAAAAAGAAATCTCACAGGGTCATGAAAGAAAATGAAGATGATCTCAATGTTGTTGCTTTGGGAATGGAAATAGATTCAAGAGATGAATCAAACAATGGAGAACAAGCCAGATTAATAAAGTTTTGCACCAGATGTGGGAAGACCGGTCACTTTGTAGCTGATTGCTCACAAGGAAGAGAATGTTTTGTTTGTGGTCAACTCTATCACAATAATCATCACTGCCATGGGTTTAGTAGTAATGAAGATGAAGATGATCCGTTCAAAATTGGTGAAGAAACAGATTCAGAACAAGAGTGTGATAAAGAAGGAAGTGATGCAGAAGCAAATTGGAAACAGAAACTGATTTCAGACCTGAGTAAAAAGGTTGAGGATGCAGAAGATATAATCACCAGTTTGAAAGTACAAGCAGAAGATTACAAGAAAATTTCTGAAGATCTCGAAATGTAATCATCCAAGAAAACAGAGTATTGCAGCAAGCTAGAAAAAGAAATTGACGGTTTAAGGATGCAGACAGAAGAAATGAGTAATAAAGTCAGTATATACAGCAAACATGAAGAGGAATCTAACAAAGTTGTTAGCAATCTAAAACTGAAAATAGAAGAGTTCAAAAAGAGTGAAGAAACTCTCAAGTCTCAGATCAATGAGAAAGAGACTGTTTGCTGCAAACAAAAAGAAGAGATTGTTTTATTGAAGAAACAATTAGAAGAGGCCAATACAACTCTTGAAATCAAAGATGATCACAGCAATCAAGAAAAGAAGAGCGTCTACCTTGACAAAGCAAGTAAGTGTTCTAGTAGTGATAGTGAAAGTTCTTCAAGTGATTATAAAAATGAGATATTGTTTATATCAGAAAAGGAGGAAGAACTGAAATGTCTTAGATATGGAAATTGTGGGCACCTTGAGGATAATTGCAAAAATAATGATTTGGTTGCTAGTATGTATGAGGATGCTTCAAAAAATGATAAGGAAGATGCATGTATGGTTTTTGAAAAGGGTAGCACCTCTAGCGATAAGAAATCTGAAAAAGGTCTTGATAATTCAAAGTGCAATCAAATAGAGGATCTTGAATATGAACTTACTAATGCTCTTAGTGTTTTGAAAAAGGAAAGAAATAAGAATGCTAGACTCAAGGATAAGTTAGATGAATGTTGTATGGAGAGAGATGATCTCATAGAAAGTCTTGACATCTCTATGGCTAAGACACAAGAACTCAAGGATGAGTTGAAGTCTAAGGTTCTTGAGTATAGTGAGTTAGAGCAGAAAATGGCTTCTTTGAAAGAAGAAAATAAAGAGTACAAGGATAAGCTCTACAGATTTTAGGATAGCTCCAAGAAGGTTAAATCTCTCATCAAAGGACAAAGAAAACCAACAGATAAAACAGGTCTCGGTTTCATTAAGCTACACAAGGAACAAGTTGGAGAGTCTAGTAAGAGACTCCAAAAGGAAGAGAGTTCTGATGAGGAAAGTATTTCTGATCATGAGTACTTGAATGATAGATGCACAAGAACAGAAAATAGAATTCAGAATGAGAAGAAGTTTTTAGGACCCAAGAGGTCAAATAATGGAAAGTTTCAAGGCAGATGTTTTGCGTGTCACAGATTTGGTCACATGGTTGTACATTGCATGGCTCAAGTGAAGAAGGTAAATGACAGTTTTAGAAGTGGTAATTTCTTTCATGGGTATTGCTACTCTTGCAATCAGTTTGGGCACAAGGCAGTTCATTGCAAGGCAAATAACAGGAACAGGTTTAATCAGAACAGATGGATTCAAAGAACAGGTATGCCTCAAAGAAATAACATTGTTACTTGTTACAAGTGCAACAATGAAGGTCACATAGCTAGACAATGTAGAGCTGAAATTCCAGGATACAGGAACAGGAACAGTGGCATGATCAGGTCCAAGGATCAAAAAAATGATAGGAACAAGAATATGGAAAAAGAGTTCAAGAGAAGGCCCGACAAGGAAGTTATAGACGCTGATGATGATCAGTGCCTAATGGGAGTTTTACTCCCACTCCAGAATTAATCACCTCATCAGGAGGTGGGGGAGGGACTAAGCTAAGAGGCTCATTCTTAGTTTCGAGCCCCAAAGATGGCCCTTTGCCATTGATGACAAAGGGGGAGAGATATGAGTGAGGGGGAGAGCTTCAAGTGAAGAGGAAAGCTTCAAGTCAGGGGGAGCAAAACTTCAAAGAGAGTGATTTCAGTTTTGGCTCTTGAAGATGTGTTTTTAGTAAAGTTTTGCCATCAATGACAAAGGGGGAGATTGTTGGCAATTTTGGGTACATTGGGTACAAGTGCCTTTGCTCAAGTGTTGATGTTGTCATTGATGTCAAGAAGCGGAAGGGTTTTTGTGAAAACCAAGGCAGACAAAATAAAAGGTTTTATTTAAAACCATGGACAACAGATTTGAAATGGGTTTTTCTTAAAACCCAAGTTGGCTCTTCGTTTCGTTGAAAAAGGTGCCCCGTGATGAAGATATTTAATTTTAAATATTTAGTTTAAATTTTATTTATTTAAAATTTAAATTAAATTAAAGTATTTTCCGACGTGTTTGGAAATGCCGACGTGTTTGGTAATGCATCGAAGTGCATATAAAAGGTGGCAATGGAATTCATTAAAGCAAGTAATGTTTTCGATATGAATCCTCGTGCAATTTCGATTTAGTCGGAGCCCCTGCGCTAACGAAGAAAGATGCTCGGGAGCAGCGCCAAAGAGGAGGGCTCACGGTGGAGATTCAAATGATGCTCGGGAGCAGCGCCAAAGAGGAGGTTGAAGATTGGTAGAAAATATGACTTGTGCTTTAGACATGTTGAGATTGATCAGTGAAAAGAATACCATGCTCGTTGTTATAAAGATGCAGATGAAAACCTTTTAAAGACGTCGAAAACCCCTACACGATCATCAAAGCTAATATTGTGAAATATTTTGATTACACGAAAATCGAGAAAGTGTTACTGGTACACATTTCAAAGGGTACAGAGAATCGAACTGCTATTGCAGTTTCATCCACCATGACAGCAGCGTTAGGTGCTGGTTTCAGTGAAGGGTCTTCGAATAAATAGGTCTCGAGATCGAGACTAAGCGACAATTGAGGATTAAAGTTTTTTGTCTCCATGCGCCAATAAGAAATAGTGAAGAAAAAGTAAATTGCTCCTTGGTTCACGCGGGAAGCTTAGCCCACATGGTTGAGGCCCTAGTGCTAGGGCTTGCACGACTTGAGAGGTCGTGGGTTCGAGTAGTGACGAAGGCTTAAAGTGCTACTAAGGTATGCCCCACATTTTTATTTAATGATGATAATACTTTGTTGTTTGAATTATTAGAATTTGGGAGTTATAAGGTTATGCAATGTGGTGATTTATTTTACTTTTATGGTATAAGTGGTTTTGGGAGTTATAAGGTTATGCAATGTTGTGATTTATTTTATTTTATGGTACAAGTGGTTTTAGGAGAGATAAGGAAGTTGTGCAATTAAAGACTTTGGTGATGATGATTGAAAAGTGGAGTAATGTTGATTATTTTGTGATCTACTAACCTTTGTGAAGATTGGCAAAAGAACTTTGTGATTGTGGCAGATTTCCAAAGGGGTTCCTTCACTTCAATAAGGTATGGGCACATTCTTCTTATGAGTATGATTGGTGTATGTTTTTCTGAAATAAGCTTGGAGTGAAAAGGGATTCTACTAGGTTTCCTTTGGTTGGGAATAAGTCCTAGTTTCTGGTTTGTTGAAGACTACTTATGCATTGTTATCATTGATGAGAGTTTTGGTGAATGCATAATTCTGGTTTGAGGTAGTGGAAGCATTGTGCACTAGGGTTTATGTTTGTAAGTCTTGTTACTTGCATTGAGATGGTGAAACCCTTAGTTGGCTGTTTTGATATTGATGGATGAGTTGCTTCCATAGTGGTTGTGTTGATGAAGTTAGTGCTTTACTTGATTCATGATATTGGGCTTACTCCATTAAGTTGATTTGAACAAGTTATTCTTTGCATTTGGTGATATTGTGTGGGTGGATGTTTTGTTCAAATATCTTTGGAGGGAAAAGGATTTCTACTTGTTTCCTTTTCTTGTGATGATTGGTTGAATGCTTCAAGGTTAATGTTGAATTGAATGATGTTGGTTAAACCTTGTCTTTGAGCATTGTTGTTGAAGCCCTAATTGGTTGAGAAAAGATATTGGTTGTTGGAAAGAACATGAGTTTCATTGTTATATGAGATATTGCATGGTTGGCAATTGTTGGGTTGTGTTTCATGTTCTTGAGAAAAGCATACTACATCTATCTTATTCCGTTGAGATTGAGATTGAGTTGAGATTGAGATTGGGAGTTAAGTATAGAACATATTGAGTCTCTAACAATTCTCTTTATGCTTCTATGAGGTTGATGAATCACATTGGGTCTCTAACAATTCTCTTTGTGGGTTCATGCAAAGCAAGTTTTCTTGATGAACTTTAGAGCAGGTTTTGGACAGGTTCCATTGGAGACTTGTGAGCAGGTTGTGGACAGGTTCTGTTGAGGACTTGTGAGCAGATTTGGACAGGTCCTAGCAGAGGACTTGTGAAGCTGAGTTTGATAGTTCTATCAGAGAACTTGAGGACAGAGGTGCATTGGTTCTATGAGTAGAACCCGAGGACAGATTTGTGCCTGACCGAAGGACTGTGTTTGGTGCAGATCAAAGACAGAGGAAGAGGACATTTGTGCTAGACCGAAGGACTGTGTTTAGTGCAAATTCGAGGACCAACTTTGAGGTGATAGAGTTGAGGACAGAGGTCTCCGACCAGAGCAGGGAAGACAGGTGTCTTCTGTGGATAGAGTTCCATTTGCTAAGGGCAAGAAGAGGCGAGAGGTCTTCTAGAGGATCACCGACCAGAGCGAGAGGAAGGGGAAGGTATCTCCTTTGAGCAGAGGCTCATAAATTCAGATTAGGGGAAGGTATCTCCTTTGAGCCGAGGCTCATAAACATTGTAATTGGGAAGGTTTCCCAAAGAACTTTGAGATAACTTTTAGAGAAAAGTTTTGTGGATGAACCACGTAAATTGTTGTGTAACTTTGTGGATGATCTTGTGCATTGCTTTGATATTGCTTTGGATATTTAGCTTTACTGTTTTGAAGTATAAAGGAAAAGTAAAAAGAGGTCTTATACTGTTCACCCCCCTCTCAGTATAAGCTTGTGTTCTTCACTACGACATCATTTTAGGAGGTCTATTTTGCTCAGCATTGTTTGATTTTATAATGCATCTCAAAAGGGGTAACTTTAGACACCTAAAATGCATCATGTCGAGGGTGACTACTCATATGGACATGCTACAAAGCCATATGAAGGATCTTGGATAGACTCCAAGATAGAGCAGTGGTTCTAACCACTTAATTTAGGTATTCTAGCCTAGGTAGTCTAAACCTCATCCCATAACTATGATCTCTAGTCTGAACCATGATTGACACATGCGGTCTATAGTATGGACCGTAGCTATGACCTACGATCTGAACTAGAGTTCAGTTAGGCCTTCCATACAAGACAAATCAGTTGGAATGACCAAGATATCTAGAAGGAAGTAGTTGGAGGACAGAAGATTCCAAAGGCTTCCATCCCAACTATCCTAACCAACCTTCTTGGTCTTGGCTTCTCCATGAAGCCACCCCTAGCCCTAGGGGTATGCTATAAATACCCCCCTCCAAGGGGATGAGAGGAGAGATAATTTTTATAGCGATGTGCTAGCAAATTATCGAGCGAGCTAATTGATCAAGAGAGCAGGGAAGCCCTATCAAATTGCATAATGACCTTGTGCATTTGAGAGCCCCCTTTGCTATCCATACAAAGACCAATTAGCAATGGATACCCTAGGTGCCTAGGAGGATCAATAAATGCAAATCTAGGTGAATGAAGGCCCTTAACAGTGATTTAACAACCAAATATATCAAAGGACAACAAAGGTGACCCTTGAACATCAATATGGACAAGGAGGTCAAGCCCACTACCCCTAATTTTGAGGGAAAACACATCAGAGGTTAAACCATGGCTATAAGCCATGGTTCATAGTGCATACTGCCCCTCATAGCTATGGTTTGCAATAGGTTAAATATCACCTTACTCATTTTACCTTTTATCACATAGATTAGTCATGTTAGTATTTTTATAGATTTAATCGTATTTTAGAGAAACTCTGACCATAGTAATTAGGCATTTTATGTGTTGCATTGGGTAGGAGTGTATTGGATCTTTTAGATGTTTTATTGATTCTAATTTGACATTTTTTCAATGCATCATTTGCTTATTCATGTCTTGTGTGTTGTAGTATGATTCTTGATGTGATTAGAATAGCTTAAAGCCTTTCTTAATGCTTTATTGTTTTACTGGTTTAATGGTATTTACATGTATGTTTATTCAAAGGGCCTCATCACGAGAGGCTATCAAAATCTGTAATCATGTGCTGTTGTTTCTTGTTCATAGGGAGATAGGTGCAAAAGGGAGACTATATCATAATCCCTCCACATCACGGAGAAGGGGTTTAGCTCTACCCCAAGGTAGTTTGTGAGTAATCATCGAAGAAAAAAATAAGTGTGCCTAACCTGTTGAGGGCATTAGCAATTGTAACATCTATATTGTATTTGAAGTGACCCTGAGAAGGCATTTTTTAACTCGAGATCCTTTCGAATATTAATATAAGAAACTTTGCATTAGTTTGCTTCTTTGTTCAATTTGTGCATTTGTGTGGATCTTTGTGCTTTTACGATGGTATAGATCAATATCACCTAGCTAGGCGCACGATCCATGGTTATGTCAGAAGGAAATATAGTATTATAAATCATGGCTCCAATTTATAGATTTCCAATAGATTTTCTTTTTAATAAAATCGACGTTGTGGTCGTAACATTGTAATTTTTTATTTTGTATTTTCATTTCATTGAAGTAATATTAGATGTTGGATTTATTTTAGAAATTTGTTGTGATATTAGGTATTGTGTGATTGTTGAGTGGAGTGGACCTTCACCAAGTTGTATCATAGTGGTACTTCCTAAGTGTGTAAACTAATCACCGAATGTGAGGCAATTTGCACTAGGACTTATGGTTGTGGATTGTGAGAAAAGTGATCAAAATGCCTCCACAATGAAACTGTGATGGTGGAAGAAATATTTTAGTACCAGAAGAGGATTTTAGAGCCTTACAGATATAATTTAAAGCACTGCAAGAGGAGTTGCATAGAGGGCTTGAGCCAAGAAGAGAATATGAAAGTGAATATGAAGCTAAAGAAGAAGCCTAGTTTGAATAAGAATAGGATGCAATAGATCCTAAGTAAGTTAGATTATTTAATGCCATATACAAGATTGGAAAAAGGTTGAAGATTGATGTTTCTATATTTTATAGGAATCTTAACCTAGAAGAGTTGATCGATTGGATCAATGATATGGAGTACTTTGAGTATGAGGAGGTGGAAGATCTTGAGAGGGTCAAATTTGCAAAGACCAAGTTGAAGGGTCACGCTAATATCTGGTGGAAGGAAGTACAACTAGATATAAATAGAAGAGGAAAATAAATAATAACAATATGGGATCAAATGGTGGAAAATTTAAAGATATAGTTCATTCTAGTTTATTACGAGGTAGATTTTTTGAAGAAAATGTAAGGGTTGACATAGGCAAGTAAAACTATAAAAGAGCATATAGAAGAGTTCTACAAGGTCATGATAAAAACATGTCATTATGAGACCAACAAGGAGAAGGTATCTTGTTATATAAATGGATTGAAGCCAAGTATTCAAGAGGATCTAAGTTTGGTCATAATGACTACCATAGAAGATGCTTATCAGTTTGCCCTAAAGGTAGAAGAGAAGCTGAATAGAATATTTGAAAGTGGTCATAGAGAAAGAGGTCCTAGTGGAAGGACTGGTGGAAGACCATATGGAGGAGGAAATGAATACCAAAAGAAGAATGGAGAAGTTATCAGCAGTCAGAATCAAAAATGGGATAATGCCTACCACCCCCGTGAGAAAAATAATGGTGACCAAAGAGGAAGTGGAAGGTTTAGACAAGGACCTAGAAGAGAAGGATTTAGTGGAACCTATTTTCAATGTGGATAAAAAGGACATCGAACATACGAGTGTCCACAACATAAAGGAAGGAAAAATAAGAAATATAAAGGTAATACATGAGTTGCTTATGCATATGAAGGTGTTGAATTTAATATAATTCTAAAGAGGTAGAAAGAGGATAAGTTTTTGTCACAAGGAGAGACTTGCTAAATGAAGATAAATATCCAATTCAAAGGAAGATTTTATTTTGCACAAGATGCAAACATGAAGGTAAATTTTGTAATGTTATCGTTGATAATGGTAGCATTGATAATCTAGTTTTTGTAGGCTCAAAATGGTCCATCTTATTTTTAATTGTATCTCATTCTACCTGGGCTTGGTGGTTTTGCGGGGGGGGGGTTTGGGGGGCCGTTTATTTCACATTCTCATGCTTAATGTCAGAGGTTTGAATTTCATAGTTTCATTTCTATAAATACTTAGATGGTTAGTTTGTGCCTATTTTGGATTACTAGCTATTATAAGTAATTGAAATCTGCTTTTGAATTCATTATATGTGGTTAGGAAGTATATTTTTGTAAAATCTAAGTGTTTGGTGAATTCTATTATTTGGATTATCATTCCCTGGATATTGAAATTGCTTACTACAATATTTCTCTATTGTGCTTTAATATATGAAATGATCTATTCTGAGATAAATGTTGATCTGAATGTATGTCCTTAGTATGGTTTTTGGGAGCTTTTTATGGTAGTGCAATGTTGTTAACCTATCCATCCATTGTTATCTACATATCTCTAACCCTAACCTTCTCTTACCCTAAACTCCAAACTCTAAGTGAGCATAATTGTGTCAACAACTTGCTATGTTGAGAAGGAACCAACCTACTCTAGAGGTTGGATCAAAAACCCCTATTTTGGTCCATCCAATGTTGAGTTCTGAGCTACAACTATCGGGTGCAAGCCTAAAAAGAAAGTAGGAAGATAGAAAATCATAGTATTGAGTGAAAATTTAGTGCAATTTAGTGCCCAATAGTTTTTGGCATGCCCGGTGGGACCAGTTCACAAGGAACATGAAACCCATATAAAGAGTTATTGTTATATCAACTAGAAGGAATCAAGATTGGGTCAATTGTCTTGACCTTGTTAGCAGATAAAATAAAGTTCACCTGGTGATTCCATGGTCAGAAGACCCTAAAAAAATATTGTAGACCAGTACCCTTTCATGTATACCAGGTCTTTCAAGAGGAACAACCCTGATTCTTTCTTTCATTGTGAGTTACCTCATAGAGGGACTGATGTTATCAGAAGTTTGAATCAAGATTTTATTGAAGAAGAAGATCTTTTGGAATAAAACCCAATAGTTCCCCCAATAAGACCTATAGCCAAAAATATGGCACATAATGTGGCTCCTAATCAGCCACTTTAGAAGTACCCTATCTGGGATTCAACTGGGCCCCTTACATTAGCCCAAATGAATGCCATTTCCCAGACTATATCTAAGGAAACCCCCACATATGATGGATTTGGGAAAATAGCTTACGAGCACTACCAATATATCTTGAATCTGACAGCAATCCACAACATAAAAGAAGAAAATATTATTGTCATAATTCTAGCCCTGTCCTTTCATGGAAAGATATTGCATTGGTTTAGAACTCTGGAAGATAATTCTATCACTTCATGGAAATCATTGGCTGAGCCATTCATATAAGAATTTAATGAATCCGTTGATCCCTTTTCTCTATTGAATTAGTTTATAGTCATACAAAAAACCCAACAAGAAATTGTCTCATGTTTTAATTTGAGATTTAACAGAACATGGAAGATAATTTCCCCCATTGCTAGACTAGCTGCATGTTTGTCTTATATGTATTATATTCGGGCCATGTGATCAGAGATAGGTTTGTAAACATAAAAATATGTAGTATAAACCTTCCCCCAAGTTTATAATGCAGTTGTCCATGCTAAAAGTATCTTAATCAATATGGGAAGAATTCCCCCCAAAATCGTTTTGCCCTATAACTTCGAAACCAATAGTGACCATGATCAATCCACAAAGCCCTCCTACATGGACCCCCTTTCTTTACCATCTCCATATCTACAAATGAATTTGATTCCTTGATCTAAACATGTATCCTTTACACCTCCTTTTCCTCCCCTTCCTTCCCAACCTTCTCAAGAATTGTCTGCTATTTTAGATATACAAAATACCATGAAAACTTTGAGTAACAAAATGAATTTTATGAAAAAGAGAGATCAGGAAATGTCACAATAGATAATATTCCCATATGTTAACAAATATCAAAGGCCTAGTCCTAGTAATAGTACTAGGGTTAGGGTGAATGCATCATATGAGGATCTGAAGTATTCTATAGATACCACTCTTACAAATGTTTTGTGTTTGATATGCAATGACCCCCATGACTCACAATCTTTTGTAATGTATCAACATCATGCTCAACAAGCTATGGATCAAGATGAAAGAAATAATAAGGGGAGGGTTAATATTTTATGGCACCCTGATCATATCATGGCCAGAAAATAGTTATAGGAAGAAAGAACAATTGCTATTACGAAAATTTCTAGAAAGAAATATTTACAAGTAGACCCCTAGAAGATGGGACAATTCTAGGTCCCTTCTCAAAAGAAAGTTGACTTCCCCCCCAAAGCACTGAAACTTTTCCTATTCCTCAAGCTAGATGGAAGGAGAAGACAAATAGTCTCTCTAAAAATCTTGAAATAGAAATAGGAGACAAAATGAGATCTAAAGGTGAGGATCAAGAAAGGCTCAGGTTCCCCTCTATTACCAAAAGACAAAGATTAGAGGTAAACCAACACTACAAAAATAAATATGGTGAGCCAGATAGAGGACTGGAAATACTATCCCTAGCTAAGTCTGAGTACAACATTGTTGAGGAGATGAAAATTATTCCATCAAAAGCTAGCCTAGATGACATGTTTTTCATTGGGCCAGATTGACCTGCTTAAATCTTCCCTCAGAAAAAATCCCTAGAATAGACCAACCACCACCATCCTTAGTATACCACTAGAAAAGAAAGAAATGACACCTACTATTCTAAAAAACAAACCTCCCCCTTTCTACATATCCTTAATAATGGAAGGATGGGTAGTCCAAAATTGTATGATTTATTCAGAAGCATCAAACACAGTTATGCCTAAGGTGGTCTGTGAAGAAATGGGTATGGAATATACCCGATCTTGTCCTAGAGTGTTGCAATTATATGGGACACCTGTTAAGATAGTTGGGGTTATTAAAGATGTACTGATGAGGTTGCACAGAGCTCTTGAGGTAACAATGGTGCAGGAAATAGTGGTGGTGGACTTGGAACCCTATTTTGGGTTATGCCTCTCAAGAGAATTTACTACAAAACTAGGAGGATGTATGTACATGGATTATTCTAGTATGGTAATCACTTTCAAAGGAAAAAGTATAAGGATAAGACCTAAGAAACCAATTGCTTATCACATTAAAAATATTGAAGAGGATCTGTGCAATCTTAATCCTATGGAAGAATTTGAGCTAGTGGAAAATATTGAAGAGCTAGACATTGAATATGAGTTGCCTTTAAAATAATACTATAGTCAATTTGGAACTAGTATGGGTACATACAACATCACAACTGAATTGAAAAATAAACTCCCTGCTATTTCTAATCAATCCCTAAGAAACAAAGAAACATGGGTTATGCATTTTGATGGTGCTAAATGTAGAAATGGCGTAGGGGTTGGTGTGGTTCAGGGTTATGCATAGTGGCGAATATTCACAAATTAGGCAAAAATTAGGATTTTTAAAATTAAAAATTGGTGAATATGAGGACCCTCAATGTCGGCCCATTCGCCTAAAATTTTTAGGACCAATATTTTTCTTAAGATCAATTTGCCATAATATATATCCAAACATAGGCATATTTGTACTTGTTGGAAAGGTATTTTTGATAATGATCTAATGGTGGTATTATTATGAAGTTATAAGGTGATTTAATAGGTGAAAAATTATCCCAAAGATGACCTCACTTTTTAGGTCTTAAAATACCCCAAATTTTGGTGTGAAGATGATTGATTTGATTTGTTTTGGATTCCCCATAATTCACCTTGATTTTGATTAGAATTCACCATTTTTTACAAGTACATTTTGAGTCCAACCCCTTATGCATAACCCTAGACTGTGATTCTACAATCACAGTATGAAGGGATAAAGAATTTTTCTCATAGACTGACATGGTCATGTACCAAAAATATTGTGGAATACAAGGCTTTGTGCCCCAAATTGATGCAAGCAGAAAACATGGGCATAAAAATTTTGAACATATATGGTGATTCTAAATTTAATCCATAAGGTAAGGAATAAGTGCAGCAGTAAGCACCATTACTTGAAAGCTTACATAAATAGGGTATGGGACCTAATGGATTCATTTGATGCCTTGAATCTAAGTTTTGTTCCTAGAGAAAAGAATCGCCTGGAAGATTCATTGGCAACGAAGGGAGCTAATTTAATCCTCCTATATATTTTGGAACTAAGAAGACCAAGGGAATTAAAATGGTTTTCAAACCTGCAGTGCTAGACAAGTAAATATTCTGGCAGGTTTTTGAAAGTGATGAATAAATTCTAGATTTTATGATAAGAGAAGTATGCTTCTCAACTGTCCAAGAGGAATACTTGGAGGAAATATATCAACAAGACTTTATCCAACTAAGAAATAATCATATTCCAAGGGGATTGGTCACCCTTGAAAGTCTATTTGATAATGAAGATAGAAATAACGTTGGAGCTATGAAGGTCGGTAAAAATATCTATAAAGAAGTGGAGGTTAGAATAGAAAAGAAGCTCAATGTTGGGATCCAGTGTTCACCTGAGGAAGCATATGAGATTAAAAATTTATGCTTAAAATACCAAGACATTGTGGCTTGGTCATATGAAGACCTTAAGATGTATGAAAAATAGATTATCCAGCATACTATTGATTTAGAACTCGATGCTAAACCATTCTAGAAAAAACAAAGGCCTATCAATTCGAGGATATAAGCCATTATGAGAGAGGAACTCTTAAAGCTACTAAAGGCTAGGATAATATATCTAATAAAACATTCCACTTGGGTAGCTAATTTGGTACCCATAAGAAAAAATAATGGGGATATATGCCTATGCATAGATTTTAGAAATATGAATCAGGCATCCCTCAAGGATCATTAGCCCCTCCCTCAGATTGACCAGATCTTACAAGTTGTATCTGGAGCTGCAATATTCTCACTACTGGATGGTTACTCTAGATATAACCAAATTTGGGTAAAATATGAAGACCAATACAAAACAACATTCACCACAAAATGGGGTACATTTGCCTATCAGAGAATGCCCTTTGGGTTGTCTAATGCTAGAACTACATTTCATATGGCCATGGACTATGCCTTTGGTACACTTAAAAATAAATTTATTCTGATTTACCTAGATGACATGATGGTCTGATCATCTATCTCATTTGAAATAGGTTTTTCAAAAGTGCAGAGAATTTGGTATCTCATTGAATCCTAAGAAGTCATTTTTTTTGCAGTACATGAGGGAAAATTATTAGGCCATGTGGTCTCAAATGAAGGTATGGCCATAGATTCAGAAATAATTAGAGCAATTCTAGCTATTGCTTTGCCTACTAATTAGAAGACCTTGTAGTCCTTCCTCGGCCAAATTAATTTTGTCAAGAAATTTATTTTTGATTTTGCACAAAAAGTGAGGCCTATATCTGAACTACTCAAGAAAAGGGCAGAGTTGAAGTGGACTAAGGTTATAAAGCAATATTTTAAGGTCATCAAGAAATCCATTGCAACAACCCCAGTCTTGATAAATCTTGATTTCACTAAATATTTTATTCTCTATGCTTATGGAGCCAAAGAAAGTTATGCCTCAGTACTCACCCAAAAAGATAATCAAGGGGATGAACACACTATGTTCTTTTGGAGTTAGTCTTTACATGATTATCAAGTAAAATATAACTTTATTTAAACACATGTATTTGTTGTAATGAAGTCGCTATAGAAGTTTAGACAATATATGGTACAGAGCAAAACCTTGGTATATGTGGTTCATCCAGATGTAAGAAGTTTTATTTTACAAGGTAACTTGGGAGATAAAAGAGTTGGTTGAATTACTAAGATCCAAGAATATGATGTAGAAATACAAACCACCAAGTTGGTAATAGGTAGAGCCTTATGCCAAGGATTGACAGATGCTTCAACATTGTCTGAAATGATCGCTTGTTAGATAACAGAATAAGATCAAATGGAGATTGTATACACTCCAGATTTTGATTGGATTGAGCAAATGACTAGGTATTTCTAAATTGGGATTTGACCACATGATCTGAATCCTTCTCAAAGAAGGAGGTATAGAATTTATGCTTTAAAATATGTATTAATACCTGAAGGGTTATTCAAAAGAAACTTGGATGGTATTCTCCTAAAATTTTTTAAGGAGGACCAACAAAAAAGAGTCATAGAAGAATTTCATGGAGGGATAGTAGGTGGTCATAGCTCAGGAAGAATTATAGCTTTGAATATAATAAGAGAAGTCTATTATTGGCCTTCTATGTTCAGTGATACTTTTAAAGCTATACAAGCTTGTGATAAGTATCATAGGTACATTGGAAGAATCAGAAATGTTGCATCTCCCCTAAATCCTATTCAAGTTGAGGAGCCTTTCCAATAATGGGGATTATATTTTATAGGATTTCTAAATCATAATTTTTTAGTGGAGCACAATTTTATCTTGATAGATACAAATTATCTTACCATATGGGTAGAGGCCATTCCTATAAAGAAGATAGACTAGGAAGTTGTGATCAAATTTATGGAGAATTTGATTTCCATATTTGGAGTCCCGAAATCTTTAGTGAGTGATAGTGGCCCTACTTTCATAGGATCCAAGTACATTGAGTTTTCCAGCAAGTATGGCACTGGTATACGAAAAAGAGGCGGTGTTACTGATTCACTTAGAGATCCCAACACTTAATATTGTTAGTACAAAAGAAGAATTAGAGGATGATCCAGTTAAAACTAGATTGACACACTTGCTACAATTGGAAGAGAGTAGAACTCAAGCATATGATCATTTTCAAAAGCATTCATCAGAAATTAAAGCATGGTTTGATAAAAATACTAGGTTCAAAAAACTCCATGTTGAAGACTCAGTTCTCAGGTGGAATGTTGATAGGGAAAAACTAGGCAAGCATGAAAAGTTTGATTCCTTTTGGGATGGTCCTTTCAAAATAGTGGAAGCTAAAGAGTGTAATGTATTTTAGTTGAAGGATCCAGAGGGAAACATACAACCAATTATGGTGAATGGTTTCCACCTCAAGCTCTACTATATGTAAGAAGTAATATCATTGTAACATATGTATATGCATTGATAAAATATTGCCCCTTCCTTTTTACACTTTGTATTTGATTTCTTTTCTGCACTTTGTAATTAGTTATTTTCAATGAAATGCTAAAAAAAAAAGAGAGAAGAAAGTTTGCAAGAAATGACTAAGTGTTGGTCAAAATACATGGTAATGTTCCATTCCACACATAGTGTTGTGTACTATCTAGAATGGCATTTCGCTCTCAAGTTCACACATTTAAATCTAGATTTTTATGGGGTGGTCTATCAGTTTCTATCCCGCATAAAGAAGGACAAAGAACGACACTAATCCGGGAACCTTTCAAAGTTGGAGATATTTGAAGAGAGATCGAGGTAGAGTGCCATGTGTGTAAGATTCAAGTACCAAAGCGGATTTGGAAGGTTCTTAAGATGCTGAAGCAGAATCAATTCAAAGCCAAACAACAAGTTCCAATCTGATACATGGAGTCTAAAGAGTGCTCCTGCATTCAATTATAACAAACTCACGCATGAAACAAAGAGTATCCGAAGGGTTGTGATGAGCTGGTAACATAATTTCAAAATTCAACCAATAAGAAGATAGGATGTCACCTTTGAGCTACCAAATAAATAATGAAAAGTATTGAAACGTGTGCCAACAAAGATATCGCTTAGCAACTACATTAATGGCAAAATATATGTGGGCTCCAGAGGAGAGAAGTAATGAAAAACATACACGAAATCCATTTGGAAACCCCTTGCATCTATAGGAAGGTAGAAAGGTACAATGATACCTTGGAGAATTTCCTACAAATTAGGAGGACAAAGTGTGCTACTATCAGGATGGACACCCAAAAAGTCATCCATCTAATTATCAAAGATAGCAACAAGATTGCAGGTTCATGTACATAGTACCATTTGAGTCACATATACAGTAATGACAAGAGTGAGAAGGACCCACCTTAGGACAAGTTTTAAATTTCTATATTTTGAAGGAAATCCAATGCGACGACAAGGTATGATAGCCATAAAATCCTTTTTGTTCTCTTATATCTGTGATTCTATGCATCACTACCCCGAACTAGTCTCTGCTATGATTCAATTCTATGATTTTGAAAATAGAATAGTCAGAATCCCTGAGGGCACTCCCCTATTTTCCATCACTAGAGAGACTTGCTATGAGTTATTCATTGTAGGGGTGGGCCCATCCTAAAATATTAGATCATTTAACATAGTTGAGATAGACCGAGCTTATGCTAACATGATAGCCTTAGAGTAAAAAAGTGAGGCACTAGAAAAATGGCTTCATTTTAATTTTATAAGGATAAGGAATCAAGACAAAATGCCCAAAGTCCCAATTCACATTGATGAATTTGCAAACCCAGAATTATTTTCTATGTTGGCTTGTATGGAGGGTTTGGAATCTGACAGGATGGTTCATGGTTACCAAATTGTTGTGGCATATTTTATTTTTGATGAAAGGATGTACAAGAAAGATGCAAGAGAGAGGGATACCAAAGTAATTTACTTTGACTAGCCAGCTTTTCTCACTTAGAGGATCCATGAGCAGCTGGTAAACATGAATAAGGGTATTGGTACTCCCAATTTTAGATATTGATCAAGTCTAGTGTGGATGTTCTATGCAGCCATCAGAAGTAGAATGTCATGGATTCCAGCTAAGGATTAAACCAGTTATGGAGAACCCTGGTCATTCTATTATTGGATGGATTATTTGAAGAGTAGTGAGTCCTATTATAGATTCAACTTGGAATTTTTGGAACCTATTCTAAAATTAATGTACAATAAGTGCCCTAGGTTGCCCTCCTTAGCTAAGCATATTATGAGGAAATAATATGCTGAGGAAGGATATTGGTATCTACTAATAGAGGGCACAGTAATCAAGTTATATGGTTTCATAGATAAAACCCTCCTCCTACCTAACTTTGTTACAAAAAGGCTATTCGCCCTAGAGTATCAAAGGCAGGTGGTGTACATCGACGCAAGCTACAATTTAGGAAGGAAGAAGAAGTATTTAATTACTTATCGCACTAAAGATAATATTATTGTATCCGAGTGGTAGAGCCAACAAATTGATTAGTACCTTGATATATTAGGTCTTTTTTATATTCCTTAGATATGGATTTATGATCCTGATGACATTTTCACTATGAGAAATAAAACCCTAAATGGATACAAGGCTTATAAATTTGAAAAGAGACCCAGAGCTAATTTTGAACAGGGAAGGAATAATTATGAAACTGCTCTTTTGGAGTGGGACATCTCAAAGATAGATCAGTTACCTCCATGGTTGGATTTTTATGAACAGGTTGTGGATTTCAATCTGGAGCATGAGCTCAGCCATCGGCTTAGAAAGGATACAATTAATAAAATGAGGGTTTAATCTACCAATATGAAGACACTCTTTCTGAAGAAGATGTAGTAGAGAGAGGAAAACCAAAGGAGAAAGGACCATGGAAGATAACAAACATTGTACATTGGTGGTGTATTAGGATCGAAATTGGAAAACCCAAATCAAAATTTGGAATAAAATTGATATGGAATTTTCAAGGATTTATAATAATAATGTTGAAGCCTGGAGACCAAAGGATGTTAGAAATATAGTATTGATTGATGAAAAACACCAGAATGATTCTGAGTCCCTCTTTCCTCTTACAAATCAAAATATTCAAACAAATATGCAAAAGGTTCCTTTGACCATAGCTGAAGTACTCAAAATCTCCAATCCTACTTCTGAGTAGGTAGATAAGTTTCTCGAGAAGGCTAAATTGGTGAATGAAACACAATTCCCAAAAGAAAGAGATGTCAATATTCTACTAATTGAAATAAGATCTCCATCTTTTTCCATCATCTCTACAACATCAGTTGAGTTATGACCCATATCTAAGTAGCCTCTACTTTCAGGAGTAGTTCAAGAAGATGAAGAGGGAGAAAATTTTGAAGGAGAAATGGTTGCTTTCCAATTAGTTTATATGAGGACTAAGAGAACACTGGAAATAAAGGAGAGAGATGTTTCCAAGAAGAAAAAAATGAGTATGGAGAAAATTGTTGAAGGGGTAGCTACTTTTAATACATAATGGTTAGTTGAACAAGAACAGCAGATTGAGATAGAAGCTACACAAGAACACCCTACATTTGTAGGTGAAGGTATGGTTTCTAATACCTCTTCTCCTTCTCATCTCCATGAATCCCCAAATATATTTCCCTCCCTTTCTAGTCAAGAAAATGTGGTAAATTTACCTCCTCCATGTCACAGTTCTTCCCTCATCCCATCAGTAGCTATGGAGGTACCAGTCAGTTCTATTGTATCATAGCCTCCTACAAACCCACCTTCCACTTTTGAGATATTCACTTCAATATCCACCATTGTTGCATCCTCATCTCTTTCATTACCACCATCCATGGGACATTACATTCCAAGTTCATCCATCCCTTCTACTGTCAATTTTGTCCATGTTTCTCTAAATTTACCTATGTCAACAGTAGTGGTAGTCACAAAATCTACCATTATAATAGATACTATTGTAAATGTATCTCCACCCCCACCAACAACAAGTCAATCTGCCCTTATGTTTTTGATGTCGTTATCTCCTTTGGTTGTTGATATTTCAAGGTCTGTTGTTGTATCAAAATAACAGGTAGCCACTCAGAACATAAATGACTATTGGGCATAGAAGCTTACCAGGCCTTCCAATAGGATGATCGTGACAAGGAAAAGTATGTATGTTAACCCTATCACCAGGCAAACAGTTTCAAGGTCTTTGAAACTACAGGTAAGAAAACCTGAAAATGAAATGACTACTCAGGATTATAAAGCAGAGAAAATCATAGAAGATATTGTGAAGCTTCCTGCTTAATATGAGTTAGGGATGGCCAAGGCTCACTTGTAGACCTTTTATGTGAATACTGACATCGCAAAATATAAGGTAGATAAGCTAGAGCAACAAGTTGAAAAAATTAAGAAAGAGCCTCAATGATCAAAAGGAAGTAGAGAAACTTCTGAGGAAAGAGGTTAAGAGTTGGCAAGAAATATTCCAAAAGGCTAATGATTTGAAAGATCAGTTAGAAGAACAAAAGAAGTTGAATGAGGATCAGGAAAAAGAAATTAAAATTTTGAAACATCAGCTTTAGATTGAGAAAGCCAAGTCCTCAAGTTTTTCCAAAGATAGTTTGAAAAGGATAAAGCAGGAGTTATTTTCTGAATTTCAAGAAAAATGTTCAGGTTTTCAATTCATAATCGACTACCTGAAGGATGTCAGCCAATTTTTATCTACCATTAAGAAGGATTTAGATGAAATCACTAGAGAGTTACAACCTATGATGATTCTGATGAAACAAATGTATAGGTTGGTTGGTAGTAGGCTCAGTGATGTTGCTAAACCAATTTCTAATAGAGAATGAAATCTAGCCGAGGTAGCCTCCAAAATAGTGGTGAAAAAGCATAAGGCAGTTTAGAGAGATTTTATGTTGTTTGATAGGATGGAAAGAGGTATTAAAGAAATTATTGAAATAAATGATGAAATGGTTCATGTTGGTTTCAAAGGACTGTTGGTTCGTCTTTCATGCACACCCTGTGAAGAATGAACATAAAATACCAATAACACTTTACGGGATAAATCCTACTCACTTTGGGATATTGTTGGTTATCCAAGGTGTGAGTTATAGATTTGGGTCGAATGGCTATTGACTCTTTTTCGCTTCTAGAATAGTTTCAAGTATACTATCTATTACCTTACAACGAGTTCGACCTTGGTTCAATAATTTTTAGCGGTGGTTATCTTTGTTGACAATCAGATTTAGAATCAGTTCTTTGATATAGCTCTTTATGCTTTAGCATATTAAATAAAATATAAATTTGAAAGAAAATAAAAATTGATCATTTGACGGTAGAACAGAGAGAGTAGGGTAGGGCTAAAAAGAGAAGCTTATCTAACTTAGTTGCAAAACAAAAATACCAATTTTAGTTACACTATTTAGCTTCACAATAAAACCAATCAAAGAGGAAGGTGTCCAACTTTCTAAGATCACATTCTACTACGTGTTGAGCAAGGTGCAGCAAAAGTATTGTCATTGTTGTCAACACAGACAGATAGATCGGTTGATGCAGTTGAAGCAGGATCAGTTGATGCAGTTGAAGCAGTGGACAGGAGTTCAGAGATCAGTCAGATCATGTACAGTGAAATTCCAAGAAAACAGAAGTGACCCAGATCCAAAAAATCAAAGAAAAAGACAAGTAAGAAAACTGTCGCGATATCGCGACATGTTTTCTGTCGCGATATCGCGACAGGTTGAGAAGTTAGAAGGCAAAAAGAAAAACGTCACGATTTCACGACATGTCGGAGGAGAGAGAAGGCGCAAAGAAAATTGTCATGATTTCGTGACATGGACGAGGAGAGAGAAGGCGCAAAGAAAATTGTCGTGATTTCGTGACATGGACGAGGAGAGAGAAGGCGCAAGCAAAACTGTCACGATTTCGTGACATGTTGTAGGCAAAGAAGCCAAGTGGAAAAACTGTCACGATTTCGTGACATGTTGGAAGCAAAGAAGGCAAGCAAGAAAACTGTCATGATTTCGTGACATGTTCAGAGAAAAAGCGCCAAGGAACAAAAGTGTAGCGATTTCGCTACATTTTAGTTTGACAAAGTGAAGAGCAAGGAAGTAGCGATTTCGCTACATGTTGGATTTTTTTGGGAAGCAAAGAAGGAAGTGAAGGAAGAAGCAAAAGAAAGTGCAAAGGAAAAGGTGTAGCGATTTCGCTACATGTTGGATTTTCGGAGGCCGAAGCAAAAGAAAGTGCAAAGGGAAAAGGTGTAGCGATTTCGCTACATGTTGGATTTTTCGGAGGCGAAAGCAAAAGAAAGTGCAAAGGGAAAAGTGTGTAGCGATTTCGCTACATGTTGGATTTTCGGAGGTCGAAGCAAAAGAAAGTGCAAAGGGAAAAAGGTGTAGCGATTTCGCTACATGTTGGATTTTCGCGGGCGAAAGGCAAAGAAAAGCGCTAAGGCAAAAAGATGTCACGATTTCGCGACATGGTCCGATTTCACTGAGACTTGCGAAGTAGAGTGTACGGCAGCGAAAAGTGTCACGATTTCGTGACATGTTCCATTTTCGTTGGCCAAAGACAGAAAAGGCACAAGGCAGCGAAAGTGTCGCGATTTCATGACATGTTCCATTTTCGGGCGAAAGGAAGAAAAGGCACAAGGAAGAGAGATGTCACGATTTCGTATACATGTTCCATTTTCACGAGCGAAAGGAAAAGGCACAAGGCAGCGAAGATGTCACGATTTCGCGACATGTCTGGTTTTCGCTAGAGCAAGCCAAGAAGAGTAGCGAGAAGGTGAATGCGTCATGATTTCATGACATGTCTGGTTTTCACGGTTGCAAGCGAAGAAGAGAACAAGGAGGCGGAGAATGTCGTGATATCATGACATGTCTTGTTTTCACGGGTAAAAGGCGAAGAAGGGCAGAAAGAGACAGAAGTGTCACGATTTCATGACAAGTCGCAACAACACGTTAAACAAGCAGTTAACTGGAACAGAATGACAGTTAAAGGGGCAGTTGTAGAAGAAAAACATGCAGCCAATTTTAGAAGAGTCAACTGGAGTAAAAGCGATAGTTACAGGTGCAATTTTAGTTAGAATTCATGCAACTTTTTAAAGAACAGTCATAGAAGGAGAAATCGAACAGTCGCATAAATAGAGTCGTAACATGCATCGTGTTTGACAAAAGGCCTACTCTATATTAGACAAAAGCAGTTATAGTTAGAAAGTGATACAACTGACAAGTGGCGCATGAGAAATATTAAAAGCAGTTATAGTTGACAAGTGGCGAAAGAGATCTTTTAAAAAGAAATAGTTACGGGTTGCATGCGAATTTATGAAAGCTAAAAATAGAGACTTTCATGCTATAAAAATAGGTCTACGTGAAGAATATTGCTATCGTTGTAATTGTGAAAAGTGCTATCGTAAGAGGGTGAAAAGAGTGTTGTAAGAGAGCAACAAGCTGAGCAATGAGTAATTACTGTGTTTTAAATTGGAGACCAATCGGGGTCTTGTAATAGTGAAGGCATTTGTATGTCATTGATTTAACTTTTTTGTGATTCAAGTTGGTGCTTGGATAGGGGTTGGTGCTCCTTTCTGTAGGTGCAGATAAATCAGGGGTTGGTGCTCCTTCCAGTGGGTGCTGGTAAACAGATTGTAAAATTGGTGTTTTGCAAAGGTTGGATTTGGACCGTAGTCCAAGCAGTCATTCTTGAGGAGTAGCCAAATTGGTGAACCTCGTTACATTGTGTGTTGTGGTGTGCTCTCTTGTGTTTACTGCTTTATTTGTTTTCAGTTCTCTTTGCTTCAGTTTTAAGAATTGCAGATCAAAATTTTTAGCTACACTGATTCACCCCCCCTCTCAGTGTCATTGTGAGAATATCAATTGGTATCAGAGCAAGGTTCCTGAACAAGCTTAATCAGCTAAGGTGATCTTGGAAGGAACACAATGGCAAGTAGTGAAGGTTTCTCATCAAACAAAGCTCCTCTGTTCAATGGAACTAATTACTCATTCTAGAGACTCAGGATGCAGACATATCTGAGTGCTTTAGGATACGACATTTGGGAGTCAGTAGAAAGTGGATACACAGCACCCACTACTCCTCCAATAGATGTTGCCGGTAAGAAACTGTCTGAGAATAATGCCAAAGCAAAGAATGCAATAATGTGTGGGCTAGTAGACAGTGAACTGATAAGGGTCATGAGCTGTAAATCAGCAAAAGACATATGGGACAAACTGAAAAGCATTCATGAAGGAGACAACAAGATCAAGGAAGCCAAACTACAAACTCATCGAGCTCAGTTCGAGGCATTACAAATGAATGACGAAGAGAACATTGAGACCTATATGTTGAGAGTCAATGGAGTCATCAATGCAATCAGAGGACTCGGCGAAGAGATCGAAGATGCAGTTGTCATGAAAAAGGTACTTAGAACTCTTCACAAAAGATTTAATTCTAAAGTTTCTGCAATAGAAGAGGCTAAAGATCTAAACAATTTTAGCATGGATGAGATGCATGGTTCCTTGACTGCATACGAAATGAGAATAGGACAAACTAAGCCCATAGACAAAGAAGCTGCTTTTAAAGCACACAAGAATACAAAAGCTGAACAAGAATCTGAGGTTCGAAGAAACATCGGATGAAACTGAAGCCAACTTTGTTCGAAAACTTACAAAAGGAAAAGGAAAATATAGAGGAAAGTTGCCATTTAAGTGTTTCAATTGTGGAGGGGTCGGTCACTTTGCAGCTAAGTGTCCCATGAATGAGAAAACTAATAGTAATGAAGGGTCACACAAAGAAAGAAGTGACTGGAAAAAGAAACCAAACTTCAAGAAAAGCAATTTCAAAAAGAAAAGTTTCATATCCAAAAATGTCAGCTCTTCTGAAGATAGCTCAAGTGAAGATTCTGAAGAAGAAACAGGTGAAGCTCTGTTCATGGCATTTGAAGAAGCAAAAACAGAAGAAAAATAGGAAGATGATACAAAAAATAAGGATGAGGCTGAAGTTTATCTTGGAAGGTGAGTTGGTTGCGACACTTAAAGAGTTGAATTCGGAAAGGAAAAAGAATAATAAAGTCTCAAGAAAGCTTGAAGATGCGAATGACATAATAAACGAACTTAAAAGTACGGACAGAAGAATTTAAGAAAATGTCCGAAGAACTTGAAGTACGGTTAACCATGAGAATAGATGAGTGCAGCAAACTAGAAGAAGAGATTGTTATTTTAAGAATGCGGCTAGAAGAAAAGAATAAAAAACCGAGCTACTATCACAAACTTGAAGGAAGTTCTGCAAAGCTTGAAAAGATTATAAATAGTCAGAGGACTACAGACATCAAGTTTGGCTTGGGGTTTGTCGAAGGAGAATCATCAAGTGAATCAAAGGCCATAACCGTAGAACCAGTAAAGAAAGAGGATAAAATCAAGGTTGACCAAAGAAAAATGAATCTTGCAAAAGAAAGCAACAATGGCAGGCACGAGAAGACCGTTGACAATGAGGGATTCACAAAAGTCACTCATCAAAGGAGAAGAAAATTTGTGGCTCCTACTACAAATTGGCAAAGACCAACTCCCAGGTTCAATCATTCTTTTTCTCGGTTATTGTTTTAAATGCAATACTTACGGTCATAAGATTTCAGACTGCATTTATAATATAGGACAAAGAAATTTTTCCAGTAGAAATGTATTTTCACCCTTGATAGATTATGCAGTAGAATGCTATAACTGTCACAACTTTGGACATATTGCAAGAAACTATAGAAGCACATATGCAACAAATAAATATCAGGGAAGAAGAACTCAACCAAACAGTTTAAAGAAAAATAGAAAATTCCCAGATAAACATGCACAAGCCACTGACAAAGAAAAGTCTAAACAAATGACCAAAACTACAACCAAATCAGAATGGAAGGAAAAAGAGCAACTCAAAGAAGAAAAGGAATCCTTGATTGTCCAGACAACATTCAAAGCACAGAACAAATCAGCACCATGGATATTGGACAGTGGATGCTCCAGTCACATGACCGGAGATAAACAAAAATTTGAAAAATTACAGAAATATGAAGGGGGCTCGGTAAAGTTTGGAAATAATGATGGAGCCAAAATAGTTGGAAAAGGATCAGTCAAGATAAGTGATGGAAAGATCAATTCCAAAGAAGTTCTGTTTGTAGTTGGTTTGAAGCACAACTTACCGAGCGTAAGTCAAATATGTGACGAGAGGTCATGAAGTCATCTTTAAAAAATAGGGTCGTGAAGTAAGAAAAGCACACAGTGGGAAGTCGGTAGCTACTCGGATCGAGGACTTATGGAAATCTATACACTCTCTCAGAAACTTCAGAAGGATCATGCTTGATTGGACAGGAAGATGAAAACTGGTTGTGGCACAAGAGGCTCGGGCATATCAGCTTTGACAATCTGGTAAAAATAAGTTCAAAAAGAGCAATAAGAGATATACCCACCATTGGCAAACCGGTAAATAGCATCTGTGCTTCATGCCAAAAAGGGAAGCAAACCAGATCCACATTTAAAGCAAAGGAATATTTCACCAGCAAACCGTTAGAGCTGATTCATACTGATTTATGTGGACCCATGAGAACACAAAGCATAAATGGTGACAAATACTTTATGTTGTTCATAGATGACTACTCCAGAATGACATGGGTACTATTTTTAAAGCTTAAATCAGATGCCTTTGAAATGTTCAAGATTTTTAAAAAGCAGGTTGAGAATCAGATTGGAAAAAGAATTAAATGCCTAAGATCAGACAGAGGAGGAGAGTTTATCTCAGAGGAGTTTGCAGAATACTATCAAAAATATGGGATTAGAAGACAGTTTTCAGCAGCAAGGACACCTCAGCAGAATGGTGTTGTTGAAAGAAAGAACAGGACTATGCAAGAAATGGCACGGACAATGTTGGCTGAGAACAAAATAGCCGACAGATTCTGGAAAGAGGCGATACATACTACAGTTTACATTCAAAATAGGTGCATGCTAAGAACACATGAAAGCAAAACACCGTATGAACTGTGGTTCGGCAGGAAAGCAACAACAAGATACTTCAAAGTGTTCGACAGCAAGTGTTATATCAAACGAACTGAAGATAATCTCGATAAGTTCGAAGATAGAGCTGACGAAGGTATTTTTCTCGGTTACTCAACTAAAAGCAAAGCCTACACATGTTACAACAAGCGGCTAAAGAAAATTATTGAGAGTGCTGATGTTAAAGTTGATGAAGGTAGAGAAAGAGAAGTTACGTATCAAGAAAACTACCCTATTTATGAAGACGTCATTGAAGGAGATGAAGAAATAGAAAAAGAAGAAAATCAAAAAATTGACACAGCTGATTTAAGAATCGACTCAGAAGAAGAAGAGAACAATAAATTCAAAACAGGCAGCTGGCAGAAAAATCATCCCAGAGAACAGATTATTGGGGACCCAACAGTTGGTATTCAGACAAGAAGAGCAATAATTCGAAACTACTCTTTATTATCCAGCATTGAACCCAAAAATATTGTTGAAGCAAGCACAGATGAAAGTTGGATGAAGGCAATTAATGAAGAACTAGATCAGATTGAGAAAAACAAAACCTAGGAATTAGTACCACGGCCAACAAATAAAAACATAATTGGCACTAAATGGATTTTTTGAAATAAATTAAATGAAGACGGACAGGTTGTCAGAAATAAGGCAAGATTGGTCTATAAAGGCTATGCTCAGGTTGAAGGCATTGATTTTGAGGAAACATTTGCACCAGTTGCCAGACTAGAAGCAATCAGAATGTTTCTGGCTTTAGCAGTCCATAAAAACTTCAAAGTATATCAAATGGATGTAAAATCAGCATTTTTGAATGGAAAACTGGAAGAAGAGGTTTACATTGAACAGCCAGATGGCTTCCAACTCGGTGACAATCCTGATTTTGTTTGCAGGTTAAAGAAAGCGTTGTATGGTCTGAAACAGGCACCTAGAGCATGGTATGCAAGGTCTGGATAACTATCTTATTAAACAGGGGTTCAAGAAAGGTATGGTGGGCAGTAATTTATATATCAAAACTGAGAATGGCCATCTTATTGTACTTGTTGTTTATGTAGATGATATAATATTTGGCAGTAAGCATGGATAAATATTGTAGAGACATAGCTAATAAAATGAAGACAGAATTTGAGATGTCAATGATTGGTGAACTTTCTTATTTCCTCGGATTGCAAGTCAATCAAAGTGAAAAGGGGATTTTTATCTCTCAAGTAAAATATGTGAAAGAAATGCTGAAAAAGTTTACAATGGAGGATAGTAAACCTGTCAACACTCCCATGACAACATGTTGCAAGTTGAGCAAGGATGACAAATCTCCAGATGTAGATCAAACCATGTACAGGTCTATGATTGGAAGCTTGCTGTATTTGATGACCACTAGACCAGATATATTACGGGCAGTATGCATGGTAGCAAGATTTCAGGCTAGTCCCAAAGAGACTCATGTGACAACTGTAAAGAGGATTTTTAGGTACCTCAAGGGTACTATGGAGTATGGGTTGTGGTACCCAAAAGGTAAGGACTTCACTCTTATTGCATATTCTGATGCAGATTGGGCAAGATGTATTGATGACAGAAAGAGTACCAGTGGAGGAGCATTTTATCTTGGAGACAGGCTGGTAGCATGGCACAGCAAGAAACAAGAATCAGTCTCTCTATCCACAGCAGAGGCAGAATACATTGCAGCAACAACATGTTGTACTCAGATATTATGGATGAGACAAACACTCAAAGATCTTGGTATTCACTTCAAAGAGCCAATTTCAGTTAAATGTGATAACACCAGTGCTATAAACATATCAAAGAATCCGGTTATGCATTCTCGAACCAAACATATTGCAATCCGGTATCACTTCTTGAAGGATAAAGTTGCAGAAGGTGAGGTCAAATTGGATTTTGTTCCAACTACAGAGCAAGTAGCAGATATATTCACAAAACCATTGCCCAAGGAAGTTTTTGAGTACCTTCGGAGTAAGTTGGGAGTAGTCACATTTCCAAAGAACTGACTATCAATTGGGATCACATTCTCAGGGGGAGTACTTATGCCTATGTTTATAGTTTTGCTCATATTCATTATTTTTGCTAACTATAACAATGTGTATCTGAGAATGTTGTGCATAGACTCAGGGGGAGTCTGCAGCAGCCCTTTGGTATTATTGTCAAAGGGGGAGAAGAATTACAGGAGAGTGCATGAGTGTTGCCAACAATTCCAAAGGGGGAGATTGTTGAGCAAGGTGCAGCAAAAGTATTGTCATTGTTGTCAACACAGACAGATAGATCAGTTCATGCAGTTGAAACAGGATCAGTTGATGCAATTGAAGCAGTGGACAGGAGTTCAGAGATTAGTCAGATCATGTACAGTGAAATTCTAGGAAAACAGAAGTGACCCAGATCCAAAAAATCAAAGAAAAAGACAAGTAAGAAAACTGTCGCGATATCGCGACATGTTTTCTGTCGCGATATCACGACAGGTTGAGAAGTTAGAAGGCAGAAAGAAAAACGTCACGATTTCGTGACATGTCGGAGGAGAGAGAAGGCGCAAAGAAAATTGTCATGATTTCGTGACATGGACGAGGAGAGAGAAGGCACAAAGAAAATTGTCATGATTTCGCGACATGGACGAGGAGAGAGAAGGCGCAAGCAAAACTATCACGATTTCGTGACATGTTGCAGGCAAAGAAGCCAAGTGGAAAAACTATCACGATTTCATGACATGTTGGAAGCAAAGAAGGCAAGCAAGAAAAATGTCATGATTTCATGACATGTTCAGAGAAAAAGCGCCAAGGAACAAAAGTGTAGCGATTTTGCTACATGTTGTATAAGAAAAGTTAGATGCCAAGGAAAAAAATGAAGGACAAGAGCGACAATGGGAAGCAAAAAGTGCAAGGAAAAAGGTGTAGCGATTTCGCTACATGTTTGGATTTTCGAGGCCAAAGCAAAGAAAGTGCAAAGGAAAAGGTGTAGCGATTTCGCTACATTGTTGTTGATTTTCGGAGCCCAAAGCAAAGGAAGTGAAAAGGGAAAAAAGGAAAGGTAGCGATTTCGCTACATGTTGGATTTTTGCCGTCCAAAGCAAAATTGGAAGTGCAAAGGAAAAAGGTGTAGCGATTTCGCTACATGTTGGATTTTCATGGGCGAAAGGCAAAGAAAAGCGCTAAGGCAAAAAGATGTCGTGATTTCGCGACATGGTCCGATTTCGCTGAGACTTGCGAAGTAGAGTGTACGACAGCGAAAAGTGTCACGATTTCGTGACATGTTCCATTTTTTCTGGCCAAAGACAGAAAAGGCACAAGGCAGCGAAAGTGTCACGATTTCGTGACATGTTCCATTTTCGCGGGTGGAAGGAAGAAAAGGCACAAGGAAGAGAGAGATGTCACGATTTCGTGACATGTTCCTTTTCACGAGCGAAAGGTAGAAAAGGCACAAGGCAACGAAGATGTCATGATTTTGTGACATGTCTAGTTTTCGCTAGAGCAAGCCAAGAAGAGTAGCGAGAAGGCAAATGCGTCACGATTTCGTGACATGTCTGGTTTTCGCGGTTGCAAGCGAAGAAGAGAACAAGGAGGCGGAGAATGTCGCGATATCGCGACATGTCTTGTTTTCATGGGTAAAAGGCGAAGAAGGGCAGAAAGAGATAGAAGTGTCACGATTTCGCGACAAGTCGCAACAGCACGTTAAACAGGCAGTTAACTGGAACAGAACGATAGTTAAAGGGGCAGTTGTAGAAGAAAAACATGCAGCCAATTTTAGAAGAGTCAACTGGAGTAAAAGCGATAGTTATAGGTGCAATTTTAGTTAGAATTCATGCAACTTTTTAAAGAACAGTCGTAGAAGGAGAAATCGAACAGTCGCATAAATAGAGTCGTAACATGCATCGTGTTTGACAAAAGGCCTACTCTATATTAGACAAAAGCAGTTACAGTTAGAAAGCGATACAACTGACAAGTGGCGCATGAGAAATATTAAAAGCAGTTACAGTTGACAAGTGGCGAAAGAGATCTTTTAAAAAGAAACAGTTACGGGTTGCATGCGAATTTATGAAAGCTAAAAATAGAGACTTTCATGCTATAAAAATAGGTCTGCGTGAAGAATATTGTTGCTACTGTAATTGTGAAAAGTGCTGCCGTAAGAGGGTGAAAAGAGTGTTGTAAGAGAGCAACAAGCTGAGCAGTGAGTAATTACTATGTTTTAAATTGGAGACCAGTCAGGGTCTTGTAATAGTGAAGGCATTTGTATGTCATTGATTTAACTTTTTTGTGATTCAAGTTGGTGCTTGGATAGGGGTTGGTGCTCCTTTCTGTAGGTGCAGATAAATCAGGGGTTGGTGCTCCTTCCAGTGGGTGCTGGTAAACAGATTGTAAAATTGGTGTTTTGCAAAGGCTGGATTTGGACCGTAGTCCAAGCAGTCATTCTTGAGGAGTAGCCAAATTGGTGAACCTCGTTACATTGTGTGTTGTGGTGTGCTCTCTTGTGTTTACTGCTTTATTTGTTTTCAGTTCTCTTTGCTTCAGTTTTAAGAATTGCAGATCAAAATTTTTAGCTACACTGATTCACCCCCCCTCTCAGTGTCATTGTGAGAATATCACTAAGAGCATAAGACGGAGATGACACAGATCTAAAAGAAAATCATAAATAGAAGGGAAGTCGGTGTCAACTGGTATCTCTCACCAGTAGCCTAGCTCGCATAGTGAGGATAGAGCAATTAGAACAGACCCGAACCTTAAATCTTTAATTTTCCCTAGCATACAACAAACGGAATGAAGCCTAGTAGCATATTCAATCTTGATAACACATATTTACAACTAAAATAAATAGACCTTAGCGAGACGAAAACAAAAGAAGATGCACTTATCGCAATTCGAAAGAGATTAGGCTCTTGGCCACGCTATCATAGAAAATGACGTCACACCAACCCCAGGTATAGAACAAAGCATTCAAACAAGATTTGCAAGAAATTGCTAAAATATCTTTTATTCTAAGTTTTCGCATCCTGAGATTACACTTATGGGAGTATATATAGACTCAGGACATGCCCTGATATTTTTAAAATATCTTACTCCCAAATATAATATCTAAAAATTCCACCGTCTCGATTTTAAAATATAAAAATTTATTTAAAACAAGTCCCAATCAATTTCAACCACTCCGAAAATTTGCTTGAGTATCTTGCCATAAATGGAGAAGGCACAATTTGATATTATTTTCATCCACCTATAACTGTGTGTAGATATTTTTATTTTCCAGCCAATTGTCAACATATTTCATTAAATGGGCACTTGCTTGGTCACACATTAAAGTCTTTATTTGCGGCCAGATCTGCAAAATCTGGACGGATCAAAAATTCTCGGCATCTCCTATTTCCATCTGATGGTCCTTGCTTGATTTGTGCTGAAATTTAGGTTTGTTTGTCTTTCTCGCCATTACTTCTGCCATTATGCAATTGTCGGATCACTTTCTGCAAAAGAAAAGCAAAGGTTAGAACTTTAATATTATTAATTTAATTATTATTATTATTTTTTAATTTTTCCTAAGGTTTTTTAATGTTTTTCATTTTTAATTATTAATTATTATATACTCTTTTTTATTATTAATGTGTTGAAAAGCTTCCACTTCCTTTGGATGGGTGATGAAAATTTTAAAGAATGGCCAAATTTTGCAAAATGAATATAAATCCAAAATGCCATATCAAGCAATTAGCCTTCGTAACAATTCAAAACTTCAATGGACTTTAAAATATTTTAGGGCAAAATTAAATTTGAGCGAAAGTCCAACATGTAATGAGCATTAGGGTTTGATTTCCTTCTTCCAAGCTCATATTCTCATGAAATTAAAGCAAGTCACGATTTCGGGACATTTTCCTCAAGCTACTTTTTCCTTGCTTGTGCCCTCACAAAAATGAAACAAGTCACGAAAATGGAACATGTCGCGATTTCGCGACATTTCCCTCAATTTATTTCTTCCAAGCTTGTGCCCTCACGAAAATGAAACATGTCATAAAAATGGAACATGTCACGATTTCGCGACATTTCCCTCAATTTATTTCTTCCAATATTGTGCCCTCGCGAAAATGAAACAAGTCACGAAAATGGAACATGTCGCGATTTCGGAACATTTTCTTCTTTTTTTTCTTCCATTTTGCAAATTCTCCAAAAATTGTAGGTTGACTCCAATGACTTTGTCCATCTGTATTTTGCATTTTTACATATTGGTGAAGGATCTTCCTTACTCAGAAATGATTTTAACATTTGAAAAATGAATTTTAAATTGCTCGAGAATGGTCAGCTTCACATGGTGTAGAAAAATGATGAAAATTCAAAGTGCCCGGAATTTGATGAAAATTTACAAGCATCTAAATAATCCCAAAGGATATCCAAATATGCAAAGAAAACCAGAAAATTTGATCTAGATCATGAGATATTGCATTTAGAAGTTGGTTGGCTGCAATTAGAAACTGCTATTTCTGGAAAGTGAATCTTGTCTAAAAGTCCAAAAATTTGGCATGGCCACAAAGATGAGTTTAATATCTTCCACCCAAAATTCGAATCACCTCAAACGGATTTGTCTTCCAAAAGTTATGAGGATTTCAAGTTTGGAGTAAGTTTGTCGACAAGAAGAAAATAATTAAAAGAACCCTAACATTTGATTTTAATAATTAAACCTTAGAAAAACTATTTGAAATCAAATTTCCTAAACACTTAATTAAAAATAATGCTATTGACATGTAAGCTACTTTCTTCCTTGCTCCAACTTCATATGCATTCAAATTTCTCGAATGGATATTTAGAAAATAAAACCAAAAATAAGATCTCATTCCGAATTAAAGAATATATCACTAAGAAGCTTGAAGGTTGCCAATGAAACAATTTTTCTTGAAAATTAAAACACAACCAACTCCCTACAAATTTGGTATCGACGGAAAGAGGAGCTTAAAATATACCATCCAGAATTCAAATCTCCTCGAGAGGATTCTTCTAACCCAATTTATAAAAATTTTAATTTTGGAGTAAAATCAGGGCAAAAGATAGCGAGTGCAAAAATGGGTGAAAAATGAAGTTTCCATATTTCCACAAAATTTTCCATATTTCTAAATGGGCGAAATGGGTATCCCAATCTGCAAACGGAACTTAAAAATTCATCACGGATTAAGAGAAAATGCATTTAGAAGTCTGCTGGCCAGAAATAGAAACTGCTATTTCTGGTAAGTATTGACGTCTGGTTTTCTGAAAATGTTTGTACCAATGTGAAGATCAATCCTAGCTCCTTCTACCAGTTTTTGAATTTTCCTAAACGGATCCTCCATTCACAAGATATGGCGATTTCAAAATTTGAAGAAATTTTTAGGGGAAGATGAAAAAAATTAATTAAAATCCTAAAAATTAATTTGAATTTGAAACCTTAGAAACTATTGAAAATTAAAATTTCCGAAATGATTAATATGAATTAATACATTTAACATGCAAAATTTCAGAAATTTTAAATTGAAATCAATGCCATATGCAAGCCTACTTGGACACTTTGATGTAGGCGAAATTTGAAAAAGGATGCAAGCAAAATTTGGAATTAAAACCCGAAAAACTCAAGAGGGTCCCTATGAAAAAAAAATGAAAATTAAATATTTTCAAAGGATGGAATTTCATTTTTTTAGTGGGGGTGTGTTGCTTCTCAACAAATGGCGATATCTACGGGGAAAATAGTAGCACTATTTAGAATCCAAAACTCTAGTTTTAAAATAATCTAGACTATGTACCATGCTTTGCCACAAATATTTTCTAAAATGATTTAACTACTATCTGCTAGTTGTTAAAGTTTCCCAAGGACATACTAGGTTGAACCACTTAAGGAAGATTCTGATGTGCGATTATAAGCGTATAAACCTTCCTTCAAGGATGACCAGGGCTTCGAATGCTTACTATGGATTGATCAGCTATTTAGATTGTGCAGGGGAAACCGAGTAGAGCTCTATTTACTAGTTTAGCCTTTTACAACCCCGACAGAGTTACTCTTTAGATTTTCAAGACCCTGATTCACAACTATGAGGTGGCATCTATAGCTTGGTGAACACGTTTGAGATGTATCCTTCGGGAGCCTTGGCTATCTCTTTCTATCACATAACTCTTTTTTTTTTTTGTAGAAAAGAGTGCCAGTTTTATGTTGGCTTGCCCAACTTTCACCTTCTCTCTCTTTTTTTTTTTGAAAGATACCGATAGCTGGAAAGCCTTGCTAGAATTTTTTTTTCTAATATTTCATTGATCGAGCAATTGATCGACTAACCGTTTCATCCCGGGTACCAATAGCCTCCTTGGACACTTAAAATAATTTTATGAATCGAAGTCCCCTCTCATGACCAACTTTTCTTGGATTCCCTGGGAGTTCTTCAGCAAAGCAGTATAGTAGTTTCTTTATAATCAAAATAATTGTGGTGAGCAAGATACAAAATCCAATTATCTTTCTACTATTGTTCTAAATAACAAGTAGTTCCACTTTTTAGTTCTAGCAGACTATCTCTTAACAAAAATAAAACAAAATAAAAACACACTACTTCAACCTTTATTTACAATATATACATATGCACAAAGTCTTTGTGATTACTCAAATGATGTAGTGGATGGAACAGCTGAGAAATAATGCTTCAGATATTGACCATTGATAGGAAGGTTCAGAAAATTACCTTCCAGGTCCTATAGACGAAATGCATTATTACCTAAGATTTCGGCAATCTGGTATGGCCCTATCCATAGAGGTTGCAACTTGGTGTGTTTACCTTTCTTTTCATGGGCTTTGTCCCATAGAAGCACCAGGTCTGCAAGTCTGAAGGCCTTCACTCTGGCTCTTTTGTCAAACCAGCGCTTGATTGTCTCTTGGTGTTGACTAAAATGCTCCAAGGCTTGAAGTCGTTCATCCTACAAATTAATTAAGTCCAACACACGAGCTTTCGCATCTGCATGATTATCAAAGTAATCTAAAGCAAATTGATAAGTGGGCAATTTTAAAGAGATAGGAACGATGGGTTGAGTACCATACAACAAAGCAAATGGGGAAGTCTTAAGAGCTTCTTTATGTCTTATCTTGTCAACCCAAAGTGCATACTTCAATAGTGTGTGCCATTGTCTGGGTTTGTCTACAACAGACTTCTTGATGGCATTTATCAAATTCTTATTTGTGGACTCAACTAGTCCATTACCTTGGGGATAATAGTTGGATGAAAATTTGATGACTATCCCCCTCTGGTATGCCCACTCTACAAATTCTAATGACTGAAAGGTTGGTCCATTGTCGCACACCAAATTCAAAGGAACTCCAAACCTGGTTATGATATTTGATTCTAAAAATCCGATCACCTCATGGGTTGTACTCCTCATGGTGGTTGCTGCTTCAACCCATCTTGTACAATAATTGGTGGCTATTAAAACATACTTGTGCCTTACTGATGAATTCGGGTTTATCACACCTACAAATTCAAGTCCCCATTGCATAAAAGGTTTGTCTATTATAATAGGTTGTAATGGTAGAGCTCGATTAGCCTACTTGGATGTAAAATTTGACACTGGTGGCAAGTTCTCACATGCTGATGTGCATCTTTAAACAATGTAGGCCAGTAATAGCCTACTCTCAATATCTTGTGTGCAGTAGTAGAACCTGAGGAATGCCCTGCTCCTAACTTCTCATGAAAACTAGACATCACCTCATTCACTTCATTCTGATAAATGCATCTTAAGAATATGCCAACATAGTTTTCTCTATACAAGTTGCCTCCTTTGAGTAGAAAATGAGCAGATTTCAGCTTCAGTGCTCTTCTTTGAGTTCTATTCAGGTGAGGTGGACAAATTCCAAACCTCAGCAGATGAATGACATCTCCATACCAATCATCCAATCCAGAATCCAGCTGATTAATTTCTCCCTCTACAGGTATTTCAGCAATATGTTGGGACAAACCAAGTCCTTTGATTAATTTTACAGGTTGGATTTCTAAGTCGTACTCCTACAGTCTCATGGCCCAATTACCTCTTAGCTCACCCAATTCATCCTAGCTTAATAAATATTTGACATCTGGATCAAGAACTATAGCATGGACTTTGCTTCTCAATATGTAATGTCTGAATTGTTTGACTGCTCTCACCAAGGCATAGGCTTGCTTATCCAAGTGAGAGTATTTTAGCTCAACACCCTTTAAGTTGGTACTTTTGAAGGCAATCGGGTGCTCCCCTATTTCTCTTCGTTGGGTTAAAACTGTTGCAAGTGTGTGTTCAAAAGCAAAAGAGTACAGGTAAAAATCTACACTAAAATCTGGGCTCACCAGCACTGGAGCTTGTTTGATGGCAGATTTGATCTCTTGGAATGTTGCTTTGGATTCCGTTGTCCAAGAAATCTTAGCAGTTTCCTTCAGCATGTCATTTAGCGGCTTGACTATTTTCGCAAAGCCAGAGATGAATTTTTTGACAAAATTAATTTTCCCAAAAAATGATCTTAACTCTTTCTTAGAGTTGGGAAAGGGTATCCCCGATATGGCTTCAACTCTCTCAGGATCCATGGAAATGCCATCTTTGGTGATTAAGTGTCCAAGGAGTTTTCCTTCAATTACACCAAAAACACACTTCTTTGGGTTTAAAGAAATGTCAAATTCTTTGCATTTGTCGAAGACAGATTCCAAGTGCTTCACGTGGTCAAACCGGGATTTAGAAAAAACTATCAAGTCATCCATGTAGACAATGATGCACTTACCCATGAGACCTTTGAAGGCATGATCCATTGCACACTGAAAGGTAGCTCTAAAATTTATCAATCCAAATGGCATTCTCTTGTAGGTGAAGGCTCCCCACTTGGTCGTGAAGGCAGTTTTCATCTTGTCTTCCTTTTCAACTAGTATCTAGTTGTACCCCAAAAATCCATCTAAGAAAGACATCATTTCTGAACCATTCACAATTTGTAGCACATCATCCATGGAAGGCAAAGGATAATTATCCTTTTTAGAAGCCTTGTTCAAGTTCCTAAAATCCACGCACAAGCAAATTTCCCCATTCTTCTTTCTACCCGACACTAAATTGGCTACCCAAGTAGAATGTCTAATGGGAAAAATAATGGCAACACTCAATAATCTCTCCACCTCCTTCTTGATGAGGGGTTCCAACAAAGCGTTGACATGCCTCTGTTTTTGTCGAAAGGGTTTGCAGAACTCCTTTAAGGGTATTGTATGGGTGTAAACTTTTGGATCAAAAACCTTTAGGCCTTTATAAGACCAGGCCATAACATCCTTGGACCTGTGAAGGAATTCAATCATATTTTTTTTAATTTTAGGGTCACAAGCTTTAGCTAACTTAAGGTGTCTGGGATCCTCTTTAGTCCCGACATTCAATTTCTCAGTCTCACTGCCTGCTACACCAATAGAATTTCCAAAACTCACTCTTTGTTTAATTCGGTCAACATCAAATAGTCGCTCAAGTTCTACCATTCCCTTCGGAATTCTATTATATTTCAACCTCATTATCCCCTTTTCATCATCAAACTTTTCCAGCATAGTATCCCTTTGACCATCATCAATTATAGTATTTTCAAATGCATTGGTATTCTATAAAAAGTTTATAATTTGTTGGTCATCAGAAAAGACTTGAAAATTATCTACGTTATCTGGAACCGAAGGACAAGGGATTAATTCGATTGAAAATTTCTTCCATTTGAACTCCTCCAATGGCTTTAGATTTGCAGCTGATGAAGCTAAAACATCTGCAAGTGAATTCTCTTCTCTAGGAATGTGCATCAAATTAAAAGCATCAAAATCCTCCATGAGATCCCATGCTCGGTATTTATATCTTTTCAGGTAAGATGCCTTGCACTGAAATTTACCTCTAACCTGATTGGCCACCAAATCTGAGTCTGTAAAAACCTGGATATTTTTTACACCTTTATCTAAAGCAAATTTCAATCCCAGCACTAGTGCTTCATACTCTGCCAAATTATTCATGCAAGGAAACTGCAAGCGATAAGACATAAAATACGTCTAATTTTTAGGTCCTTTAAGAACTGCCCCTATACCATAACCTTGCTTAGACTTAGCTCCATCAACATGAAGCATCCAAACTTCATTATCATGATCAATATGAGCTTTAATAGGTTTCTCCTTTTGTGTAGTTGTCAAATTATAAACCCCGATATCTACATCAGCAAGATTAACAGTCTCATTCTTGGCATTATACTCAGTGATCACGTGTTTATATCTGGGTTCTCTTTCGATTCTTAACTAATTTGCAACACCTTTCCAGGGCAACCACATATGTGAAAAATCAGTCGCCAAGTACCCATTCAAAGACTTTGACCAATATCTGCTCAAAAGCATTCCGTATCCCATCAGGAATATCTACCACATGAATGTCAATTTTGTGTTGTGCTCTCGACTCAGATGCTAGCTGGATGTGTATACTTTGAAGTTCACCTACCACCTTAACCTCATTTTTATCCAATTGGATGACTCTTCTCTCGAACTTCATAGGGGTTAAACCCAACTATTGACAGATGGCTAGAGGTATGACATTGGTTGAAGCACCAGAATCCACCAGACAGTTGTGTAATTTTTTTCCAAATATACGGACAGTTAGTAGGAAAGGCGAAAATTTAGTATTTTCTTTATACATGGCCATATTTGCATTTGCTATCTTCTTCCCCTTTTCTAGAGGTTTGGCAGTAGGCTCAGAGTATGTCTTAATCAAATTATCCCTTTGTTAAGTAATTTGAGCCAACTCATGAAGAGTGATGTTAGCCTTGATCTTCTTCATATCCTCCACTATATTGTATCCCTTATTGAGTGGAGCAACAAATCCATCTCGTACTCTTGGATCTCCTCCCTTGGGTGGAGGTGGGTTATTATTTGGATATGGATCTGGAGGAACATTATGGGAGTTGTTTGGAGGTGTAGACGTAGTATTAGGCTCTGGATTTTTGTTCCTGAGATTGTAGTTGTCCCTTCTATACTGTTGAAAAGCTTGCACTTCATCCATAGGCATCTCCACAACATTCTCTGACTCATCTAGAAAAGTGAATGAATCTAACACCATAGCTGCACTATGTTTGGATGAACTTGGACCATCAACATTTCTTTGATTTTTAGGAAAAACCAACTCACTAGATAGAGCTTCAAAGGCATTGCAAAACTCCAAACAATCCAATTCCCCGTGCTGAGATGTTTTGTGTATCCTACACTAGTTGGGCAAAGCTAAGTCACAAATATTCACTTCATGCCCCTTACCTTTATAATTCTTGTTGGGTTCATATGGTGGTCTAGTGAATCTATTCCGTTGATAAGAAAATCTATTTGAGTTTTCCCCAGTGGACACTTGTCTTTTGAAACTCAAAAAGTCATTTGCTAACTTTTGGACCATCTTTGAGACTTCCTCGACTCTTATTTTATTATATTCTTTCTCTGTATTCTGTACATGTTCAGCATGTGTTACAGCTAATGGATTTCCTATTGTAGACACCAAAACAGCACCAATCCGATTATGTGACTGCAAACACTGATCGCATTGACACACACAGCCCCAAGGGCAGCCCCCAGAGGTTAAACAGTGGTCCTAACCACTCTCACAGCAGTTTTGGAAGGTCAAAAATCAATTTGGCACCTTCAAGCACTTTGCTCAGTATCCGTTCCACCCAGGGACGAATTCAAACTGGGATTCGCCCCACCCAGGGATGAATTCCAGATTCGCTCCAGGGTGGGGCGAATTGCAGGTTTGACGGGCAAAAAGTCAAATCTTGACAAATGGCAGCTCAGATCCGCCACTTAACGCTTCCTTCATCGCATGGGAGTGTGGGTGAGCATTTTTGAGCATTAGAGGCTGTTACAAGGGCAGTCATGAAGTCCCTATTCAGGGAGGAATCTCCTCTCCCCTGGGAAGGCATGATTGCCAAGTGGCGCCTCTGCATGCCCATTTCAAGAGACCTCCAGGTCTATAAATTGGTGAGTTTCCTCACCCCAAAAGATAGAGAGAAGGAGCATTTTGGAGCAACGAAGTGCTGTCATTTTACTTTCACACCCACACCCCTTTTGAGTTGTGTCTTTCACATCCTTGATCTCTTTCGGAGAGGAGGTCATAGGGTGGTTATTGGAAGCACAAATCCAGAACCAAACCCGACATTTGGCCATGATATCCCACCCAATTTTCTGACAATACCCCACAAGAGATTTTGGACCCATCCCAAGTGGATTGGTGCCGAAATCAGGCCCCAAACGACGGGCGGCCTGCCTCCGGGTGCCCCCTCCCGCACTGCTACAGTCCTAATCGCCCCTCTTCGGAGCGATTGGAAATCTATGGTAGATTTGCTTTCTTTCATTTTTGCATTCAATTCTATGCTGCTTAGATAGGTTTCCCTTTTAATTTCATTTCGTTTTGAATAATTTTGATCATGTTTCTATCTTCGTTCGCCTTTACTAACTTGCAGGTAGCATCATCAAATTCCCATTGATGGAGGCCAAATTGGGAAAATATGACCATCTGGGTCTTCCCAAAATACCCCCAATTAGCTAACCCCAAGTTTGTAGGTCGTTTGGAGCTTCCTAGATAGGACATTTGGAACAATACCTTTTCGGCATTTTGTTGCAGGTGAATTCGTCCCGCCCCGGAGCGAATTCAAATCGGCGAGGAATTTCCTGACTGTTCCATTTGTAGTATTTTCTTTGGGATGCCTTGATGCCCCTATCAAATTTTTAGAGCATTTGGATTCATTTTAGTCATAGTTTAATTCATTTTTCTCATTCACTTATCGTAGGCTTGGGGATTGCATGCTTTACTTTATCTACAAGTGCTACTGACTATTTCTTGTTCCTTTGAACGTAGGGTCTAGACATCGGAGGAGCAGCAAGGAGTCAAGACTCATCAACGTGAGTGGTGGCGATGTTTGGTCCGCCCATTTTACATGTGGGCACGCGAAAGAAGGAAGGGCATCCATGGATGTAACAAGAACGCTTATCTAAACGCTCCTAGCCCTTGAAAAGGGAGGATGCGCATTGTAACCGAGTTGTGAAACATATCAATAAAAAGGGTTGTCTTCTTTATTTGCATTTGTTTCATTTTGATTCGCTCATGCTTTTCCCTCTTTTCATGCACTTTCAAATTCCTAGGATTTAGCGTTAAGTCTAAGTTTAATTTGCATCGCATCTTCGCTTTCCTTTTTGCTTTCGTATCCTCGTGCTTTCAGTGGTGATCATGGTGGGACCTTGTCCTCTACTTTTAAGATCAGAGATCTGATCCAAACTTGGTTGTTTTTGCTTGCAGGTACCGAGTTTTCGTATGCTGACTGTTGTTCGTTCCATCAGGAGGCGGATATAGAGCTGTAATTCATCCTACCCAGGGACGAATGGGAATTCGCCCCACCCTATGATGAATACAGTCCTATAATTCATTTCTCCCCGGGATGAATTTTTGTCTATGCAGTTTCAGGGCAGAAACTCAGAACCGACAGATTTGGGCAGAGAAAAGGTAGGGATTCTGAACTTTTCTTGTCATTTTCTATTTTTAGTTTTTCTATTTTTAGGTTACTTGTTTGCTTAGGGAAAATTTTCTTTTACTGCTTGCTTGCTTCCCTTTTGCAAAATAAAAAGAACCCCACACATCACGTGGTAACGTAAACACCAAGGAGCTGGTCGTAAAACCCCAGCCCTTGATCAAGACCAACGGTGGATTTCATCACCACCTTGGCTTGAATTTTGCATTCATAAACCCCGATCGCTACTATTGCTAGACGTAAATCCTGATGAAAATTGATCGAGTGTAGTTGGGGTGATTCCCAGCACATGAGGATAAGTCTTCTATGGTAGGTGTCAAAAATAGGGTGATCCCCCTTTCGTACCGCCTACGTTCCACGTACCATCTGCTCTCACGTACCTATAGTTTCCCTCACGTAAGGGCGGGTATATAGAGAGGTTGGTATATCGGCCTGGCAATGGTATATCGAAGGGGCGACCAATTTTGGGAGCCATAAGAGCCATCATTTTGCATTTAAACATTCTTTACAAAAGCTTTCAAAACAAAATCAAAATACACTAAACCAGATTTAAGGCACCACCTTTAATTTTTAAACAAGATAATCATTGCTTTGTGTGTGTGATCTTTTCTGTTTAGTGTAGCATAAAAAAAATCATAAAAAGAATAAAAAAAAAAAACCTACATAGCTTGTAGAAGAACACCACCATGGTGTACACCCGTAGCCAAGCCCAATCAAGGGCAGAAGCTACGAAGAGTGTACAAGGGGGCACAAGTCACCTCCGCTACAGCACCAAGGACTTGGTCATACCGCCTTGGCGGCCTGACCCACGAGAGAGTCCGCATCATTCCATTTCAGAATGGGACTATAGAGGCACCCCTTTGAGGGACACGCCCATTCATCATAGCCCCTTTCAGGAGGATTCCTTACACGTGGCACTCAACATAGATAAGAAGGCTCCCTTAGAAGCTCGATATGAGTGGCCACCATGCAATGAAGTGCTAGAGTGGCATAGTGTCCATGAGGAGAGGCCACATGATTATGGCATCCCTCCTTTGCCCCCTATCACTGTTAGAACCAATAGACAAAATCCAGAGTGCAAGGCTCTTCAAGCAGGGCGAGCCAACTCTACCCACCCCTTTCACACATACGAAAGGGAGCACGAGGAAGACCATTACATTCCTCCAGAGCAATATACAGCATGGGAGCCATGCGCTTCCGCACCTGCTATATACCATGATCACCTACTGAGGCCAGAGCCTCGAGTAAATGCCGCCAACCTCGACAGAGGGAAGTGACCTATTGAGATCTCGGATCATCACGACCGAGGTAAGTGCATAGGAGAGGCATCTAGGCCTCCTAGGCTCAAGATGGTGGAACAAATCGACCTGGCAGTCGCCAGACATGCCGCCCGCCAAGCGTAGATCACGCGGCTTGAGCAAGATCAACAATAGCTAGAGCATCTATATCGCCTTAGCAAGGAGTGCATTCAGCACCAAATAGATGAGCTGCTCCATAACCCGGTGCCTGAGAGGGTTCCAACCCCTCGCACCCAAAGAGTGGAACCATATGAGAGGCGCAACCCCTTGGTGCGAGATAGGTCTCCATGACCTTACCAAGTGCCGCCTCCGAGACCTCCTAGACCTGAGCGGGAGGCCACTCCCCAGAACAATGATGGGTACCCTCCATGGGGACCCACTCAGGGTCATAGGTCTCATCCAGAGACTCCTCAAGAAGCTTATGAGGAGTATGAGCAAGAAGAGGAGCAGGCCAAAATGCCCTACCAAGGCGGAGGGGTTGCTATCCGGCCACCCCTCCATAGGCCTCAAGTCTCCCACAACCCACAATGGGAGCAAACTAAAGAAGAAGAGATTAAATCTTTAGATGCATATAAAGCGCTGCTAGAGCATCTAGAGTCTATGGAAACCAAAACTTTTGGGCCCCAAAAGCCCACTTTACGCCAGCTCCATAGTCATCCCGTGCATCCGTCAGTGCCAACACCCCCTTACCCTGAACACTTTAAGCTACCTCAGTTGGCAGTATTTAGAGGTGAGGAGGATGCCCAAGAGCATGTGACGAGATTCCTAAGCCAATGCTTTGGCATTCAAGACAATGATGCTTTGTTATTAAGAACATTTATAACCACATTCGTAGGCCCTGCCTCGGATTGGTTTACTCAATTACCAAAGCATAGCATTAACAACTTAGATCAGTTAGTGGATGCGTTCCTCGAACGCTTCACCTTCAACACCAAGAAGAAGGCGTCACTAAGTGACTTAGCCAGCCTCAAGCAGTATGAGGAAGAAACCATGGTGGCCTATGGGAATCGATGGAGGGCTTTGCTCTCAAAGCTGCCCTACCTCCCTCCTATGTCCGACCTCACTCAAATGTTCTCCAAGAGCTATTTGAGATCGATCTCTATGCTATTGTAGCTGCAGCAATATGCCACCTTAGAAGAAGCTCTGGCGCAAGCCAGGATCATTGAAGAGATCAAGATACAGGATGGCGAGATAGCCAAACCTAAGAAAAAAGAGTGGAACAAGAACACAAAAATAGGGACTACGCAACAAAAACCCGTTATGGTAAATCAAGTTGCCATAAATGTCCCTAAGCCTGCACAAGAAATACAGCCTCAAAAGGCTAACTATCAGGCGGTGCCTCCTAATAATTATGAAAAAGAAAACCAGAAGCAGGAGCAAAATCAGCAGCGTCACCCTAGGCGATAGTACACACCTTATACGGAGTCTAGGGACTCCCTATTTGACCGCTTGTCAGCGGCGAACTTGATCAACCTTCCAGAGATCCAAACCATAGATCCCAATGCATCGAAGCCTAAGGGATACCGGGAGGACTTGTATTGTAGGTTCCACAGGTGGAGGGGACATGACCTGAATGCATGTTGGAAGTTCAAAGGTTTGATACAAGACCTAATTGACAATAAGACATTGGCAGTGGACAACCCCGTAGCGCCAAACAACCAGCAGATGGGAGTTTTCAAAGACCCCTTGCCTGCCCGTGAGGCACAGGCAAAACCCCTTCAAGTCAATGAGGTGCAACAGAATTGCCCCATGCAAGGGTATGTAGGAATGATAAGCATAGTGACTAGGAACAAGAGATACCCAGGAGTTGCCCCCGAGGCAGCCACAAGAGAGGTTCCATCGACGTCACAACCTCAACAACACCCTATGCAACCACCTCCGCCTAGACCCGCGGCCACGATTCGGACCAAACTCACGCAGAGTTTGAGGACCACGTCGGCTAGGCTCTCCATATATGAGCTTATACAACAATCAACGCCCCATCGGGAGGCTCTCATGGAGATATTGAAAGCCATCGAGTTGCAGCCCCATGAAGCGAATTCCTTCAACAACTTCGTGGGACATGTCAAACGATGCACGGAGCCAGTCATCACCTTTCGAGAGGATGAAGTTAAATCAGTGTCTGATGACATGGCAGATCCACCCCTACACGTTATCGCGTGGGTCAACGGGATCCCGTATAAGAGGGTGTTGGTAGACACTGGCTCATCCAGTAACATCATTACCACAGTGGCATTGAAACATCTAAAGTTGCTAGCCTCTCACATCATGGCTTCCACCTATACACTGTGAGCATTCAATGATGCGATATGCTCGACAGTTGGCACAATTGTCCTACCCATTCAAGTAGGACAAAAGATGATACCTACATTGTGCCATATTTTGGAAGGTGAGATGGCTTATAACATCTTGTTGGGGCGGCCATGGATCAGGGACATGAAGTGTGTCCCTTCGATAGCTCATCAGTGTTTGAAGTATACATTTGAAGGGGAAGTACATGTAGTCCCGACGGACTTGGAACCCTTCAAATATTGCAATGCGATGTAGTTGATGCCGCAATCGACCCTTCCATCGACACACTTGGATTTTTAGTTAAATCCATCTAGACAGGGTCCGATTCTGCAAGCATCCCTGGTGATAAATCCATCAAAACCCCAGTCAGGTGCATCTTCATCATCTGGTCCTTCACCAACGATGCCACCTATCATGGCCAAACAGAAGGACAAAGGGAAGCAAACCCTGGAAGAGGCTCAACCCCTGGAAGAGGCGCTGCCAATAGTATCAACCATCTCTACCGAAGAGATGCCTAGCACAATGGAAGTTGAGGCTCCTAGTTCACCCAACATGGAGTGGAATCAGGAAGAGCTTCCGTTCCCTCCCCCTCAATCGCCAACAATCACCATTGAAATGGCCAATACGGGCCTGGGGGAGTATCTGGTGTGGAATGTTGTAGCAACGCCCGCACTAGAGTCCATGCAGGACATGGGGAGACCTCGCCTCCCCATCGGTACAATTGTTCCTTTAGGCTACCCGCCAAACCAGACAAACTTTGTGTATGGGGGCCTTGATCATGGTACTGAGCCATGCATGCAAGAGGATGAAGATGAAGAGCCTTTTGCAGAAGATGTCAACTATCTGTCTAACCCGGACTTCGCTCTGAGATATCTTGGCCAATGCAATTGGCATGGATATGGGCTAGGCAGGTATGAGCAAGGAGTGCGTGTCCTTTGCCAGCCAAGATACCAAATGCCTTATGACAAGTCGGGCGTGGGGTTCAACCACCCCCTGCCCTTGGACATCTTGGTAGAGGACATGCACGGCCTAGGGATAGGCAACAAGGGTGGATTGGCATTAGATATCTATGCCAACCCTAACACAATGTATACATTGGGGGATTACCTCCCATGGTCAACAACCACCCTTGTTAACCTCACTAACCCTTGCCCTTTGCTGGAGAGAGGCGAAAGTTCGGGGACTCACTTTCAAGGAGGGTATAGACAGTGTCAAGAGGGATCTTCGGAGGATGAGTCAGAGTATGAACCAGCATCATATGACCCCTTCGAATCAGATAGTGATCACTCCCAAGTGATCCCCATGAATGACTATCAAGAGAGCCTCTTGACAATGTTCCCTCTAGAGGCTCCAATCGAGCCAGTGTCGCGTCAAGAGAATCAGGTCCCCCCATGGAGAGTGGAACAACCACAATGGGGCCAGATTAATTTGCTCGAGCAGGACGAGCCTGTAATACCTCAAACAGTTGTCGGAGCCAACGAGGGCTTTTGGATCTCCGATAGTGATTACGAAGATGAAATAGAAATGACATATCTTAATCACATGCGGTAGATGCAACAACCATACCCCTTGGAGATTAACGACATATTTGAATAGATGGGCATAGTGCCAGGGCATGAGTGGTACGTAGACCCAGTGGGGTGGGACCAAGTGTTGGATCCGCCACTCTAGGTATACGAAGAGCACCTTCCACCCCGAGACCCTAGAGTGATATCAGTGTCGAGGGTAGACCCTATCCTCCTATCAGCACATAGGGCCGATCCATTCATGCCAATCCCTATAGAGCCAGATCCGGAGCACAGGAATCATCTAGAATGTTCAAATCACCACACCCACGGTAATGGAGACCAAAATCATTTCATCAACATGATCTCCATTGACTTAACCACCCCCATCCGCAATTCGGCCGATCCAGCATGGTCATTGCATCTAGACATAGATGCCATAGACTGGGATCACGTCAATTCACCTCCATCCCCATTAGAGTACTGGCCTTTCGGTAAAATGCTTCATTTTACCCTAGGGTCAACTCAGGATATCTTCCATGCTGAAGAGGAACCCGAGGTTCCCAACATGGATTTAAACTCAGCAAATGATATCCATTTGATCCCGACTCCACACCAGTTGGAGGATGGATCCCACATGTCGATCGAGGAGATGACTGACGTAGACATCGGCTCAGATCCAATGAATCCATAGATCATCAAGTCGGGGTAAGTCTATCCCTCGAAGAGCAAGCCGACTACATTGCCCTTCTCAAAGAGAAGAAGGAGGTTTTTGCATGGTCATACAGAGACATGCCGAGACTAGATCCATAGCTAGTCACGCATAATCTAACGCTTGATCCGACAGTCAAGCCAGTTAAGCAAAAACTACGTAAGATGCACCCAACAGTGGCCTTGATGGTCAAAGATGAATTGCAAAAGTTGTTGGATGCATAGTTTGTCATCTGCATGGATTATCTGCCATGGTTGTCCAACATGGTGCCCGTCAAAAAGCTCGATGGGAGGATTCGCATATGCACTGATTTTTGAGATCTAAACAAAGCGAGTCCTAAGGATGATTTCCCCTTGTCGAGCATCGACGCATTGGTAGACGCTACTGTAGGCCACGAAATGCTATCCCTCATGGATGGTTTCTCGGGATACAATCAAATTCGTATCAATCCCGAAGACCAACTAAAAATGGCGTTCACAATGCCTTGGGGGACATTTTGTTATAAGGTCATGCCTTTTGGCCTTAAAAATGTTGGCGCCACCTACCAACGTGCCATGACGTACATCTTCCATGATTACATGCATACAACTTTGGAAGATTACATGGATGATTTGTTGGCCAAATCTCTTTTGTGCCTAGATCATATCGATGACTTAAGCAAGATCCTCGATCGCCTCATGGAACATAAAGTCGGATCGAATCCCAAGAAGTGCGTATTTGGCGTCACATCTGGAAAACTCTTGGGTTTCATAGTCTCAAAGCGAGGCATCGAGGTGGACCCAAACAAAGTCAAGGCAATCCTTGAAATGCTTCCCCCAACTACCATCAAGCAGCTCAGAAGCTTGCAAGGAAAGGTCGCGTCAATCAAGCGCTTCATAGCGCAGCTATCTGACAAGTGCCGACCCATGAACAAATTATTGCACAAGGGGGTAGCATTTCACTGGGATGACGAGTGCCAATCAGCCTTTGATGACATTAAATGATACTTGGCTTCGCCACCAGTATTGGCACCACCTAGACCAGGAGTGTCATTCTACTTATACATCTCAGCTATTGAGGTGGCACTGGGCGCCATGCTAGCCCAGAAGAATGAACTTCACAAAGAACAGGCTACTTACTATCTTAGCCGCACCCTGGTCAGTTATGAACTTAACTATGCATACGTTGAGAAACTCTGCTTGGCAGTGGTGTTTGCTACCAAAAAGCTATGCCACTACATGCTAAGCAACACTACGTATGTTGTGTCTAAGGAGAATCCATTGCGATACATGATGAGTCGTACTTATCATAGTAGCCGCACGGTGAAATGGATTATGTTGTTGACGGAATTTGACATAGAGTTTATTGGACAGAAATCCATCAAAGGACAAGTCATAGCCGATCAACTAGCAGAGGCTCCTCTCGAAGACGATCAGCCTCTGGTCATAGAACTACCCGATGATGGGGTCTTCCATGTCTCAGAATCGCCAGATTTTGATGAGCTTGAGTCACAGGCCGACATAACCCTATTTTTTGATGGTTCTAAATGTGAGCAAGGAGGTGGCATGGGAATTGTATTCTTCACACCGCAAGGGGCTCCAATGCCTCTGTCATTTAAATTAGACTTCCCGTGCACCAACAATAATGCAGAATATGAAGCCTTGCTCATAGGTCTTCAGACAACAATCACCATGAACATCAAGCGATTGAACATCTTTGGTGATTCGCTGCTAATTGTCAACCAAGTCAAAGGGGTATTCCAATGTAAATGCCCAGTTCTGTAGGCCTACAAAGCCCTTGTGGACAAATTCCTGGCAAAGCTTGAATGGTACGACATCGAGGCACTCCCTCGGTCATCGAATCATTTTGTGGACACTATGGCCTCCTTGGGGTCATTAATCCCGCAAGACCTTTACGGTGATATGACAACCATTCAAGTCAAAACACTATCGCAATCCATGATGGACCGTGCAAGCTCTAACTTGATGCCAAGAATCCACATGATCCAGATTGAACCACCTCAGGATAGGTTCTCTCGAATCCATGATCATCTGAAACACGCCAACTAGGGGTCCTTGTTCTCCCCTACTCCCCTTAATAGCAACACAACGCTATTCTTACAAGTTCTTTCCCGCTCAACATTTGCTAGGGATGAACTTCAAGAGGGATTGGTTGTTCATACCATCGAGGCTTCTGATCAGCAGGATTGGTATTCACCCATAAGGGACTACCTCAAGTTAGGTAACCTCCCACTTGGATTGATGCATGCCACAAAATGAGCATTCAAGTAGAAAGCGGCAAAGCATGTCTTGTTAGGAGACATTTTGTACCATCATAGCTATGAAGGGATCCTCCTTCGATGCTTGGACCAGCAAGAGTCCACTTGGGCGATCGCCCAAGCGCACGATGGTACATGTGGTGGCCACTTCAGTGGTATGGCTATCGCCAAGCGCATTCTTCGCATGGGCTATTATTGGCCATATTTAGAGCGAGATTGTAGTGCATATGTAAGGAAGTGCATGAAGTGTCAACATCATGCTAATTTGATGCATGTACCTTCCTAGGCCTTGCAGTCGATCCAGTCGGCTTGGCCATTTTCATAGTGGGGCTTAGATCTAATCGAAAAGATCTCCCCTACATCGTTAGGCCATCACACGTTCATCATAACGGCCACAGAGTATTTCACCAAGTGGGTGGAAGCAGTTCCACTTACCTCTATGACTGGAACCCGCATTGTGGAGTTCATTTTACATAACATCATATGTCATTTTGGTATTCCATCCAAGATAATCTCGGATAATGGGACGTCATTCAAGAACAAAGATGTGCGTGCTTTGACCACAAAGTACAAAATTTAGCATAGTTTTTTGACACCCTATTATCCGCAGGCAAATGGGCAAGCAGAGGCGTCAAACAAAATGCTAGTTGCCATCCTCAAAAAGATAGTCATGGATAGTCATAAGGATTGGCACATTCAGATCCCACTTGCCCTGTGGGCTTACCGCACTAGCATTCGGACACCCACTGGGGCAACTCCATTTTCGCTCGTGTATGGCTCTGAGGCTGTCATGCCTCTCGAGTTGGAGATTCCTTCCCTACGCATTTCAATGCAAGAGTTCATCGATGATGACACTGCATGGTAGGCCCGGTTAGACCAGCTTACGTTGCTCGATGAATGACGTGTTAATGCTCTCGAGCATTTACGTATCTATCAAGAGCGACTGAAGAGAGCATACAACATGAAAGTTCACCTGAGGGACTTTCAGGTTGGTGACTTGGTCTTAAAAGAGAACCAACAGAACTCTAGCTTGCCGCCCCATCTAAGGGACAAGTTCATGGCAAATTGGTTAGGTCCCTATGTAATTGATAGTAAAATAGGACCTGGAACATACCGGCTAGCCTCTCTTGATGGAATCAAACAACTAGAACCCTTGAACATCAGTCATTTGAGGCCATTCCATATCTAGAAGAGCCATAGCCCAACCCAAAAAGCTCCAAGGATTCCCATAAATCGCTTGGTCATCCCAAAAAGCTCCAAGGATTCCCATAATCGCTTGGTCAAAAATAAGAAAATCCAAAAAAAAAACAACAAAATCATCAAAAATAACAAAAATGTGCATCTCATCTCTATGCATGCTCAAAATCATCACAAAAATAAAGAGGTCTTTTTGCATCTCATCTTCATACTCATAAATATCAATCCATCCAAAAACACAAACATATAGTTGCATTAGGCATCGCACACATACATTGCATATTTGTGGTCATCTAGGTCAGGGCGCCATAGACTGTAATTACTTGGCAAATCCATCTTGTTCCATAGTTTTCCATTTTATAAATAGTCCATCACAAATAAATGCCATTTACATATTTTTGCCATACTATAGTCAGTTGAATTTTAATGTATCAAGAGTTTTCGTCATTCAGCTGTCAATAGCTTTTTAACCAAATGTTGTACAAAGTCAGACAGATTTTACGAAGGTAGAGTTCTACTTGGATCACACCTTGTTACGTAGCATCCCAACACAAGTTAAAACACATAAAAAATTCCCAAGTTGTGTGAACGAAAGATGAAACCTGCAAAGCAATCCAGGTCACCATAAGCGAAACGGTTATCTTGCTCATCCCCCTGTGCGAATGACCTCAAGAATGCTGAGAGTTGGCAAAAGGACAAGAATCTTCCCTACCCAATTCCCCAAGAATCCCAAGTTCTCAAAAGAAGTTGCAAACATCATACAAATTTGCAAAAGGTCAAAACTCCAAAAATTTGACATCACAACCAAAGTGCATACATCCAAAGGCACATACAATAGTGATTCTCATCACTCATTATTCAAATCCCTTGCTCAAAAGAAAAATAACAAAAATAAATAGTGATTCTTATCACTATAAACGAGCAAGTATCCCAATACAATTGAAGAAAAGAAGGGAGTCGAACTTGAATCCCTGGAACTCTCAGCATTCGAAAGGTCATGAGATAAACCTCAGTATCGGTTTGGTTGATAGCCTATCGGTCACTCGTGGCAAACCTCCCGCATGACGATATATCTGTCGCATTAACTTGTGTGCAGATCAATGTTTGCATGTGGATGAGCTAGCTTATGGTATCCTGGATCGCACTGTAGATTAATCTGACTAAATACAACAAAGGAGTTAGTGGGGCTAATTAGGTGATCCTCAGTACAGGTTTGGTTGACAGCCTATCTGGCACTGGCGGTATCCTGACAAATACCACATAAACAAACTCAATTGCACACACAGGGATGTGACATAACTGGGTCAAAGACAAGTCGGATTCATACCTTGTTCAAAAGTCTTGTAAGATAAAATACAGTTTTGGATAGTTAGTTAAAACATCTGAGTCTCAGAAAACCTAACTACATTCTAAACCAACTGTGTTATCCTCCATCCTCGCTTCACCATCAAAAAATACACAAAATAACATGTATACATAAAAATTCATTTACCACAACAATCGCCTAAGACAAAAAGCCATAAGTTCTAAACAGTCTATGGTGCCATCACCAAAAATCACAAATTCAATTCATTCATATTCATTTGCATATCATATACATTAAGCAACATTTGCATTCATCATAACACATGCATCCATCAATGTAAATTAACATGCATACATTCAAAAACAACAAAAATTGAACAAAAATGCACCAAAACAGCTAATAAACTTGCCCGATGAAAGTGCTTTTGCACTTGACATCCCGAGCATGCAAAATGGACGTCGGGGTCACAAATCCTCACTATCCTCCTCCCTAAGAAGGCTACCATAGCCGGACCGCTCCACGGGAGGACGGATTTTTGAGAATTTCATCCCCAAACGGCGTCATCAAAACGGGTCAAAATCCAATCAAAAATAGCAATAACATTGCCGAACGAAGGCGCCTTGGCGCCTGACATTCTTGGCATCCAAAATAGACGTTGGGCTCACAAATTGTCACTATCCTACTCCCTAAGAAGGCTACCATAGCCGGACCGCTCCACGGGAGAACGGATCTTTGACAATCTCAGCTCCAAAAAGCGTCACCAAAAAGGGTTAACACCCACCAAAAATAGGTCTAAATGTCGGAAAGCTACACACGTGTAACGCTAAACATCTGAAGGCACCCTTGCACAAGTCATTTTGGGTCAAGCGACTCATCGCTTTTCTCATGAAGGTCATTCCCTCATCGATTCGTCGCTTGAGGGGGTAGTCACACTTAGTCACCAATCAACAAGTACACACCCAATTAAGGAAAATGACATGCATTCAAAGAATCATTGACAAAGACAATCACGCTCTTGCTTGGGGCAGTAAACAAGCAATAATCACAAGCTGATCAAATCACTTGGCATTTCGTGAATCATGAACTCAAGGTTCTCATAGACAAAAGGTTGCGCCCTTTGCCTATTCATGACTGATCAATGTCCAAGATCAAGTAACACCTCACCGAAAAAGGTTAACACTTGAATTAAGTTCCTTCGCTCGTCAGAAGCAAGGATTCAAGAATGCATGCCCTTTCCATACTTGGGGCATCAAAATTTGGTTAGGTTACTGAGAAACCCTAATCATTTAGTGCTTTGGTTATCTATTTTTGCTCGACGTTGCGCCATGCACAACGCATCCCAAAAAGGGGCATCTGTAGACACCAAAACAACACCAATCCGATTATGTGACTGCAAACACTGATCGCATTGACACACACAACCCCAAGGGCAGCCCCCAGAGGTTAAAAAGTGGTCCTAACCACTCTCACAGTAGTTTTGGAAGGTCAAAAATCAATTTGGCACCTTCAGGCACTTTGCTCAATATCCGTTCCACCCAGGGACGAATTCAAACTGGGATTCGCCCCACCCAGGGACGAATTCCAGATTCGCTCCAGGGTGGGGCGAATTGCAGGTTTGATGGGAAAAAAGTCAAATCTTGACAAATGGCAGCTCAGATCCGCCACTTAACGCTTCCTTCATCGCATGGGAGTGTGGGTGAGCATTTTCGAGCGTTAGAGGCAGTTACAAGGGCAGTCATGAAGTCCCTATTCAGGGAGGAATCTCCTCCCCCTGGGAAGGCATGATTGCCAAGTGGCGCCTCTGCATGCCCATTTCAAGAGACCTCCAGGTCTATAAATTGGTGAGTTTCCTCACCCCAAAAGATAGAGAGAAGGAGCATTTTGGAGCAACGAAGTGCTGTCATTTTACTTTCACACCCACACCCCTTTTGAGTTGTGTCTTTCACATCCTTGATCTCTTTCGGAGAGGAGGTCATAGGGTGGTTATTGGAAGCACAAATCCGGAACCAAACCTGAAATTTGGCCATGATATCCCACCCAATTTGCTGACAATACCCCACAAGAGATTTTGGACCCATCCCAAGTGGATTGGTGCCGAAATCAGGCCCCAAACGGCGGGCGGCCTGCCTCCGGGCGCCCCCTCCCGCACTGCTACAGTCCTAATCGCCCCTCTTTGGAGCGATTGGAAATCTATGGCAGATTTGCTTTCTTTCATTTTTGCATTCAATTCTATGCTGCTTAGATAGGTTTCCCTTTTAATTTCATTTCGTTTCGAATAATTTTGATCATGTTTCTATCTTCGTTCGCCTTTACTAACTTGCAGGTAGCATCATCAAATTCCCATTGATGGAGGCCAAATTGGGAAAATATGACCATCTGGGTCTTCCCAAAATACCCCCAATTAGCTAACCCCAAGTTTGCAGGTCGTTTGGAGCCTCCTAGATAGGACATTTGGAACAGTACCTTTTCGACGTTTTGTTGCAGGTGAATTCGTCCCGCCCCGAAGCGAATTCAAATCGGCGAGGAATTTCTCGACTGTTCCATTTGCAGTATTTTCTTTGGGATGCCTTGATGCCCCTATCAAATTTTTAGAGCATTTGGATTCATTTTAGTCATAGTTTAATTCATTTTTCTCATTCACTTATCGTAGGCTTGGGGATTGCATGCTTTACTTTATCTACAGGTGCTACTGACTATTTCTTGTTCCTTTGAACGTAGGGTCTGGACATCGGAGGAGCAGCAAGGAGTCAAGACTCATCAACGTGAGCGACGGTGACGTTTGGTCCACCCATTTTACATGTGGGCACGCGGAAGAAGGAAGGGCATCCATGGATGTAACAAGAACGCTTATTTAAACGCCCCTAGCCCTTGAAAAGGGAGGATGCGCATTGTAACCGAGTTGTGAAACATATCAATAAAAAGGGTTGTCTTCTTTATTTGCATTTGTTTCATTTCGATTCGCTCATGCTTTTCCCTCTTTTCATGCACTTTCAAATTCCTAGGATTTAGCGTCAAGTCTAAGTTTAGTTTGCATCGCATCTTCGCTTTCCTTTTTGCTTTCGTATCCTCGTGCTTTCACCTATCAATGGATTTTGGCATACTGGCCACATCATTTGATGTGGGATAGGATTCAAAAAAGGGGTATTTTGTGTAACAAAGCAAATTAGAGGAGCATTCAAATGTTGAGGTCCCAATTGTCTTTCAAGAACCAAAGCTTCTTTATAAGCCTCTGTTAGATTAGTAATATTGGCATCTTTCTTCAGGAAAACAAAGGTCACTGGATCTAGGAAATTCCTAAAAATTTCCAATGCTAGATCTACAGTTGGCACATAATGACCCGTCAATCTACCATAAGCTTTTTGAAACCTAACATTGAAAGATCTGACAGTCTCATTGATTTCTCTCTTAATGCTGGAAAATTGTTTATATAACACACTGGGGTCAATTACTTGACCAAATTGTGATACAAAAACTTTCTCTAGGTCATTCCAACTAGTAATAGAGTCATTGGTAAGATTCAAAAACCAGTCGTATGCTCCCTCCTGGATAGTGAATGGGAATAACCTACAAGCCACATCTTCATGCTGCACATTCAACAACTTTAGAGCATTTGTAAATGCCACTAGGTGTTCTTCTGTTGTTATGATTCCATCATGCTTTTAGGTAGGAAGATACTTCTCAGGATTTTTGGGTAAATCATGCACTGCACCAAGAATATTAAAAGCAGTGGAACCCAACCAGTTTGCCATCACTACCTTATTAACGATAATATTTTGAGTTGCAGTTAGATGAACTACAAGTGGTGATAAAACTATGATGTACAAAGACTTGGCCCTTCTGAGGCTACTTCTCCTTGGGGTTTCCAACTCAGGCACAAGGAGCTCTCCAGGTCTGGAGTGGGACCTGGTTACTCTGTAGGTAGAATCTAGCTTTACACAAGCAACTTACAATCCTTAACAAATACTAAACGAAGTTCGGTCGGCCCTCCTAGCGCCAATTTTAAATTTTGGTTCGTATTTCATGCACACCCTATGAAGAATGAACATAAAATATCAATAACACTTTACGGGATAAATCCCACTCACTTTAGGATCTTGTTGATTATCCAAGGTGTGAGTTACAGAGTTGGGTCGAATGGCTATTCACTCTTTTCTACTTCTGGGATAGTTTCAAGTAGACTATTTGTTACATTACAATGAGTTTGACCTTGATTCAATAATGTTTAGCGGTGGTTATCTTTGTTGACAATCGAATTTACAATAAGTTCTTTGATATATCTCTTTATGCTCTAGCAGATTAAATAAAAGACAAATTTGAAAGAAAATAAAAATGGATCATTTGACGGTAGAACAGAGAGAGTAGGGTAGGGCAGAAAAGACAAGATTATCTAACTTAGTTGCAAATCAAAACTACCAATTTCAGTTACACTATTTATCTTCACAATAAAACAAGTCAAAGAGGAAGGTGTCCAGATTTCTAAGATCACCTTCTACTAAGAGCATAAGACGGAAATGACACAGATCTAAAATAAAATCATAAATAGAAGTGAAGTTGATGTCAACTGGTATCTCTCACCAGCAGCCTAGCTCACGCAGTGATGATAGAGCAATTAGAACATACCTAAACCTTAAATATTTAATTTTCTCTAGCATACAACAAACAGAATGAATCCTAGTAGCATATTCAATATTGATAACACAAATTTACAACTAAAATAAATAGAACTTAGCGAGAAAAAAACAAAAGAAGATGCACTTAACGTAATCTGAAAGAGATTAGGCTCCTGGCCACGCTATCACATAAAATGATGTCACACCAACCCCAGGTACAGAACAAAGCATTCAAACAAGATTTGTAGGAAATTGCTAAAATATCTTTTATTCTAAGTTTTCGCATACTGAGATTACACTTATGGGAGTATATATAGACTCAGGACATGCCCTGATATTTTTAAAATATCTTACTCCAAAATATAATATCTAAAAATTTCACTATCTCAGTTTTAAAATATAAAAATTTATTTAAAATAAGTCCCAATAAATTTCAACCACTCCGAAAATCTACTTGAGTATTTTGCCATAATGGAGAAGGCACAATTTGATATTATTTTCATCCACCTGTAACTGTGTGTAGATATTTTCATTTTCCAGCCAATTGCCGACATATTTCATTAAATGGGGACTTGCTCGGTCACACCTTAAAGTCTTTATTTACGGTAAGATCTGTAAAATCTGGACAGATCAGAATCGACATCTCCTATTTCCATCTGATGGTCCTTGCTTGATTTGTGCCAAAATTTAGGTTTTTTCGTCTTTCTCGCCATTATTTCCGCCATATTGCAATTGTCGGATCACTTTCTGCAAAATAAAAGCAAAGGTTAGAACTTTAATATTATTAATTTTATTTTTATTTTTATTATTTAATTTTTCCTAAGGTTTTTTAATGTTTTTCATTTTAATTAATTAATTTTTTTCATTTTTTTATTATTAAATATTTCTAGGGTTTGGACTGTGTTGAAAAGCTTCCACTTCCTTTGGATGGGTAATAAAAAATTTAAAGAATGGAAAATTTTTGAAAAATGAATATAAATCCAAAATGCCATATCAAGCAATTAGCCTTCGTAACAATTAAAAACTTCAATGGACTTTAAAATATTTTATGGAAAAATTAAATTTGAGCGAAATTCTGACAAGTAATGAGCATTAGGGTTTTATTTCCTTATTCCAAACTCATATTCTCATGAAATTAAAGCAAGTCGGGGACATCTTCCTCAAGCTACTTTTTCCTTGCTTGTGCCCTCACGAAAATGAAACAAGTCACGAAAATGGAACATGTCGCGATTTCACGACGATTTCGGGACATTTCCCTCAATTTATTTCTTCCAAGCTTGTGCCCTCGCGAAAATGAAACAAGTCACGAAAATGGAACATGTCGCGATTTCGGAACATTTTCTTCTTTTTTTTCTTCCATTTTGCAAATTCTCCAAAAATTGTAGGTTGACTCTAATGACTTTGTCCATCTGTATTTTGCATTTTTACATATTGGTGAAGGATCTTCCTTACTTATAAATGATTTTAACATTTGAAAAATGAATTTTAAATTGCTCGAGAATGGTCAGCTTCACATGGTGTAGAAAAATGATGAAAATTCAAAGTACCCGGAATTTGATGAAACTTTACAAGCATCTAAATAAGCCCAAAGGATATCCAAATCTGCAAAGAAAACCAGAAAATTCGATCTAGATCATGAGATATTGCATTTAGAATTTGGTTGGATGTTTAGAGTAAGTTTGTCGGCAAGAAGAAAATAATTAAAAGAACCCTAACCTTTGATTTTAATAATTAAACCTTAGAAAAACTATTTGAAATCAAATTTCTTGAAACACTTAATTAAAAATAATGCTATTGACAGGTAAGGTACTTTATTCCTTGCTCCAAATTCATATGCATTCAAATTTCTCGAATGGATATTTAGAAAATAAAACCAAAAATAAGATCTCATTCCAAATTAAAGAATATATCACTAAGAAACTTGAAGGTTGCCAATGAAACAATTTTTCTTGAAAATTAAAACACAACCAACTCCCTACAAATTTGGTATCAATGGAAAGAGAAGATTAAAATATACCATCCAGAATCTAAATCTCCTCAAGATGATTCTTCTAACCCAATTTATAAAAATTTTAATTTTGGAGTAAAATCAAGGCAAAAGATAGCGAGTGCAAAAATGGGTGAAAAATGAAGTTTCCATATTTCCATAAAATTTTCCATATTTCTAAATGGACGAAATGGGTATCCCAATATTCAAACGAAACTTAAAAATTCATCACGAATTAAGAGAAAATGCATTTATAAGTCTGCTGGCCAGAAATAGAAACTACTATTTCTGGTAAGTATTGACGTCTGGTTTTCTAAAAATGTTTGTGCCAATGTGAAGATCAATCCTAGCTCCTTCTACCAGCTTTTGAATTTTCCTAAATGGATCCTCCATTCACAAGATATGGCGATTTCAAAATTTGAAGAAATTTTTAGGGGAAGATGAAAAAAATTAATTAAAATCCTAAAAATTAATTTGAATTTGAAACCTTAGGAAACTATTGAAAATTAAAATTTCTGAAATGATTAATATGAATTAATACATTTAACATGCAAAATTTTAGAAATTTTAAATTGAAATCAATGCCATATGCAAGCCTACTTGGACACTTTGATGTAGGCGAAAAAGGATGCAAGCAAAATTTGGAATTAAAACCCGAAAAACTCAAGAGGGTCCCTACGAAAAAAATGAAAACTAAATATTTTCAAAGGATGGAATTTCATTTTTTTAGTGGGGGTGTGTTGCTTCTCAACAAGGACTCTGGAAGGAGGATCACATTTTGTTATCTATAGAAGAAGCCTAGCAAAGCATCAAGGAGAACCTGTAGGATGAAGCTAAAATTGATTCATTGGAAGAGCCACTATCCCAAGAACAAGCTGCCAAATTAATTATGGGTTACAACCCGCTTAAGAGATCTCATGGAAGATCTGGTGACTAGAGGGAATGCTACTACTTATGAGGATGTTGGGTAACTGCAATATGTTTATAATAATCTTAAAGAGACATCAAATCCCTCTGATCAAGCCTGGAAACAGGCTCTTCAGTCTTTGGAATCAATGGTTCAAGTATCTGGGGACACCTCTGGTAAATATAATGAGAGACTACAGGCTCTGGGATAATATGATGAGGAAGAGGCTATAGAAGGTTATGACGAAGAGGTTGTAGAGGAATAAGGATAGGATTGAGAAGCTACAAGCCCAAGAGAGGCCCACACTTAAATCATTTCATTTCTGTTTGTACATATGCATAGTTTTTGTGTTTCTAATACATTAGTTTTGTATTTCTATTTTTACTCTGATGATTGTCTGAAATAAGCAATAAAGACATGAAGTCTACAACATAGCTTTTTTGTGAAGGAATTTTTTTAAGTGAGGCCTTATAAAGGAGGTAGAGTTATGTATAGTTTTGAAGGCAGTAAGTGATACTGATATTATGGATACAGTCTCTAGTTGAACAAGTGAGTTCTATGATGTTTTGTTTTTGCATGGTTTTGATATGAACCTTTATCCTCTAGGAAAAATTTGAGCTTTCATAGGGTAGTGTTTGTATGGAAATTATTTCTTAAAACGTATCTTCAAAGATAAGTATTGGTTTGACTCCTAAGGCCCAATGGATAAAACTCTAGATTTGATTGTCTTTGCAAGCAAATCCACCTGGGAGGCACTAGAATGTAGGCCCAAAATGGCTACATACTTAGTAAAATTTTGTATAAACTTGACTAAGTGATAAAATCATCATTCTGCAAACCTTTCAGTATGCTTTTATCTGGAACTAGGTCAAAAGATATCAAATCATCATTTTATTCAAAACTAAGTGATAAAATCATCATTCCACAAACCTTACAGTATGCTTTACTCTGACTTTGGAATGAATACAGATCTCAAATCCACAAAATTTCTTAAGATATGATGATGTCAGCAGTAGAAAAGTGTGGAATGGCGATTCCAGGAAGGTCCTTTTTTTTTACTTTGAAATAAAAACTAATCTCAAATCCACAAAAGTTCCTAAGAGATGATGACGTAAATGGTAGAAAAGTGTGGAATGATGATTCTAAGAATGAAAATCGTTCCTTTCCAGAATGAAGATAATTAGAGTGGAAGAATAATGAAAGTGCGGATTCGCGACGAAAGAAGTATGTGACTAGCTCTGAACCTAGATTAAAGAATATAATGCTGAAGATTAATATCCTGGAGAGGATTCAAGGTTCAGAAGTTCAAATTGGAGATTTTGTTATTTCTGATAAGAAATACGATGTCATAATTTTTAAAGCAAATGGCATTTAGCTTGTGCCAGATTGAATCTCAATCATGTGATGAAGAAGATCAATGGTTGAGGTTAAGTTGCCAATTCTTGGTTGTTTTAAAGATATTTTTGTAATAGAATTGTAACAGTCAGCCAGGAGATGAAGCATCGAGGGTTTCCAAGAAGATCAAACTAGAGGTGGTTATAGATCGACGATGGTAATTCACTCCCAATAAGGATCAATGGAAATGTGTGATCTTTAATGGCCTGAGCTTCAATTCCACTAAGCAAACAAGTTGTAGAGACCCCGAGCTATCATGGTAGACTTTCTTTCAACGAATTTCTCAGAGGACGGACCAATGAGTTGATTCCAACTAAAATCTTTGTTGTACTATTGTAACACTATTGTGTATTTTTTCTTGATTATGTAAGAAGAAAACTATAGGTAGAGGTCGAACCCTCATTTTTAAGGGTCGACTCTAGCATGTTTGCTTGTACCATTGTAAATATTCCTGAAGATTTGAATGAAAGAAGCAATACATTGATCTTCACCTCAAGTTCATGTTCTCATGCTTAATGTCAAAGGTTCAGATTTCATAGTTGCATTTTACTAACTGTTATAAGTAATTGAAACCTGCTTTTGAATTTGTTCTATGTGGTTAGGAAGTATATTTCTATAAAATCTAAGTGTTTGGTGAATTTTGTTATTTGGATTATCATTCCCTAGATATTGAAATTGCTTACTACAACATTTCTCTGTTGTTCTTTAATATAATAAATGATCCATTCTAAGATAAAGGTTGATCTAAATGTATGTCCTTAGTATGGTTTTTGGAAGCTTTTATGGTAGTGCAATGTTGTTAACCTATCTGTCCACTATTATCTACATCTCTCTAACCCTAACATTATCTTACCCTAAACTCCAAACCCTAAGTGAGCATAATTGTGTCAACAAATTGCTATGTTGACAAGGAACCAACCTACTCTGGAGGTTGAATCGAAAACCCCTATTTTCGTCCATTCAATGTTGAGTACTGAGCTACAACTATTAGGTGCAAGTCTAGACAAAAAGTAGGAAGATCTATAGTCGTAGTACTAAGTGAAAACTTGGTGTAATTTAGTGCCCAGAAGTTTCATAGGGGATGGTTAAAAAAATACATTTGGAGAGAAGGAGACATTCGCATCCATGTTGGATTGCATGGTTGTAGAAGGACCATAGATCTTTTGTCAATGAACAATGTTTAGTGAAGTTCAATATTGGTAATTACCATGATGAGGTATGGTGTTACATCATGGCTATGGATTCTTACCATATGCTATTAGGGAGGTCATGGCAATTTTATCAGTGTCAAGTACATGATGGCCATGCCACAACTTATTCCCTGACAAAGGATGGAGTTTGCCACAAGTTGAATCCCCTAAAGGAGGTGGAAGAAAAGGTATGTAGTAGTGCAAGAATTTGTTTAGTTGATGGTAGAAAACTTATAGATGGTATGAATCACGAGCATATGTGCTATGCATTGATACCTAGATTTAATGAAGAAAAATGTGAAGATATATCAGTAGAAGTGTTAGATCTACTAGGAGAATTCCAAGATATTGTATCAAATAATGTACATGATGGTTTAGCACCAATGAGAAAGATTAGTCACCAAATAAATTTAATACCAGGATCTAGTTTACCAAATAATGTTACCCATAGAATGACTCCTATAGAGAATGAGGAGTTGAATAGATAAGTTCAATAGCTATTAAAGAAAGGATTGATTCGAGAGAGTTTGAGTCTATGTGCACTACAAATGCACTTAAAATGGGTTGAGTTTTTACAAAGTTATACTTTTATGTTGAAGCATAGGAGTGGAAGGTCAAACAAAGTTGCATATGCCTTAAGTAGAAGGTAAAATTTATTGATAAATATGAAGGTGGAGGTTGTTGGATTTGATGAACTCAAGAGTTTGTACCCTGAAGATCTAGATTTTGTAGAAGCTTGGAGAGTTTGCTTGGAACCTGTTACTTTGGATAGAATGAAATGGTTGGATTTCTTAATCCAAGATGGAATATTATTTATAGGAAACTAGTTAAACATATTAGGAGTTCTATGAGATAGAACATGATCAAGGAGAAGCATAGTGGAGGTTTGGCTAGACACTTTGCTTGAGATAAGACCACTGCCCTTTTTAGTAATAACTATTATTGGCCATAGTTATAACAAGATTTGAAGAAGTTTGTATAAATTTTCAGAGTATACCAGATAGCCAAAGGTGTAAAATAGAACACCAGGCTATATTAGCCATTACATGTACCAAATAAACCATGGGAAGATATTAGCATGGATTTTATTCTTGGCTTACCAAGGACACAAAGAAGATATGACTCAATATTTGTGGTGGTTGATAGGTTTTCTAAGATGACATATTTCATTCCCTGCCAAAATACTAATGATGTAGTTCACATTACAGAGTTATTTTTTAGAGAGGTGGTAGGTGGTACGACTACATGGTATACCGAAGAATATAGTTTCAGATAAATACCAAATTTATTTATTATTTTTGAAGGACCTTATGGAAGAAGCTAAAGACAGATTTGAATTTTAGTTCTACATATCATACGAAAAAACAGTGATGTTGAATAAGAGTTTGGGAAACATGCTGATATTATTACTAGGAGATAAGCCTAAGAGATGGGATTTGATTTTACCACAAGTGGAATTTGCTTACAACAATTTTTTCAATAGGAGTACTAGTAAATCCCCATTCCATATTGTATATGGGATAAGCCCAAGGAATGCTTCTAAGTTGAGGAATATGGACAAAGAAGAAAGGAATTGTGTCGATGTTGAGAACTTTGTAGAGCACGTGAAGAACTTGCATGAAGAGGTAAGGAAGCATATTAGTAATATGAATACTCAATACAAGGAAAAAGCATACTAGAAGTGGAGGTTTAAGAAATTCTAGGTTGGATATGAAGTTATGGTTCACCTGAGAAAAGAAAGTGTAGACATCTAAAATGTGTCATGTTTGGGAGACTACTCATATGGGAACATCTGCATACCATATGAACAATATTAGAACTTTCCAAGAGCAAGCAATGGTCCTAACCACTCAAAATGGTAGTTTTAGCCCATTTAAGCTTAGCAGTTGTAGACTAGAGCGACCAACTAGCAACTATAGCTAGCAGTTGTAGACTAGAGCAACCAACACTCTTAGCCGATATAGACTAGAGTGGCTAGCTAGAAGCTATAGACTAGAGTGGCCAGTAATCTTGGCTGCTATAGGCTAGAGCGGCCATAGCTAGCCACTACTTATGACATCGACTAGCCCTGAAACATGAACTATCATGAAGGATTACCCAAATCATGGGTGGTAATGGTAGTTTGCATGCATTTCAAAGGGATATCGATGAGGAAATCCTAGATTTCCTCCTAAATTCCCCTTCCATACCCAGTAAATACTAAAACTTCCCTTTGGGATAGTCAATTGGCATGTAGATCTGGAGCTTGGCTTCCCTAGGAAGCCAAGTCCTAGATCTAAACCTGAAACCTAAAATTCTATATATGCATATTTCCAATAAGGCAAAAGAGAGATGAATGTTCAAATATTATGTAGCGAAGCCCTGCCAAATCAGATATACAGAGAGTTCAAATTATGTGCAGCAGAGCCTTGTCAACACAGAGATCCAATCTATGCCCCTTTGAGTAGCATTGGATCACCGTTTAGCTGAGCCACATCCATGCATCAGTATTCAGACCCTTCGTTCTTAACCACCAATCAGTGTAGGAGACACACCTGATGACTCTTGAACATCAATTCAAGCAAAGGAGTGATTAATTATAGCCAATAAGACCTGATGTAATCTATTATTCAGAGGCCATTATCTTTGACAATGGCCCATAAGCATAGCTAGGTTTTAATATGGTCATTCCTTTGTTCTTAGTAATATATATGCATTTATTATTATGCTATTTACATGTCTTTAGCATAGATATGAATCCTTCATTTCATTTATATTAGTATTTCTTATTTTCATATGCATATTGCCCAAATATGGTATATTTGAATACAAATTATGCTTATTTATCCAGATTATCATATTTTCTAATAAGAGCCTCTTTCGGAGAGGTGGCTCATACTACTAAGAGTAATTTCATGTATGCAAATTTGTAGGTTTATAGGACTAGATCAAGACATGTGGAGCACGGGATCCCTCCTAGATGAGAGAAGGAGAAGGAGGAATCTGTGAGACCTCAAACAATTTCATGTATAGAACCATGAAACCTACGAAGGCACACCACCCCTTTGAAATGGGACATTTTATTCACTTGTATTTCACTGTATCGAAATGGGTATCCCTCATAGGGACCGACATGTAACTGGGTTTTAATATAAATAAAAGGATCCCTCTTTGTTATTTCTATGTTATATGTATTTCATGGTCTTTCATTTCATTTCAGTATAATATTGCAAGTAGAGTAAGGGGTTCACACTTCTTGGGGTCACACAGATGGCGATCACAGTGGGACCCCCACCAATTATTTTTTACCATTTCACTAATGTTTCAAACATTTTTTTTGTATAGGTTTGGCCGCTATGGTCGATAGTGGCCAGTAGAGCTTAGCAGTTGTAGCTGACAACGGCCAGCTTAGTAGCTGTAGCTATTAGCGACCAGTATATCTTAGCTACTATAGCTAACAACAGTAAAAAATCAGTCGCTTTGATCAAAAATGGCCAGAATAGGAGCGTAGCAGATAGTAAAATATTTGTTGTCTGAGTGAGGAATTGAGGTTGATACACATCCCTTATTTTTTGTGATTTTTTGTCTACATTTATTTTCCATAAATATCAAGAAAAAACATAGTTGAAGTAGGTAAAAATGAATAAAATAAAAAGAAATTTGCATTTTAATTTTCTTATATGTCTTTAGTTTCCTCTAGGTGCTACTAGGAACAATGGACCTTTAACTTTAAGGCCAGCCCTAGTCTCCAGCATTCTAGGCTTACGTATGTTGGTTTGCTTACATGTGTTCCAATCAGTGGCTGCCCATTCACAAATTACGAAGTGCATTATATGAAAAATCATTTAGATTAAATTAGATATGTATATTTTTGAATTCAAAACATTCCTTTTAGGCATGTAGGAAAGTAGTCATGAATTTTTATTGATGCATCACTTTCCATTTAAAAAATATAAAAAATAACCCCACACACTTGCACGTTCTACCATAACATTGGGAAGGTTGGATTTCATCACCAACCCCCAATTTAGACCGGTGATGTTGAAATTCACCTCCTTCCACCGGCTTGCCCCCTAGATTTATTTATACGAAATAAGGAACTTCTTCATAGTGGTGCTAGTCACTCGTGTTAAAATTATCTCCCACTGTTGGAACAATTTCTTTTGGTTCAAAGTGGAAGATCTAGGCAAACCCCCCACTGGGACTTCAGCGGTGTACCCTAGCCTATTTTGAGAAATCATGTTTGGCACTAGTGTTCCTAGTCATCACTTTGATTAAGTTCCCTCATTCTAAGTCCAAAACATGAACAAGAAAGCAAAAGCAACAACACGTCTGAAACACACTGAAACAAGTTCTTAGGATACACATTTAATCCTTAAAAAGAGATAATCATATTTTTTGCTTTGTGCATTTCTTCATTGTTGAGGTATTCAACCAAACCCTAATTTTTCAAAGAAATTTATAACACCCACAACCTTTTTCAAAAGTCAAATTTGACAAGGTTATGGTCAATAAACAGGGCAATCCCTGGTCCAAGACTGAGGTTGCATCCAATGTACTAAAGGGTCTGAAACACCCTAGGGGCAGAACAACTTCCCAAATTATTGTCTGAACAAACTTTAGGTAGTCTCAGGGGAGACAACACCACTCACAACAGATCTCACCAAGAAACCTTGCTTAGGAGAACCAGTGCTAGATCTTCTTGTGACCTAAATGAGAATACTTCCAAACCTACCACATCTCATTACACTGAGAGTTCAAATCAGCCCAATGAGGGGCAAGATAGAGGGAAGAGAGTTGCCAACATTTTTGTGCAATTTGAAGTAGATAATAACCCTCACATAGAGTTGCGTAGTCATAGACCCAAATCAACAAACCGATCAAATCAATCACATGGGTCACATGCAATTCAGAGAGAACAAATATTCCAAGATAAATTAGAGGAGTTGGATCAAATTTATTCGAGTATGACTCCCAAAACCATAGTCATAGAACATTCTGCATTCAAAATCTCATAAAGCATAACTTCTAAATGCACCACTCAACCCAGGAAATATTCAAAGCAACCTTGTAGTTCACATGTAGTATCTAACTATAGGGACACTTATCAACATACATAACACACAGAGCAAGTTACACTAGCTAGACAAAGCAGATAAATAGTGAAAACCTCTTTGAGGGACCTGTGAATCAGAACTACATGAACATAATTAGATAGATATGAACCTTATCTAAAAATGCAATATTACCATGTGTGATGGTTATAAAATGCCTTACGCAAAGAGCAAGAGCTAGTGGAAGCTCTCAAGCATGACAAATAAAGAGAAAGTCTTTTATGCCAACATGAACAACGTTTAAGAGAACAAGCTAAGCATATAGCTCGTATCAACCTACAAGTAAATGGTGATGATCACAAAAGATATAAATGCACTGACTCACCAAAATAAGGATGCATTAGCAAGAAGAAAGCCCATAATGAAACCACCACTCAAATCATGAATAAAATCAAACTGGTGGGGAAAGAGTAAACATGATAAATCAAGATAAAACACATCCTTAATTCCCTCGTAGGAGGGAAGAAAATAGAACAAGTCAAGTGGATAAAGAGTTACCTCCATTACCACCATGAGTGGGCCTGGAAGAAGAGAATCTCCTTGCATCAAAAGCATTCCAATCACTCACTGAAAAGATCAAATCCTTTAAGAAGCAAGATACGACTAGGCACCAACTGACACTGAGTAAAATACACAACCAACCATTGTGCCCATCAATCCCTAACCCTGTATATCCTAAGCACTTTTATATGCCTAGGTTAGAAAAAAATTAAGGGTGAAGAGGATGCACAAGAGCATTGTTGAGTGGTATTTTCACCCAATTGTGAAAGTACACTCTCCCTTGGGATTTGGGTTCCAAATCCCCTCTTGCAAAGAAGTCAAACAAACAACTTCTATAAGGTCTTCGCTATATTAGCATTTGCATATGTGTATTAGTAATCTCAAATAAAGATATTATAAATGCTTGGAACACCTTAGTGATTGCAAGTAACTGTAAACAAGGGGCAATGTTGGTTTATTTTACCATGAAACTTTAGTGATTATTCATTGAACCAAACTAAAGAAAATGTGATTTGGCCCTCATATGACCATGATGTAGTGCCTTAATTCCTTTTATCTTGAGAGTTTTAAGGTAGATTTTATCTTCTTTATTAATTCCAAATATGGCTTCTTATCATGAGGATGAAGATAGCCTTCAATGTGATCGATAAACTATCCCTCTTTGGTGAAATTGGTTTTCACAAAGAAGCAATAATTTATGGCCTTAAAGTAAGGGCTTTAAATGTCATCTCAACTTATCCCTCTTAAATGAAATCAAATTTTCATAAAGATGAACAATTAAGTGCTTTGAATCAATGACCTTCAGTGTGATGCTCAAATTACCCCTCTTTCGTAAAATCAGAATTTTTATGAAGAGAGGGCAATTTTAGGCTCCAAAAATGAAAATTTGTGAAATGCCATAAAAATTAATTCCTTCAATGAAATTGGAATTTTCATGAAGGGAATTTCATCATAGGCTCATGAGTGCAAAACAAAACTGAAAAAATGAAATTCGGCCCAAAATGGAAATTTTCTATTTTCGGATTTTTTTTTTTTTAAATCTGTAATAAAACAGCAACTTCGGTGAATTTTTAAAAATATTAAACAACTTCGAAAATGAAAATTTAAAGTGCATATTTGAAGTATGAAGTATAACCTACGCAATGGTGAAATTATTTTTGGATTTTGACATTTTTTAAATGTTTATTTTAATGCCTGAAAATTAAAATAAATTAAAATTTCTTAAAAATAAAATCCAGAAAAAGTTGAAAGAAAATGCAGAAAACTGAAAATAAAATGCATTCATTATGATGCTATCCTATTTTGACGAAACCGAAGATGCGAGGTTTTCATGCATGCAACCTCACCTATTGGACTTGCAAAACAAGCACAATCCCCATAGACTAAGTGCTAGTTCCTAGGGTTTAAAATAGATTTCAAGTTCAAGCATTTACATGAAGCAACCAAGCAAACTTGCACTAACTCCATCTACAAACTCGAAATATGGAAAAGGGAAAAAAAATAGACATTAAATCCATAGCATGCAAAGAGCATCTCCTTCTTTCTTGCCCACAAGATGCAAATTTTTGAAAACTCCTGCATTAAAAATGTGTCATTTTACAATAGCAGAATTTATGGTTTTCCCAAACTAGTCCATGGAAGAAAAACAGCCCCAAACAAGCCCAGAATAGCCCTCTTGCCTTCAAATCTGCAACTTTAATTGCAGCAGTTTCCCACCTCCTCCCCATTGTTGAAATGCACATTTATAATTTTCACTTTCGTCCTTTCGTTTCTCTTTGTTTTGGAAAACTCTTTGTTTTCTCCTTCCAAGTATTTGCATAACTTCATTTGTTTTGTTTCATCTTTTCGTTTGATACTGAAGCGTCTCTTTTTTCCTTTAACCATACATCATGAATACCTTTGTATCGCTTTGTAACCGACATGGCCCTATTATTTGTAACAATAATGTATACCATTTACATTACCCTTATGTAAATCTACTTTATTTAAACTTTGAATTCCTACATTCACCATATGGAAATATATGCGATACAAAATAAATTTTTACCCCTCATTAGCATTCAAGCATACAGAATTAAACTCATTCTAATGTGCATTGACTTGGTAACGTCTTATCCCATGTTCAACTTCAGCAACCGTATGCTATATTTGGGCTTGTAGGACATCAAAAATTCTTCTCCACATTTGTTTGGGCATCGGTTACGTACTCCAAGAGCATCATTTAGTGAAGCTTCCCTCCCATGTGGTCTCCCTTCCATGATAGGTCCACTACGCACGAGAACTACACATCGCCTTTATGCAGGCTAGACTAGGCCGCGTTGTCATATCCACCACATTGTTATTGTCTACGCATACTCCTATCTAGCTTGACACTACTTGATCACCCTAAAATTCAGACTGCACTGAATACTTATCGGTGTCGACGTCGATATCTCTCTCTATGTCCAAGAATATTATTATGAAACCAATAGATCGTTGGGAACCACATGAGATAGTTTTTTGAAACCATGATGCATTTTGGTCCTGTCATATCACGTCTACATCGTGGCCTCTTGCATCTTGGAATCTCAAGTAGGTGGTTGCTTCTGTCAACCACACCTGAAACCACTACTGTGATGCCATCCCATTCATGAGAACCTTTCCTATGCTATTCTAATTTTATCCTTGTCTGTTACGTTGGACTCTGTCCATGACTACCTCTTTGGCGTTATTTCCTCTTGACTACCCAGTTTCCACACCCTTATCATAGGCTTCGTCGCATCAATCTTGACGTCATCCCATTTGAAAACCACAGTGATGTGGTAATCCTCTTTGCATGATGATTTCTTTCCATATCTGGCACTACATCCAGAGTGGGGTCTGTTTCGTCGTTGTGGCCTCCAAGTCCTTCCTCGAATGTCATGTTAATTGAAACACCCCACACTGTGGAGAAATCTAAGGACACCTCGCTACTTTTTCAACCACCGTTCATTGTCATTTTAAATAGAGATGAGCCAATGGAAGGGCTCTCCCCATTCATTTTTGTACTTCGATACCAACTCCACTACTGTATACTCTGCCATTGCCACGTTGTCACGTTCACCACGCTTGATCGAGGTCTCTACAAAAAGAATTAAGACAAAAAAACCATTTTATTAGACACAAACTAACCTATCATTTTTAGTAAGCCAAAAATAATCAATTCATTTATTTATTTATTTATTTTTTTAAAGTAATACTTCTTATACACATCTATCATGGGCATTAAACTCCAATAATAGATGGATAATTTATTACTTCTTTTATTTTTATTTTTATTTGGTTAGCATTAGAAACATTTGTGACCAATGTATAAGGTTGAACGATTTCCTCCCAGCCATAACCTTTCGAACTTTTTTTTTTATTATTATTTTAACCTTTTTTTTTATGTATATTATTATATACATAAGAATATGGATTTCTTTAACAATATTTTTTTATTTTTTTATTTTTTTTAATATTGAGTAAATACTTCTTATACATATACATGTCCATCTGGGATTGAACTTCATTTTTTTATTTTAAACATTTATATGTACCCAAAAGCTTACTTGAAACACTCAAACAAAGAAAACATAAAATGCAACCATAACAAAATGTTAACAGTAAAATTGACGACAAATAGTCGTCGACAAGAAAAAGTCATCGACAATAAAATATCATCAATAACAAAAGTCATCGACAATAAAATATCGCTGACAAAAACTAATGACAAATGCAAATTCAAAAAAAACTGATCATTAGACACTCGAAACCAACACGCAAACACCCAAATACCAAAATAAAAATGTGGGTCCCCAATTTTGGGGTACATTGTGGAGCAACCACAACAAATGGCGACTCTGCTAGGAAATGCTCCTGAGCATTTTGGTGAGAACCCAACCCGAAAACCTTGAAAACTCTAACACAAGTGTCAACAAATATTTAAAGAATGAAACTAGACAAGAAATACATGAAGCATTAGAATTATTCAGCATCAACTCAATGTGTGTGGTGTGATTCATTCCTTATCATTTGAAATTGATCAACATTCCATCATCTATTTCACTTATGATTCGTGCATATGAGAAGTTATGAATGATTCTTGCAGGATTTAATATATGGTGAAGATGCTAGAGATATAACAACCTACATTGCAAAGGCTCAAACTTTCTAGTACCATGAACAAACATGTTAAAACTGTCAAACCCTCTTAGGACCAAATATGTGTATACTGGATTAATTTATTAGATCCCAACGTTGGTTATGTGTCACTACCATCTTGAACCCATGTGCAAGTGTAAGTGAAATCAGAGCTTTGGGGAATAGGATTCCCAACCTAAGCGAGATGGAAATTTAACCCTATCTTTACTACTCTGATCCGGAGTTCATTACCTCATCTTGAACAAAATGATTTAACCTATTATGGATGAAACTGTCGAGGCTAGCCTTGTCTGTTTGAGCAGTCAGTGGTCTTCATTTTAGACAAGACATGTTGCCACGCATGAGCATACTCCACTGCCAGTCAGGCGTCTATAGCCCCGGTGGAGATCAACCCCATAATCTAGGATTTGACTTTACTTTTGATTTCTTGAACCTTGGGGATGACTACCCATCCTTGCAAGGGACATGTGAACCTTGGGGATGAGTACGATCCTTCCAATCCAATATTAATCATGAAATGAAAATAGAATAAAAAAAAAATTGCTTTGGAATTTCAAGTTCTTGAGTGTAGATCGTGCTTTTAATTTCTTAAAGCGTGATGGAGGTAAAATAGAAGCTTTGGGGAATCGGATTCTCAACCTAAGCGAGATGAGAATTAGACCCTATCCTTACTACTCCATGAAGGTCAAATCAGATCTTTGGGGAGTTGGATCCTCAACCTAAGTTCGATGGGGATTTAACCCTATCCTTACTACTTCGATTTTAGGCTTTAAGCACTATGGGAGTGGTAAAAACCACTATTTTAAGGATTATGTTGCATGATAGGACAGACATGAAATACTCCTTTCGCCTCACCTTTTCTTCCAAGTATGGTTTTGACCATTTTTCTCAAGATCCTCTTTAATATGTGTAGAACATGTTTGGTTCAAGATAGTTTGGGCATCAGTTCCCAACCTTAGGATCCCTTTAATATATGTTATTGCAATAACCCTAAGAGGATTTGACACATTTTCAATGATTGTATTTGAAATGTAGATGCAATTGAGATGAAATGTATATGCACTATGGAATGTAACATGAGATATGGATGAATGCATTGCTCTTTTTGAAATGCGGATGGAGTATACCACCTACTTTGTCATAATTTGTAAAATTGACAACTTCATGCATCATAAGTTCCAAACGATATTCTTTACTGTGTTTGCGATACTCGTGGAGCTTTCTGCAATATAATTACGATGTTTCATATTCTCTTAGTCTTAGTCAACATTCATAAGGATATAAGTTGACATCTCGCTTTTTTTTTTTTTTCTTTTTTTTTTTCAAGACAAACCGAAAAGTGTCCAAAGGACCAACACACAACTTAAAACCAAAAGAGATCCAATCCAAAACCAACATCAAAACCAAAATTATATACAAATGTACAATATGGTACAAATCTCACATGAATTAAGGGCTAAAATAATGCTTTAGAACTTGCCCATTAACCGATAACATCAAATCTTTCCCATCCAAAGTTCTTAATTTGAAAGTATTTTCCCCTAGGATTTCAAAAATTTGATAAGGGCCTAACCAAAGACAATCAAACTTTTTGTGATCCCCTTTCTCCTCATGTTTTTTATCCCACAATAAAACAAAGTCAGAGATCCTAAAAGACTTAATTTTGGCTCTTTTTTCAAACCATATTTTGACCACATCTTGATGTTTGCTCATGTGGAGCATGGCTTCTTCTCTTTTTTCATCAAGGTGTATTAGATGACTTAATCTAGCCTCAATGTGATTATCAGTTCCAAGGTATTCTTGTGTGAAACGAAGGGTTTGAAGCTTCAAATTTGTAGGAAAAATTGGATCTTGCCCATAAATTAGATGATAAGGTGTATTCCCTATTGATTCTTTTTCTCTAGTCCTATCTGCCCAAAGAGCAAATTTTAATTGGTTGTGCCAATCTCGAGAATTCTTTTCCAATAACTTCTTAATGATGGTTAAAAAAAATTATTTGAAGATTCTGCCAAACCATTGCCTTGAGGGTAATAGTTAGACGAAAAATTTAAAATCACCTTATTATCATATGCCCAATTTGCAAATTGAGTGGAAACAAAAGCCTTACCATTATCACTTACAATAGAATCGGGCATTCCAAACCCTGTTACGATGTGATCTTCAAGGAATTTTATTACCACATCCATAGTGGAATGCTTCGTAGGAATTGCTTTTGCCCACCTATTGCAATAATCTATAGCTGTGAGTATGAATTTATGGGAATCTGAAGAATTTGGGTTGATATTCTCACAATGACACTGAGAGAGGGGGGTGAATCAGTGTAGCTAAAAATCTGATCTGCAATTCTTAAAACTGAAGCAAAGAGAACTAGAAAAAAGATAAAGCAATAATCACAAGAGAGCACACCACAACACACAATGTAACGAGGTTCACCAATTTGGCTACTCCTCAAAAATGACTGCTTGGACTTCAATCCAAATCCAGCCTTTGCAAAACACCAATTTTACAAACACTTTACCAACACCCACCGGAAGGAGCACCAACCCCTTGTTTTTCTGCTGCAATAGATAGGAGCACCAACCCCTAATGCCAAGCACCAACTTGGACTGCAATTCTGATTTAATTCAGTGACATAAAAATGCCTTCGTTGTTTACACGACCCTGACTGGTCTGCAATTAATTAAACTTGATTAAACTCTGCACGCTCTCATGGCTCTGCTTATCTCTCTCTCGGCCCTCTTCTAACCCTCTTTACGTAGCAAATTCTCACTTACAGCAACAACTTTATTCTTCATGCAGACCTGCTTTTATAACATATAAGTCTCTATTTTTAGCTTCCATATTTACGCATGCAACCCGTAACTGTTTTATTAATGTTCTCTTCTGCCACTTGTCAACTGTAACTCCTTCTTTGTGTAACTCCTTTTGTATTTATAGAGTGTGCATTACGTTACATGCAACGTATATCTCTACCATGACTATACGTCTTCTTGAACAAGACTGTTCGTATTCATTTCTGTGCATGCATGCATTTTACGATTCTATTAATGCGACTGTTTGATTTACTCTAGTTAACTCCAGTTCTTAAAAAGCTGCATGATTTCTATCTGTAACTACCGCATTTACTCCAGTTAACTCTTGTTATTTTGGCTGCATGCTTTTCTTCTACAATTGCCCCTTTAACTGTTGTTCTATTCCAGTTAATTGTCTGTTATTGTGTTGTTGCGACCTGTCGTGAAATCGTGACATTTTTGTATCTTTCTGCCCTTCTCGCCTTTTACCCATGAAAATACATGTCATGAAATTGCGAAAAAAATTTCCTCCTTGTCCACTTCTTCGCTTGCACCCATGAAAACCAGACATGTCATGAAATCGTGACACTTTCACCTTCTCGCTACTCTTCTTGGCTTGCTCTAGCGAAAACCAGACATGTCACAAAATCGTGACATATTTCTCTGCCTTGTGCTCTCTTCTTCCTTCACCTAGCGAAAATGGAACATGTCACGAAATCGCGACATCTTTCTCTGCCTTGTGCCTTTTCTGCCTTTTGCCCATGAAAATGGAACATGTCATGAAATCGTGACATCTTTCTCTGCCTTGTGCCTTTTCTGCCTTCCGCCCGCGAAAACGGAACATGTCACGAAATCGTGACATCTTTCTCTGCCTTGTGCCTTTTCTGCCTTTCGCCCACGAAAACGGAACATGTCATGAAATCGCGACATCTTTCGCTGCCTTGTGCCTTTTTTGTCTTTGGCTAGCAAAAACACAACATGTCATGAAATCGTGACACTTTTCGCTTCCTTGCACTTCTCTTCGACCCTGTCGCGAAATCGTGACACTTTCTCTCCTTGGCACTTTCTCTTCGATCCTGTCGTGAAATCGTGACACTTTCTCTCCTTGGCGCTTTCTCTTCGATCCTATCATGAAATCGTGACACTTTCTCTCCTTGGCACTTTCTCTTCGATCTTGTTGCAAAATCGTGACACTTTCTCTCCTTAGCGCTTCCTCTTGGAACCTGTCGTGAAATCGTGACACTTTTCTTTGCGAGCTCCTTCTCCTCGAGCATGTCATGAAATCATGATAGTTTTCTTTGCCTGTGCCTCTTCTTCAAACATGTCACGAAATCGTGATAGTTTTTCTACTTGCCTCCTTCTCTGCCAACATGTCACGAAATCGTGACAATTTTCCTTGCGCCTTCTCTCTCCTCGGCCATGTCGCGAAATCGTGACAATTTTTCTTGCGCCTTCTCTCTCCTCGGCCATGTCATGAAATCATGACAATTTTGCTTGTGCCTTCTCTCTCCTCCGATATGTCACGAAATCATGACGTTTTTCTTTCTGCCTTCTTTCTTCTCAACCTGTCGCGATATCGTGACAGTTTTCTTACTTGTCTTTTTCTTTGATTTTTTGAATCTGGGCCACTTCTATCTTCTTGGAAATTCACTGTACATGTTCTGACTGACCTCTGAACTCCTGTCCACTGCATCAACTGCATCAACTGATCTATCTTTCTGTGTTGACAACAATGACAATACTTTTGCTGCACCTTGCTCAACAATCTCCCCCTTTGGAATTGTTGGCAACACTCATGCACTCTCCTGTAATTCTTCTCCCCCTTTGACAATAATACCAAAGGGCTGCTGCAGACTCCCCTTGAGTCTATGCACAACATTCTCAGATACACATTGTTATAGTTAGCAAAAATCATGAATATGAGCAAAACTATAAACATAGGCATAAATACTCCCCCTGAGAATGTGATCCCAATTGATAGTCAGTTCTTGGGAAATGTGACTACTCCCAACTTACTTCGAAGGTACTCAAAAACTTCCTTTGGCAATGGTTTTGTGAATATATCTGCTACTTTCTCTGTAGTCGAAACAAAATCCAATTTGACCTCACCTTCTGCAACTTTATCCTTCAAGAAGTGATACCGGATTGCAATATGTTTGGTTCGAGAATGCATAACCGGATTCTTTGATATGTTTATAGCATTGGTGTTATCACATTTAACTGAAATTGGCTCTTTGAAGTGAATACCAAGATCTTTCAGTGTTTGTCTCATCCATAATATCTGTGTACAACATGTTGTTGTTGCAATGTATTCTGCCTCTACTGTGGATAGAGAGACTGATTCTTGTTTCTTGCTGTGCCATGCTACCAGCCTGTCTCCAAGATAAAATGCTCCTCCACTGGTACTCTTTCTGTCATCAATACATCCTACCCAATCTGCATCAGAATATGCAATAAGAGTGAAGTCCTTACCTTTTGGGTACCACAACCCATACTCCATAGTACCCTTGAGGTACCTAAAAATCCTCTTTATAGCTATCACATGAGTCTCTTTGGGACTAGCCTGAAATCTTGCTACCATGCATACTGCCTGTAATATATCTAGTCTAGTGGCTGTCAAATACAACAGGCTTCCAATCATAGACCTATACATGGTTTGATCTACATCTAGAGATTTGTCATCCTTGCTCAACTTGCAACCTATTGTCATGGGAGTGCTGACAGTTTTACTATCCTCCATTGTGAACTTTTTCAGCATTTCTTTCACATATTTTACTTGAGAGATAAAAATGCCCTTTTCACTTTGATTGACTTGCAATCCGAGGAAATAAGAAAGTTCACCAATCATTGACATCTCAAATTCTGTCTTCATTTTATTTGCTATGTCTCTACAATATTCATCCATGTCGCTGCCAAATATTATATCATCTACATAAACAACAAGTACAATAAGATGGCCATTCTCTGTTTTGATATATAAATTGTTGTCCACCATACCTTTCTTGAACCCCTGTTTAATAAGATAGTTATCCAGCCTTGCATACCATGCTCTGGGTGTCCTGCTTTCAGACCATACAATGCTTTCTTTAACCCGCAAACAAAATCAGGATTGTCACCGAGTTGGAAGCCATCTGGCTGTTCAATGTAAACCTCTTCTTCCAATTTTCCATTCAAAAATGCTGATTTTACGTCCATTTGATATACTTTGAAATTTTTATGGACTGCTAAAGCCAGAAACATTCTGATTGCCTCTAGTCTGGCTACTGGTGCAAAGGTTTCCTCAAAATCAATGCCTTCAACCTGAGCATAGCCTTTATAGACCAATCTTGCCTTATTTCTGACAACCTGTCCATCTTCATTTAATTTATTTCAAAAAATCCATTTAGTACCGATTATGTTTTTATTTGCTGGTCGTGGTACTAATTCCCAGGTTTTGTTTTTCTCAATCTGATCTAGTTCTTCATTAATTGCCTTCATCCAACTTTCATCTGTGCTTGCTTCAGCAATATTTTTGGGTTCAATGCTGGATAAAAGAGAGTAGTTTCGTACTATGGCTCTTCTTGTCTGAATACCAACTGTTGGGTCCCCAATAATCTGTTCTCTGGGATGATTTTTTTGCCAGCTGCTTGTTTTGAATTTCTTGTTCTCTTCTTCTTCTGAGTCAATTCTTAAATCAGCTGGGTCAATTTTTTGATTTTCTTCTGTTTCCATTTCTTCATCTCCTTCAATGACTTCTTCATAAATAGGGTAGTTTTCTTGATGAGTAATTTCTCGATCTCTACCTTCATCAACTTTAACATCTGCACTCTCCACAATTTTCTTTAGCCTCTTGTTGTAACATGTGTAGGCTTTGCTTTTTGTCGAGTAACCAAGAAAAATACCTTCGTCAGCTCTATCTTCGAACTTACCGAGATTATCTTCAGTTCGTTTGATATAACACTTGCTGTCGAACACTTTGAAGTATCTTGTTGTTGCTTTCCTACCGAACCATAGCTCATAAGGTGTTTTGCTTTCATGCGTCCTTAACATGCACCTGTTTTGAATGTAAACTATAGTATGTACTGCCTCTTTCCAAAATCTATCAGCTATTTTGTTCTCAGCCAACATTGTCCGTGCCATTTCTTGCACAGTCCTGTTCTTCCTTTCAACAACACCATTCTACTGAGGTGTCCTTGCTGCTAAAAACTGTCTTTTGATCCCATATTTTTGATAGTATTCTGCAAACTCCTCTGAGATAAACTCTCCTCCTCTGTCCGATCTTAGGCATTTAATTCTTTTTCCAATTTGATTCTCAACCTATTTTTTAAAAATCTTGAACATCTCAAAGGCATCTGATTTAAGCTTTAAAAATAGTACCCATGTCATTCTGGAGTAGTCATCTATGAACAACATAAAGTATTTGTCACCATTTATGCTTTGTGTTCTCATGGGTCCACATAAATCAGTATGTATCAGCTCTAACGGTTTTCTGGTGAAGTATTCCTTTGCTTTAAATGTGGATCTGGTTTGCTTCCCTTTTTGGCATGAAGCACGGATGCTATTTACTGGTTTGCCAATGGTAGGTATATCTCTTACCGCTCTTTTTGAACTTATTTTTACCAGATTGTCAAAGCTAATATGACCGAGCCTCTTGTGCCATAGCCAATTTTCATCTTCCTGTCCAATCAAGCATGATCCTTCTGAAGTTTCTGAGAGAGTATATAGATTTCCAGAAGTCCTCGATCCAGTAGCTATCGGCTTCCCACTGTGTGCTTTTCTGACTTCATAGCCTTGCTTTTTAAAGATGACTTCATGACCTCTATCACAGATTTGACTTACGCTTAGTAAGTTGTGCTTCAAACCAACTACAAACATAACTTCTTTGGAATTGATCTTTCCATCACTTATCTTGACTGATCCTTTGCCAACTATTTTGGCTCCATCATTATTTCCAAACTTTACAGAGCCCCCTTCATATTTTTGTAATTTTTCAAATTTTTGTTTATCTCCTGTCATGTGACTTGGAGCATCCACTATCCAATATCCATGGTGCAGATTTGTTCTGTGCTTTGAATGTTGTCTCGTACAATCAAGGATTCCTTTTCTTCCTTGAGTTGCTCTTTTTCTTTCCATTCTGATTTGACCGTAGTTTTGGTCACTTGTTTAGACTTTTCTTTGTCAATGGCCTGTGCATGTTTATCTGGGAATTTTCTGTTTTGCCTTAAACTGTTTGGTTGAGTTCTTCTTCCCTGATATTTATTTGTTGCATATGTGCTTCTACAGTTTCTTGCAATGTGTCCAAAGTTATGACAGTTATAGCATTCTACTGCATAATCCATCAAGGGTGAAAATACATTTCTACTGGAAAAATTTCTTTGTCCTATATTATAAATGCAGTCTAAAATCTTATGACCGTAAGTATTGCATTTAAAACAATAACCAAAAAAGGAATGATTGAACCTAGGAGTTGGTCTTTGCCAATTTGTAGTAGGAGTCACAAATTTTCTTCTCCTTTGATGTGTGACTTTTGTGAATCCCTCATTGTCAACAGTCTTCTCGTGCCTGGCATTGTTGCTTTCTTTTGCAAGATTCATTTTTCTTTGGTCAACCTTGATCTTATCCTCTTTCTTTACCGGTTCTACAGTTATGGCCTTTGATCCACTTGATGATTCTCCTTCGACAAACCCCAAGCCAAACTTGATGCCTTGTAGACCTTTGACTATTTATAATATTTTCAAGCTTTGCAGAACTTCCTTCAAGTTTGTGATAGCAACTCAATTTTTGATTCTTTTCTTCTAGCCGCATTCTTAAAACAACAATCTCTTCTTCTAGTTTGTTGCACTCATCTATTCTCATGGTTAATTGTACTTCAAGTTCTTCAGACATTTTCTTAAATTCTTTTGTCTGTACTTTCAAACTGTTTATTATGTCATTCGCATCCTCAAGCTTTCTTGAGACCTTATTATTCTTTTTCCTTTCTGTCTTCAACTCTTTAAGTGCAGCAACCAACTCTCCTTCCGGATAAACTTCAACCTCATCCTTACTTTTTGTATCACCTTCCTATTTTTCTTCTGTTTTTGCTTCTTCAAATGCCATGAACAGAGCTTCACCTGTTTCTTCTTCAGAATCTTCACCTGAGCTATCTTCGAAAGAGCTGACATTCTTGGATATGAAACTTTTCTTTTTGAAATTGCTTTTCCTAAAATTTGGTTTCTTCTTCCAGTCACTTCTTTCTTGGTGTGACCCTTCATCACTTTTGGTTTTCTCATTCATTGGACACTTAGCTGCAAAGTGACCGACCCCTCCACAATTGAAACACTTAAATGACAACTTTCCTCTATATTTTTCTTTTCCCTTTGTAAGTTTTCGAACAAAGTTGGCTTCCGTTTCATCCGATGTCTCTTCATCCTCAGATTCTTGTTCAGCTTTTGTATTCTTGTGTGCTTTAAAAGCAGCTTCTCTGTCTATGGGCTTAGTTTGTCCTATTCTCATTTCGTATGCAGTCAAGGAACCATGCATCTCATCCATGCTAAAATTGTTTAGATCTTTAGCCTCTTCTATTGTAGAAACTTTAGAATTAAATCTTTTGTGAAGAGTTCTAAGTACCTTTTTCATGACAACCGCATCTTCGATCTCTTCGCCGAGTCCTCTGATTGCATTAATGACTCCATTGACTCTCAACATATAGGCCTCTATGTTCTCATCGTCATTCATTTGTAATGCCTCGAACTGAGCTCGATGCGTTTGCAGCTTGGCTTCCTTGATCTTGTTGTCTCCTTCATGGATGCTCTTCAATTTGTCCCACATGTCTTTTGTCGATTTACAGCTCATGACCCTTATCAGTTCACTGTCTACTAGCCCACACATTATGGCATTCTTTGCTTTGGAGTTATTCTCAGCATTTTTCTTCTTAGCAGTATTTGTTGGAGGAGTAGCGGGTGTTGTGTATCCACTTTCTACTGACTCCCAAATGTCGTATCCTAACGCACTCAGATATGTCTGCATCCTGAGTCTCCAGAATGAGTAATTAGTTCCATTGAACAAAGGAGCTTTGTTTGATGAGAATCCTTCACTACCTGCCATTGTGTTCCTTCCAAGATCACCTTAGCTGATTAAGCTTGTTCAGGAACCTTGCTCTGATACCAATTGATATTCTCACAATGACACTGAGAGGGGGGGTGAATCAGTGTAGCTAAAAATCTGATCTGCAATTCTTAAAACTGAAGCAAAGAGAACTAGAAAATAGATAAAGCAATAATCACAAGAGAGCACACCACAACACACAATGTAACGAGGTTCACCAATTTGGCTACTCCTCAAAAATGATTGCTTGGACTTCAATCCAAATCCAACCTTTGCAAAACACCAATTTTACAAACACTTTACCAGCACCCACTGGAAGGAGCACCAACCCCTTGTTTTTCTGCTGCAACAGATAGGAGCACCAACCCCTAATGCCAAGCACCAACTTGGACTGCAATTCTGATTTAATTCAGTGACATAAAAATGCCTTCGTTGTTTACATGACCTTGACTGGTCTGCAATTAATTAAACTTGATTAAACTCTGCACGCTCTCACGACTCTGCTTATCTCTCTCTCTCGGCCCTCTTCTAACCCTCTTTACGTAGCAAATTCTCACTTATAGCAGCAACTTTATTCTTCATGCAGACCTGCTTTTATAACATATAAGTCTCTATTTTTAGCTTCCATATTTACGCATGCAACCCGTAACTATTTTATTAATATTCTCTTCTGCCACTTGTCAACTATAACTCCTTCTTTGTGTAACTCCTTTTGTATTTATAGAGTGTGCATTACGTTACATGCAATGTATATCTCTACCATGACTATACGTCTTCTTGAACAAGACTGTTTGTATTCATTTCTATGCATGCATGCATTTTATGATTCTATTAATGCGACTGTTCGATTTACTCCAGTTAACTCTAGTTCTTAAAAAGCTGCATGATTTCTATCTGTAACTGCCGCATTTACTCTAGTTAACTCTTGTTATTTTGGTTGCATGCTTTTCTTCTACAACTGCCCCTTTAACTGTTGTTCTATTCCAGTTAACTGTCTATTATTGTGTTGTTGCGACCTGTCATGAAATCATGACATTTTTGTATCTTTCTGCCCTTCTCGCCTTTTACCCATGAAAATACATGTCATGAAATCATGATAGTTTCCGGCTCCTTGTCCACTTCTTCGCTTGCACCCATGAAAACCAGACATGTCACGAAATCGTGACACTTTCACCTTCTCGCTACTCTTCTTGGCTTGCTCTAGCAAAAACCAGACATGTCACGAAATCGTGACATCTTTCTCTGCCTTGTGCCTTTTCTACCTTCTACCTACGAAAATGGAACATGTCACGAAATCATGACATCTTTCTCTACCTTGTGCCTTTTCTGCCTTTCACCCGCGAAAATGAAACATGTCACGAAATCATGACATCTTTCTCTGCCTTGTGCCTTTTTTGCCTTTCGCCCGTGAAAATGGAACATGTCACGAAATCGTGACATAGTTCTCTGCCTTGTGCCTTTTCTGCCTTTCGCCCGCGAAAATGGAACATGTCACGAAATCGTGACATCTTTCGCTGCCTTGTGCCTTTTCTGTCTTTGGCCAACGAAAACACAACATGTCACGAAATCATGACACTTTTTGCTTCCTTGCACTTCTCTTCGACCCTGTCATGAAATCGCAACACTTTCTCTCCTTGGCACTTTCTCTTCGATCCTGTCATGAAATCGTGACACTTTCTCTCCTTGGCACTTTCTCTTCGAACCTGTCACGAAATCGTGACACTTTCTCTCCTTGGCACTTTCTCTTCGATCCTGTCGTGAAATCGTGACACTTTCTCTCCTTAGTGCTTCCTCTTGGAACCTGTCACGAAATCGTGACACTTTTCTTTGCGAGCTCCTTCTCCTCGAGCATGTCACGAAATCATGACAGTTTTCTTTGCCTGCACCTCTTCTTCAAACATGTCGCGAAATCATGACAGTTTTTCTACTTGCCTCCTTCTCTGCCAACATGTCACGAAATCATGACAATTTTCCTTGTGCCTTCTCTCTCCTCGGCCATGTCGTGAAATCATGACAATTTTGCTTGTGCCTTCTCTCTCCTCGGCCATGTCGCGAAATCGTGACAATTTTGCTTGTGCCTTCTCTCTCCTCCGATCATGTCGTGAAATCACGACATTTTTCTTTCTGCCTTCTTTCTTCTCAACTGTCAAAATTAGGAACAATAGTTTATTCAGCAACAGCGGATTAAATACATTTTACAATAGCCGTGAATAGCACTTCGGTTGAACGACATAAATAGAGAAACAGAACTCTGTTACGTAGGTTGCAACAGATCAACAAAATAATGAATAAGGACAAACTAAAGTATAGTATGCTAACATTCCCCTTTATTACATTATTTGGGTAATGTAATAACTAATAGCTATACTAACATCCCCTTACATTATTTTGCAATACAAAGTGAGCTGCGAAACAATTCAAATTTGACACATCCAAGTGCCTTAGTGAAAATGTCTGCAACTTGAGCATCGGTGGGAATGTGCTGAAGCTGAATTCGGTGCTTTGGAACTTCATCTCGAATGAAATGACATTGTGTGTCAATGTGCTTTGTTCTTTCATGATGGACTGGATTCTTGACGAGGTTCAGAACACCCTGATTGTCGCAAAACAAGTGTATTGAAGATTTTGATGGATGGCCCATATTTGTCAGAATGCAACATAACCATATCACTTCGCACACAGCTTCACGTGCGGCATGATATTCTGCCTTAGTTGATGAAATAGCAACCACCTGTTGCTTCTTGATGTGCCAAGAGACAGGACCGGATCCCAGATGAAAAATGTATCCAGAAGTTGACTTGCGATCATCAAATGATTTGGCATAGTCGGAGTCCGTGTATCCTTGCAAGAAGAATTTGTTGTTCCTCTTATATTCTAGGCCATATTCCATAGTACCACGGACATAGTGAAGAACACGTTTTGCTGCTTTCCAATGAGTGGTCTTAGGCTCCTACATGAACCTCGAAAGATAGTTGACAGCAAATACGAGATCTGGCCTAGTATTGGTCAAATATATGAGACTCCCAATCAACTATCGATAGAGAGTACCATCTACCTGAGGTGAGTCATCATATCGCGATAACTGAAGTCCATTCTCCATCGAAGTTGTCATTGGCTTGCAATAAGTCATGCGATATTTATCCAGCAATGTCTTGGCATATTTTTTCTGAGACACTTTGATGGAGTGCTCCTTCTGGCTGAATTCCAGACCAAGACAGTAATGGAGAAGTCCGAGATCTGTCATCTCAAAATATTTGCACAAGTTTCTTTTGACAGTAGAGATCATAGTTTTTGAACTCCCTGTAATGAGCAGATCATCCACATAGAGTACAAGCAACACTATCTCAGAACCCTGTTTCTTGAAATAGAGGTTTGCATCTAACGGACATCTCTTAAATCCATGCTGCATAAGGTGATTGTCCATTTTTATATACCAAGCTCGAGGAGCTTGTTTCAGACCATACAAGGATTTTACCAATTTGCAAACTTTTTGCTATTGGCCTTCCACTTCAAATCCTTCAGGCTGAGTCATATAGACTTCTTCTTGGAGATCACCATTTAGAAAGGCACTCTTGACATCCATATGGTGAACTTTCCACCCATATTGTGCTGCCATAGCACACATAACCTGAATTGTGGTCATCCGAGCAGTAGGTGCAAAATTTTCCTCGTAGTCAATGCCTTCCTTTTGAGCATAGCCCTTTGCAACAAGACGGGCCTTATGCTTATCAATTGTTCCATCTGCATTGTACTTGACTTTGTATACACATTTGCAGCCAATGGGCTTCTTTCCATGCGGCAGATCAACAAGCTTCCAAGTTTTATTTTTCATCAGAGACTCATACTCTGTATCCATAGCGACCTTCCACTGAGGCTCACTAAGAGCATCTTGCACTGATGCAGGTTCAAGACTATCTATGGTAGACATGAACGCCCTGTCATCATCAATATCCATATCCTCTACTTCTGTACTTAGAGTCACAGAAAGTTCCTCAAAAGATTGACAAAGATCATCAACCTCACCAGTTTCTCTGGCTTCTTTTTCCTTTTGAGCCATACTACGTGTACGAGGTCTATCCAAATTCATATTGGGAGGAGTGGATAAATTTGCATCTCTGATTGTATTAGTACACCATTTAGGATTCTTCTTCAGTGGAGTTGAAGAAGATGTAGAAGGACCTCCTGTCTGTGTTGACGAAGGAATATTCTCTTCCTTAGATTCCACAATATCTTGGTGTACTTTAGATGTGTTCTGTGATGTGAAAGATTCATCAAAGACATCTCTGCTGATATGAATTTTCTTGGTCAAAGGATCTATCAACCGATATCCTTTAGAGTGCTCAGAATAACCAAGAAAAATACATCTCAGTGTTTTCTCATCTAGCTTCTTCCTTTTCTATTTCAGTATGTGCATGAAAGCATGACATCCGAAAATACACAGATGAGATATGGAGGGTTTTTGACCACTCCATGCTTCATGTGGAGTCATTCCTTTTACGGCCTTTGTGGGTGCCCTATTCAATAGATACACTGCAGTGGTGACAGCTTCTGCCCAATATTGTTGCCCAAGAGTAGCTCCTGTGAGCATACAACGAACCATTTCCATGATATAACGGTTCCTTCTCTCAGCAACTCCATTTTTTTGAGGAGTATAGGCAGTTGTTAACTGTCTCTTGATTCCATGCTTATCTAGGAATGCAAAAAATTCATTAGAGGTAAACTCTCCCCCTCGATCTGAGTAGAGGGTTTTAATAGAAGCCCTTGACTCCTTCTCAATGGATTTCTTGAACTGCTGAAAGAATGCGAAAGCTTCAGATTTCAGTTGGAGAAAGAAAACCCACATCTTTCGTGAGTAGTCATCTACGAATAACTGAAAGTACCTCTTCCCTCCACAACTGTTGGGTGTGAAAGGACCGCACAGATCGGTATGAATTAACTCCAGAGGTTTTTGTGCTCTTGTAGAGCTCTTCTCAAATGGTACTCTATGTTGCTTTCCGCCAGCGGTCGAGCACACTCGGCAATGTGGTAGAAAGGGAAGGAAGACCCTTTACCATCTCATACTTGTTGAGCTCAAGTAAGTAGCCGAACTAAGATGCCCATATCTCTTGTGCCATAGGGAAGTTGCCTCCTTGGTAGAGACAGACATGGCAACATGTGGAGTAGAGATAGCATCTAGTGCAAATAAGCCGTGCTTATATGAAGCTGTTGCAATCTGCTTACCCTTCTTGGTAATGGTACAACACTTCTTTCCATTCTCAACACGAAAGTTGACAACCATATTTTTGTCCAGGATTTGTGTCACTGACAACAAATTGTTGGCCAATCCCAGAACATAGAGGACTTTGTCAATCTGACACTTGCCATCAGGAAGAGTGACTAAAACTGTACCCTCTCCCTGAACCTTGTAGGTTTTATCATCAGCAATGGTGATAGGTTTGCCCTCTTTGGCCACAAATGATTCAAACCACGATCTGTCACCAGTCATATGTTTGCTAGCTCCAGAATCGACATACCAAACAGGATCCCTCTATGTGGAATCTGTGGTAGTCATGAGCACCTTGTGTGCCCATTCAGAATCTGAGTCAGATTCTTCAACAACAACATTCACCTGGGGTTGCTTGTTTTTATTTTGTGGTTTGTTTTTGCCTTTTTGCTTGTTCTTATGCCAACACCTATTGGTGTCATGGTTGTCTTTCTCACAGATCTTGCACCACCTCTTCTTCTGTTGAGGTTGTTTGCCTTTTCCTTTCATATCCTATTGAGAATTTCCTCCTTTCTAAAATTTGCCTCCTTTTTGCCCATTACCTTTCTTCCTAGAACCCTGCCTGTTGGTGTATAGGGCTGTATTAGAAGAATCATCCTTGTGAAGTTGGCGTGCCTCCTGTTGTTGAAGCAGATTGACCAACTTGATGTAGGTAATTTGTCATTGAGACACCTGGATGGAGGTTATCAACATATCAAATGAAGAAGGTAAATCTCTCATCACAAGTGAAATGAGAAGCTTTTCGTCCATAGTATCTCCCAAATAACTCAATTTCTCTTTCAACTTAGACACTGCACAGAAAGAGTTCAACTGTTTCACCCTGTCTCAAACTCAGGTTATGAAGTTGTTGTTGAAGATGAAGAATGGTGGATTCATTCTTCCCCTCATAGATGGTTCTAAGGGCATCCCATGCCTCTTTACCACTTGCTTTGTCGCTATATGAGGTTGCACTTCATCTGAAACAGCAAACAAAATGAGCACCTTTGCTCGACTGTCTTTCTTGTCAAAGGCTATCTGATCTGCTGAAGGACCTGTGGATCTTGTTGTTGGTGAAGGCCTAGTTGCTACTCTAGTAACAATATCTCACAAATATTCCATTTGGAGAATTGCCTTCATCTTATGTTTCCATGGTGTATAATTTGGACCTTTCAATAACTGATGCGGATCAGTCATCAATTTTGCAACAACGGCCATTGTGAAGGTTCCTTATATCACCAATTGGTCCCCCTTTCGATATACCTTTTTCTAGGCCAATATACCGTACAAAATACCCGCCCTTACATGAGGGAAACTATAGGTATTTAGAAATATCAACAAAAAATCACCCGCCCTTATGTGAGGGAGACTATAGGTGAGTTTTAGAGATCATACGATACGTGGAACATAAGCGGTACTGAAAGGGAATCGCCTTGTTGATGGCACCTACCATAGAATATTCTTCTCATGTGTGGGGCGTAACTTCCCCTAAACACTATGAAGAATACTTCGTCAGGATTTACGCCTAAACACAAGTGCGATAAAGGGTAGTGGATGGAGTAAAAAAAATGCAAAAATGGCGTACTTATTCCTCCCCGACGATTTATAGAGAACAAGCTCAGACATCATTGTAGCAGCTATATTAGGCGGCGGATACAGTAGCCAAATCACGACAGCTTTACCTGTAAGTGCTGGCCAGAGGTATCACAAATACCGAACACTGCAGTGCAATAAAATTGCACGGATGGGTTTTATATTCCGGGGACTTAGGGAGTGTTTTGATTTTAAGTTTTTAATGTTATAGTGCAAAAATGAAATATGCAACATACAACATGAAAAAACTACCCACAAGAATAACCCTCAAGGTGTTGGTCACAGCCGAAAATGCACCTTTTACAATGCCAAATTGCTATTTTTCGAAAAATTACTCACTATCCCCTTTTGATTTTTGAAAAAATATCCCCCCTTAAAAGGCTTTCTTTAACAAAATTTTTTTAATAATTATTATTTATTTAAATTTAAAAAAATAATTTTAATTTATATAGTTTTTAAAACTTTAAAAAAATAAATTAAAAATAAATTTTAATTTATAAAGTTTAAAAACTATTAAAAAATAAATTAAAATTAAAAAATTTAACTAAAAACAATAATAATTAAAAAAACATTTGTAAAAAAAATTTATACCTTGAGGGAGTCGACGGGATTTGAACCCCCGACCTGCAGGCTCCCTGAGCCTTACCGCACGGCTCACGACCACGTGAGCCAGCAGGCTGATCCGAGAGGATCAGTTGAACCCTCCTTTTTCAACCCCTACTGCTTCTCCTCTGCAACACGGTCTCGCGTTCCTCCTCCGCTTCGCGACAGGCATCTACTTCACGGTCTCGCGTTCCTCCTCCGCTTCGCGACGGGCATCTGCTTTTGTTTTTTTTTTTTCCGAAAAAAAATTTTCGCCGCGGGGGGCTCAGTCGACCGCTCTGCTCTTTTTTTTTTATTTCTTTTTCAAAAAAAATTTTGCCAAACGCGTCGCGCGCGCAGGGGGGGGTTTATACCCTGCATCCCAGCGGGGAGGGGGGGGTGGCGACGGGAATTTTAAATTTTAAATTCCCTCCAGGGGTGGGGAGCGTGATGCGCAATTTGTGCGTCGCGCAGGGGGGAAGGGAGGGCAGGTGTGGGTTGCGTTGGGGAGCGCACGCGATTGCGCGTCGTCTCCTCCAACATGGGGGGGGGTCAGCTCCCTCGTGACGCATGCGCATGACGTCGCGTCTACACGTGGAGCGGACGTCGGACGCTCCTCTCCTCTTGCGTCCTCCCTGGGCCGCATGGACGGCGCTGGCGCTGTGTCGCGCGGATATGTCCGGGGTGCGTGGACGGCGCTCGTGCTGCGTCTAGGGAGGGGGAGCACTCTGCTCTGCGTTGCGCCCATTTCCCTTTTTTTTTTTTTTAAACAGTGCAGGCTGACGCGCTGTTCGCAGCAGGGGGCCTTTTTTTTTATTATTATTTTTAAAAAAAAAAATTGCCTGCGGTGTGGGGTGATCGCGCCCAGCGAGGAAAAAAAAATTATTTTCCTTCGCTTCTTCTCAGCATCAACTCCTTCCGCCTCCAGCCTCCTCTCGCTGCTCCCTTTCACTGCAAAAAAAATCTCGTACCAGTCTGGCTCTGATGCCATGTCAAAATCAGGAACAATAGTTTATTTAGCAGTAGCAGATTAAATACATTTTACAATAGCCGTGAATAGCACTTCGGCTGAACGGCGTAAACAGAGAAACAGAACTCTGTTACGTAGGTTGCAACAGATCAACAAAATAATGAATAAGGACAAACTAAAGTATAGTACGCTAACATCAACCTGTCGCGATATCACAACAAAAAACATGTCGTGATATCGTGACAGTTTTCTTGTCTTTTTCTTTGATTTTCTAAATCTGGGCCACTTCTGTCTTCTTGGAAATTCACTGTACATGTTCTAACTGACCTCTGAACTCCTATCCACTACGTCAACTGCACCAACTGATCTATCTATCTGTGTTGACAATAATGACAATACTTTTGCTGCACCTTGCTCAACATGGGTTAATAACCCCAATGAAGTCTAATCCCCATTGTGCAAATGGTCTCATATCAACTACAGGTTGCAATGGCATAGTTGCATTCCTTTCTCTATTGGCAGCCACTTGACAAATATGGCAAGATCACACGTGTGCATGTGCATCTTTAAAAATGTGGGGTCAATAATATCCCGCTCTTAAGATTTGATGTTTTGTTGAATTTTCCGAACCATGGCCAGTTTTGTATTTACCATGAAACTCTTTCAAAACATTGGTAGCTTCTTCTTGACTTAAACATCGTAGGTAAATTCGCTCATGATTTTTCTTGTAAAGAGCACCAGACCTAATAAAATAATTGACAGATTTAAGTCTCAAGGATCTTCTTTGAGTAGAATTAAGATGTGATGGACCCTTATCATTTAGCAAAAAATACACAATATCAACATACCAATCGTCTTTGGAAATGTGCTCTACATTTAAATATTGGCACGTGATTTGGGGATTGTTCTCAGCAATTGTTTTCACAAGTCCTTGTCCATGAACTAGCTTCATGGGTTGAATTTCAAGATCAAATTCTTGAATGGTAGAAATCCATTTACCTCTTCTCTCACCTAGCTCATTTTGCATAAACATGGTTTTGACAGCAGGGTCAGACATGATGGCAAAGACCCTACTATGCACAATGTAATGTCTTAATTTTTTTACTGTTTTGAAAAGTGCATACATTTGCTTATCGAGAATGTAATACCTCAATTGAGCATCCTTCAAAGGAGCACTTAGAAAATATATGGGATTTTATGTGTTATCTTCATGTTTCTGAGTTAAGACACTCGCAAAAGAGTGTTCAGATGCAAAAGCATAAATAAAGAAATGCTTAGAATAATCTGGACTTATAAGGATAGGGGCTCTATAAATAGCATCCTTGATGCTTTGAAAGGCAACCCCACTTTCTTCATTCCATCTAACATTCACATCATTTTTAAGCATATCATTTTTAAGCATTTCATTCTCAACGAAGCCAGAAATAAACTTCCTCACAAATTTGATTTTCCCAAAGAAAGATCTCAATTCCTTTTTGCTACCTGGGAGAGGCAAATTTTGGATAGCTTCTATCCTTTTTGTATCAATGGAGATACCTTCTTTTGAAATGATGTGGCCAAGCAATCTTCCTTCTGTCACTCCAAAGATGCATTTTTTTGGATTTAAAGAAATTTTGTGCTCTCTACACCTTTGGAGAACTTTCCTCAAATATTTCACATGGTCTTCTCTTTCCTTTGAAAACATAGGAATGCCATCCACATACACAATGATACATTTACCTATGAGCCCTTTAAACGCATAATCCATGGCATGTTGAAATGTTGCACCTGCATTTAATAATCTGAAAGGCATTCTTCTATAGGAAAATGTTCCCCATTTGGTTGTGAAGGCCGTCTTCATCCTGTCATTGGGATGAATAAGAATCTGATTATATCCAGAATACCCATCGAGAAAAGACATCATTTCAGACCCATTCACCATTTGCAAGATTTCATCAATTGATGGTAGTGGGTAATTATCCTTTTGTGAGGCTTTGTTGAGATTTCTAAAATCTATGCATAGCCTTATCTCTCCATTCTTCTTTCTCACCGGAACAAGATTAGCGACCCAAGTTGAGTGCCTAATGGGAAATATTATCTTTGCGTCCAACAATCGCTTGACCTCTTTCTCTATCAAGGGCTCAAGTAATGGGTTAACAGGTCTTTGTCTTTGTTTGAAGGGTTTGGAATCCGGTTTTAAAGGGATGGTGTGTATAATAATGTTTTGATCATACGTTTTCAACTCATTGTAATCCCAAGCAATGCAATCCATGTAATACTTTAATGCACGTGTTATATTTTCCCTCTCATAAGGTGTACATGCCTTTGCAATGTATACTTCACGTGGATTATCTACACTTCCTATATTGATCAGGTCACAAGCATCTTTAGGAAGTGCAACCCTTTTTCCTTTTCTAGCTTTATATCCCATATCAAACATCTTCTCCAATGAAACAATGTTCTTAGGTATCTTGTTGGATTGAAATGCATCTTCGCTTTCTTCTTCTATTTCTTCTTGCCACATTTTATCTTCATCAATCACTTGGTCCTAAAAAATACCTGAATTGGTGACAAATTTGAAAATGTGCCTATCATTCTCAAAAACTTGGAAGTTTTTGACATTATCAGGTATCGATGGGCAAGGGACTAACTCAATGGAAAACTTCTTGCATTTTTTTATGTCAACTAGATTTAGCATGCCTGTAGTGACTGCAAGAGAATCAACTATATGATTTCCTTTCCTAGAAATAAGGGATATATTAAAAGCATCAAATTCCTCAATGAGGTCCCTCACCCTAGTTCTATAAAGGCTCAATCTCTTGTCGTGATAGGTATATTGTCCTTTAACTTGTTTGACCACCAACTCCGAATCTCTCAATACTTTCAAACACTTAACCTTCTTGCTCAAAGCCAATCGTAATCCAAAGATAAGAACTTCATATTCTACTATGTTGTTAGTGCAAGGAAATTGCAATCTATAGGCAGCAAACAATGGTTTACTTCCTGGACAAGTGAGTTCAACTCCATCTCCTGCCCCTTGTTTTGAATTAGATCTATCAAACTTGAGTAACCACACGAGATTATCTTCTTCAAAAAAGCTACAATAAAATGTTTCTTTTTGAGGTTCTTCGGTAGCTCTTTCAACATCAAAAGCATAGACTCCTAACTCCAGTTCAAAAAATTGAACTTCATTTGGATTTTTGAATTCTGTGATGATTTCCTTAAGCCTTGGATCATTTTCCACTCTAATTTGATTAGCAATTCCCTTCCAGGGTAGCCACATGTGTGAGCAATCAATGGAGAAATAACCATTCAAACTTTTCATCCAATCCCTAGCAAGTAGCATTCCATATCGACTTGGGATATTGACAACCAAAATATCAACCACCTGTTGGACCCTAGGTTCAGAATTGAGTTGGATCTTAACATCGTAGAGGTTACCTACCACATTTACCTCAGACCGATCCAATTGCAAAACCTTGCATTTAGAATAAATGGGCTCTAGGCCTAGCATTTGACAAATTTATGAAGGCATGAGGTTACTTGTGGCACCTGTGTCCACCAAACAATTGTGCAATTTTTTGCCAGCAATCCTCACAGTCAATAAAAAAGTAGGGACATCTCGTATTTCCTTTCGTAAAACCATGTGAGATTCAACTTCCTTTCCTTCCTGTATTTGACTAAGCGAGTCCAAAGACTTTATCAATGCTTCCTTTTGGCCAAGCAACCTAGACACCTCTAAAAATGAAAGGCTAGACTTGGATTTCCTTAAATCCTCCACTATGTCATAAGTTGACTTCTCAAACTTCAATGTTTTTTGCATGGCCTTAGATGTTTCACTTCCAGATGGAGGAGGGAGATTATTATTAGCCTTAGTATTAGGAGGAAGGATAGAGTTGTTTGGTGGAGTTGAGGATGTTTTAGGGGTTTTGAACTTACTCCTCAAATGGTATCCATGGTTCCCCTTTTAAAATTCTCTAAAATCTTGCACTTCCTATTCCAATATTTCATCCTCTTCTTCCTCATTCTCACTTTCTTGACGATATAGAGTTTCCACCACCAAAATGTTGTCATCTCCTTGTTTATGTTGGGGTGGACCCTCATTTGGCACAAGTTCCAAATCATCCACTTGAGCTTGGATACAATGGGTATACCTACCGATTTTGAGACAATTCCTTTCATTATGCTCCTTTGTATTATGCAATCTACACCCCTTTTCCCATGCAAAATCAGAAATATTAAGAATGGAACTAGAGTGACTTGGTCCTGCAAAAGTATCTATCTGATTAGCTATAGGGGAAGGCACACCCCCATTGTTTGGCTTTGTATTCCACTGTCTCCTTCTATTGTTGAAATTTTGATTTGGGTGAGGGGCATGGGATTCATACTTCTATTTTTGAACCAAATAATTACTCAATTTGTGGACCATATTTTTGAGCTCTTCAACCTCTGAATAAATCTCTTTTGGTTGAGCTATGTTATTGCTAGTTCCATTAGGGTTTGCATAATTGGTGAGATCTTGACTTAACATTTGAGTTGAATTTTGAGCAACTTGATTTGTGTAGGGATTCACACTTTGAATTGGAATTGGATTGGGGAAAGGAAATATAGACTAAGAATTAACCGAACTAGCTCCTTGCATAGTATGTTGACTATTTTGCAAAAATGAAGGAATGAGGGGAATGGATGTGATTGGTTGAATTGAAATGGGTGTGTAAGCTGGTGTTGATGAATATGGTTGTTGATAAGGCAAAGCATTCATGCCTAGAATTTGTGGTGCCATGATATGATTTATCATAGGAGCTTGACCATATGGACCATATTGTCCTACCATAGGCATCTGGGGAAACCCATAACCCTGTGGTTTCATTTGTTGTTCAATGGTCATAGCTTCATTGTAGGCTAGAGCAAGCATGGTAACTTGAGGATTTTGCCTTGCAAACATTGCCATCATAGGATCCAATGCCCCAAAATATATTTGCAAAGCTACTGTGGGATCAATGGCAAAATGTCGAATTGCTCTATTATAGCACTTCTAAAATCTCTAATTAAAAGTTTGTATTGGCTCACCCTGGCCTCTTTTGCATGTAATGAACTGATTATAGATGATTGTGGGATCTAATGGTGACCTGAATTGGTTGAAAAAAGCATTCTCCATTTGCGTCCATGACGTAATGGAACCAGTAGGGAAGCAAATATACCATTCGTAGGCCACTTGGTCTAGGCTCATGGGGAAGAGTCTACAAGCCACATCTTCATGTTGAACTTGCAATATTATCAAAACATCCCTATAGGCCTGAATATTTTCTTCTGTAGTCCTTGGGCCATTCGGTTTGTATTTGGGCAAAAATCTCTCTATATTCTTAGGGATCTCATGAATATCCCCTACAATATTCAAAGGAATGTTATGGGCTTTGTACCAAGGAGCTGGTGGAGGTTGGGCCATTTGATTCAAAATCAATGATGATAACCCTACAAGAACCGTGGAAATGGTACTAATAATTGGTACACTAGTGGAAATTGACACCACCAGTGCAAGTCCGCTAGATGCACCTAAAACAGAAGGATCTTTTGTAACAAGGGTATCCGGTGGGATCACAATTTGCTTGGTTTTATTCCTTGGGTTCCTATGAGTGGGTGAGACGCTTTGGAATATGGTTTCCTTGGTTGTTTTGGACCTAGTTGTGATGCGATGCGGTGGGTCCATCTTGTAAATGAAACTACCCTACAAAACCTAACAAAACACTCAATACCTCAAAGAAAACCTGTGATGCAAAGAAAATCCTGCAATTGTAGCCATTAATGAAATTCAAAGAATAACTTCAAAGCCAATTTGTTAGTCATGAATAAAATAAGGAACCATGACAAAGCAGTATTCTAAAAATGTAAATTAGTTTATGATTCACCAGATCGCATATGCACAAGTGAAGAGCATACTCCTAGTGTTGTAGGCTTTCTGATTCACAAGATCGCATTACACGCAAGTGAAGAGCATAATACCGACAACAAATACATTTTAGATTGAATAATTCCTTACAAATAAGCATGAAATGACTAGCAAATATCAAACATGTAACGTATGAATAATCATGTTAGCATCAACTAAGAGATGTATCCATTAAAATCAAATGAAAGTAATTGCATGGAGACAACCTCGTTAGTCAAGACCAAAAAATTTCAAAATCAAATCAAAACACATTATTTCTATATGAACAATCAAAAGCATTAGAACAATGCATAGCGATTCATGTCCTCCTTTTAACACTACAATGTTGTATTGTTAAAAGAGGGCTAAAGATAATAATAAATAGGGCATGAAATATTCAAAATTTAAATCTCTATAGCATTTAAATCACACTGAAATAAACCAATTCAGGCCCTCCTTCTAGTGCCAATTTTTTGAGTGGTATTTTAACCCAATTGTGAAAGTACACTCTCCCTTGGGATTTGGGTTCCAAATCCCCTCTTGCAAAGAAGTCAAACAAACAACTTCTCCAAGGTCTCCACTATATTAGCATTTGCATGTGTATTAGTAATCTCAAATAAAGATATTCAATTTAAATTTTTGGAACACCTTAGTGATTGCAAGTAACTGTAAACAAGGGGCGATGTTGGTTTATTTTACAATGAAACTTTAGTGATTATTCATTGAACCAAACTAAAGCAAATGTGAGTTGGCCCTCATATGACCATGATGTAGTGCCTTAATTCCTTTTATCTTGAGAGTTTTAAGGTAGATTTTATCTTCTTTATTAAGTCCAAATATGGCTTCTTATCATGAGGATGAAGATAGCCTTCAATGTGATTGATAAACTATCCCTCTTTGGTGAAATTGGTTTTCACAAAGAAACAATAATTTATGGTCTTAAAGTAAGGGCTTTAAATGTCACCTCAACTTATCCCTCTTAAATGAAATCAAATTTTCATAAAGATGAACAATTAAGTGCTTTGAATCAATGACCTTCAATGTGATGCTCAAATTACCCCTCTTTTGTAAAATCAGAATTTTTATGAAGAGAGGGCAATTTTAGGCTCCAAAAATGGAAATTTGTGAAATGCCATAAAACATAATTCCTTCAATGAAATTGGAATTTTCATGAAGGGAATGTCATCATAGGCTCATGAGTGCAAAACAAAACTGAAAAAATGAAATTCGGCCCAAAAATGGAAATTTTCTATTTTCGGTTTTTTTTTTTAAATCTGTAATAAAATAGCAACTTCGGTGAATTTTTAAAAATACTAAACAACTCCAAAAATGAAATTTTAAAGTGCGTATTGGAAGTATGAAGTATAACCTACGCAATGGTGAAATTATTTTTGGATTTTGACATTTTTTAAATGTTTATTTTAATGCCTGAAAATTAAAATAAATTAAAATTTCTGGAAAATAAAATGCAGAAAAAGTTGAAAGAAAATGCAAAAAACTGAAAATAAAATGCATTCATTATGATGCTATCCTATTTCGACAAAACCGAAGATGCGAGGTTTCCATGCATGCAACCTCACCTATTGGACTTGCAAAACAAGCACAATCCCCATAGACTAAGTGCTAGTTCCTAGGGTTTAAAATAGATTTCAAGTTCAAGCATTCACATGAAGCAACCAAGCAAACTTGCACTAACTCCATCTACAAAATCAAGATCTAGAAAAGGGAAAAAAAATAGACATTAAATCCATAGCATGCAAAGAGAATCTCCTTCTTTCTTGCCCACAAGATGCAAATTTCTGAAAACTCCTGCATTAAAAATGTGTCATTTTACAATAGCAGAATTTATGGTTTTCCCAAACCAGTCCATGGAAGAAAAACAGCCCCAAACAAGCCTAGAATAGCCCTCTTGCCTTCAAATCTATAACTTTAATTGCAGCAGTTTCCAACCTCCTCCCCATCATTGAAATGCACATTTATAATTTTCACTTTCGTCCTTTCGTTTCTCTTTGTTTTGGAAAAATCTTTGTTTTCCCCTTCCAAGTATTCGCATCATTTCATTTATTTTGTTTCATATTTTTGTTTGATACTGAAGCGTCTCTTTCTTCCTTTAACCATACCTCATGAATACCTTTGAATCGCTTTGTAACCGACCATGCCCTATTATTTGTAACAATAAAGTATACCATTTACATTACCCTTATGTAAATCTAATTTATTTAAACTTTGAATTCCTACATTCACCATATGGAAATATATGCGATACAAAATAAATTTTTACCCCTCATTAGCATTCAAGCATACGGAATGAAACTCATTCTACTGTGCATTGACTTGGTAACGTCTTATCCCCACGTTCAAATTCAGCAACTGTATGCTATATTTGGGCTTGTAGGACATCAAAAATTCTTCTCCACATTTGTCTGGGCATCGGTTACATACTCCAAGAGCATAATTTAGTGAAGCTTCCCTCCCATGTGGTCTCCCTTCCACGATAGGTCCACTACGCACGAGAACTACATGTCGCCTTTATGCAGGCTAGACTAGGCTGTGTTGTCATATCCACCACATTGTTATTGTCTACACATACTCCTATCTAGCTTGACACTGCCAGATCACCCTAAAACTCAGATTGCACTGAATACTTATCAGTGTCGATGTTGCTATCTCTCTCTATGTCCAAGAAGATTATTATGAAACCAATAGATCGTTGGGAACCACATGAGATAGTTTGTTGAAACCAGGATGCATTCTGGTCCTATCATATCATGTCTACGTCGTGCCATCTTGCATCTTGGAATCTCGAGTAGGTGGTTGCTGCTGTCAACCACACCTGAAACCACTACTGTGATGCCATCCCATTCATGAGAACCTTGCTTGTGCTATTCCAATTTTATCCTCATCTGTTGCATTTGACTCTATCTACGACTACCTCTTTGACGTTATTTCCTCCTGACTACCCGATTTCCACACCCTTATCGTAGGCTTCGTCGCATCAATCTCGACGTCGTCCCATTTGAAAACCACGGTGATGTGGTAATCCTCTTTGCATGATGATTTCTTTCCACATCTGGCACTGCATCCGCAGTGGGGTCCGTTTTGTTGTTGTGGCCTCCAAGTCCTTCCTCGAATGTCATGTTAATTGAAACACCCCACACTGTGGAGAAATCTAAGGACACCTCATTGCTTCGTCAACCACCATTTATTGTCATTTTAAATAGAGACGAGCCAATGGAAGGGCTCTCCCCATTCATTGTTGTACTTCGATACCAACTCCACCGCTGTATACTCTGCCATTGCCACGTTGCCGCGTTCACCACGCTTGATCGAGGTCTCTGCAAAAATAATTAAGACAAAAAAAACCCTTTTATTAGACACAAACTAACCTATCATTTTTAGTAATCCAAAATAATCAATTCATTTATTTATTTATTTATTTATTTAAAGAAATACATCTTATACACATCTATCATGGGCATTAAACTCCAATAATAGATGGATAATTTATTACTTCTTTTTACTTTTATTTTTATTTTTATTTTTATTTGGTTAGCAAAACCTCTATGACCGATGTATAAGGTTGAACGATTCCTCCCAGCCATAACCTTTCGAACTTTTTTTTTTGTTATTATGATAACCTTTTTTTTTTATGTATATTATTATATACATAAGAATATGGATTTCTTTAACAATATTTTTTTATTTTTTTATTTTTTTTTAATATTGAGTAAATACTTCTTATACATATACATGTCCATCTGGGATTGAACTTCATTTTTTTATTTTAAACATTTATATGTACCCAAAAGCTTACTTGAAACACTCAAACGAAGAAAATATAAAATGCAACCATAACAAAATGCTAACAGTAAAATTTACGACAAAGAGTCATCGAAAAGAAAAAGTCATCGACAATAAAATATCATCGACAACAAAAATTCATCGACAATAAAATATCGTCGACAAGAAAAAGTCATCGACAAAAAAATATTACTGACAAAAACTAATGAAAAATGCAAATTCAAAACAAATCGATCATTAGACACTCGAAACCAACACGCAAACACCCAAATACCAAAATAAAAAGGTGGGTCCCCAATCTTGGGGTACGTTGTGGAGCAGCCACAACAAGCATATTACCAACTTCATTAATGCATGTTTTTATATTCAATACAGTGATGATCTTATGTTAAGAACCTTCATTATGACATTTTTGGGTGCTGCCACTCAATGGTTCAACCAACTGCCCAAGCACAACATATCCAATTTTTAACAACTAGTGAATGCATTATTAAAATGTTTCTTTTTTGGTGCTAAGAAGAAGGTGAAGCTCTTATATGTGGCCAAACTAAAGCAGTATGATGACGATCCAGTCATTGATTATGGGGATAGATGGAGAAAAATCATAGCAAAGTTATCATTTTCTAGCCCGATCGAAGAGCTAATCCAAATGTTCACAAACATTTTCACCAAGTACATCTCATTACTATTGCAACTACAGTAGTATGATACATTTGAAGATGTCTTAGCTCAATCCAAGCTTATTCAAGATATAAAGCTAAGGAAACCTAAAGATTTGTAGTGAGAAAGAATGGAACGAGAGCATGCAACATCAATCACAATAGACTGAACCTGTGCACGTCAACTAGATTGTGTTAAACTTTACAAAAGCAACACAGATCCAACAACAAGAAAACTATCAGGTTCAACCTCCTACTATGCATTACAACAAATGCAACAAAAATCAAGGTAGGGGCAAACAGAAACAACCCCCTCACAACTATACACCATTACCTGAAAATTTGGCATCAATTTTAAACCACCTTTATGAGGCCAAGGTTCTAAACTTTCCTAAGGAGTGCATCATGGATGATAATTGCCCCAAACCTAAGGGGTATAAGAAAGATATCTATTGTGTTTATCATCGAAAAAATGGCCATGATATCTAGGATTGTGTTGCATTCAAGAATGTAGTGCAAAATTTTTTGGATAAGAATGAATTGTAGAACATCAACATATTCAAAAATTATCTTCCCAATCATGGGGACAAAAAAATCAATTTGTGTAGGTCAACAAGATGCATTTATCCCCACCTAATGAGGTTTTTATCGGTATGATCAATACTACAATAGGAATCAAAATATGCCTTGATCAGCCCCACATACCGAAGAGATCAACTAAAGCTAATAATCGGTCATGGTACATGACAACAATGAGTTCAATTCATTTACAAAAGGACCATGTGATTAACTTTTACAGATAGGAGATTAAGCCAATCTCAGAGGATGAATCTGATCCTCCACTACACATCATAGCAAGCATAAATCATATTCCATACAAGAGAGTCTTGATTTACACTAGGTCATCTATCAATATCATCACAGCTGCAGCCTTGAAGCAATTTTTTATACCATCTTCAAGCATTATAGACTCAACATTCACATTGAGAGCCTTCACTAATGCCACTTCCTCAACAATTGGAATAGTAATCCTACCTATATAGGTTGGGGTAAATACAATATCTATATTATGTCATATTTTGGAGGGGTGACAGGTAGTATAAAATATTTCTAGGCAGACCATGGATGAGATATATGGAATGTATACCTTCCATAGTGCACCAAAATATAAAATTCATACACCAAGGACAAGTGTATGTGGTCCCCCATGACCCTAACCCATTCAAGTATTACAAGAAGTTTGATGAGACACAAGAAAAAGTGTCTTCTTAGGAGTTTGTGGAAATGGTCAATAGCAAGGTAGAGGACCAAGGGATTCTAAAGCAAATAAAACAATATGTAGAGCAATTAGATGTTGCTTTCCCATTGAAGGGATCAAAACCATTGGATTTAGTCATCCATGACTACTTCTCATGATGCATCCTCAAGAACAAGAATAGGTGTTTCCCTCACATCATACTAGAGGTACCAAATTTGACACAGTTCAACACCACCAAGTAAGATAAAAACATGAACTGAGTCATAAACATGAGCATGTGGATATCACTATTGAAATGGGTCATCGTGAATCCTCCACATTGACTCAAATAAATAAAATTAGTGACTTAGAGTTACCTGGTAGATCTTTCTCACCTTCTCTTTTGTCTCCTTTAGTATACAATGGTATTTCAAACCAATCACTAGAAATACACATGGGATCCTTATCAATATTGGAGCATATGCAAAATCACCTCTATAATATAGAGACCCAAATGGATAAACAAAATTAGGAATTACACTTTATCATGAACCATCTTGAGAGCCTATAATTAAGAAATCCACCCTCATTTGAGATCAAACCACCTCCTATGCATCCACAGGAAAAGCCTCAACCAGAGCAAGCACCAACTCGACCACCTTAGCAACCTAGCAAGCATCCCTCATTGCCTGATCCTGCATTATAAATTTTCAATCAGTTAATTTTCTCAAATGCCATCACCCTACCATAGGTGCAACCTTTATATGTAAATCATCCTAAACCCCAAGGGTATGAGGAAGAGTCACACTGTCTATATCATAGGTAAAATGGGTATGATATTCAATCATGTCAAGGTTTGAAATCCATAATACACAACATGCTAAAAAAAAACAACTTCAAATTATCAACCAACAAGTAACCATAGTTAGTAATCCACCCCTTGCACCCAAAAATAAATAGGAGCCCCCTAAGCTGAAAATCGAAATGCCTATGGCTCAATCTGGTTACCAGGCTAGACCAGAGTGGGCTAAACGGTCAAAATACCAACAATGCATTTGGACTCCTTTAAATGATCTATGTTAGACATCTTACAAAAGTTGTAAGAAGTTAGGTTCATCACCTTACTTGATATAAAACCTTTATATCCAAATAGAGCTAAACCTATGGGTTATAGGGAGGACCATTATTGTATCTATCATTGAGTGCAGGGCCATGGCATTCGTGATTACCAAGCATTCAGACATGTAGTTCAGGTTCTCATAGATAGGGGAGCATTTCCCATAAATGGTTCATCCACATAACCATAGCCTGCTAAAATAGAGGCTACATCATCCCAGTTGAGACCCCAAGGCCAGTTACAACATCATAGGCTAAGCAAGCCATCTCAATGAGTGGTCAAATTTGAAATGATTGTTGCAACTTTATTTCAAAATTTGTATGAGGCAAATGCATTTGTGTTGCCTAAGGTCAAGCAAAGAGAACCCAAGAATGGGTCCATTGATGAAAGCCTCTTCTGTATGTATCATCATATACAAGGGCATGACATCCACATTTACTAATAATTCTAGAAGGTGGTCCAAGACCTTTTAGAATGAAATGAGCTTCATGAATATGGTTCACTCATTTCTCCCCACCAAGACAGGGGCACCCCATAGAGGTCCCTACTCCAATTGGGAGATTGATTTTTGTCACTCTTCCTAAGAAATATGACTACATTTTCGTAGGCAACATGCACACTGAAGGCACCTAAGGTATCATACCTTCCCCTATAAAACCAAAAAAATATAAAAAACATTCATAAATTTCAAAATTATAAAAACAATAGAAATCATAAAAATCCAAACAAATCAAAAATATTAAATTCAAAAACAAATTGTCAAAAGACTCCAAAGGCATCTCCAAGCCATTTGGTCAAATAATCAAAAGGCTCCAAAGGCATCTCAAAGTCATTTGGTCAAATCACCAAAAATCTCTAGAGGTATCTCCAAGCCGTTTGCTCAAATCATCAAAAGGCTCCAAAGATATCTCAAAGTCATTTGGTCAAACCACAAAAAAGCTCCAGAGTCATCTCCAAGCCATTTTTTCAAATCATCAAAAGGTTCCAAAGGCATCTCAAAGTCATTTGGTCAAACCACCAAAAATCTCTAGAGGCATCTCCAAGCTATTTGGTCAAATCATCAAAAGGCTCCAAAGGCATCTCAAAGTCATTTGGTCAAACCACCAAAAAGCTCCAAAGGCATCTTAAAGTCATTTGGTCAAACCACCAAAAAGCTCCAAAGGCATCTCCAAGTTGTTTGGTCAAATCATAAAAATTCTCCAAAGGCATCTCAAAGTCATTTGGTCAAACCACCAAAAAGCTCCAAAGGCATCTCCAAGTTGTTTGGTCAAATCATCAAAAGGCTCCAAAGGCATCTCAAAGCCATTTGGTCAAACCACCAAAAAGCTCCAAAGGCATCTCCAAGCCATTTGGTCAAACCACCAAAAGGCTCTAGAGGCATCTTCATGCCATTTGGTCAGATCACACAAGGCCCCAACGACACCATAAGCCCTTTGGTCAACAATTCAAAAATAAAAAATTCAAAAACATTCAAAACAATCAAAGTTAAAAAACAATTCAAAAATAAAAAATTCAAAAACATTCAAAACAATCAAATTTCAATAACAATGTAAAACATTAAAAATACAAAAATATTTGCATTTCATATTTATATTCATATAGTTGTATTGCATATAGGTATTGCATCCATTGCTTTTGCATTAAAAACAATTGTGTTTGCAATCTTACAAACGACACCATGTTTGTACCTCAATCATGCATCATCAAAATCCATCACCATCCATCACCCATGTGTGTAATTGTGTTTTTCAACACAACCCCTCCTATTGCTATAAGGAATATACTAGGGTTTTTCGATCACTTAGCCATAACTAGTGGTTTTATCAAACTTTGTAGAAAGTTGTCTTAGATTTTTATAGGTGAGGTTTAGTTTTGATAGTACCTAGTAAATCTCATAATCCTATCACTAATAAAAATACTAATATCCTAGTTGAAACAAGGGAAATATGAATGCTACGAAGTGGTATTAGGTTTTATAAGGTGAAAATGGTTTATCTTGCTCATCCCCTATGGAGACGATTTAGAAATGCTGAGAATTGGCAAAAGGACAAGTTCACCGCTACCCAATGAAATTCCTTGCTTTGATAAAAACAAGTAAAAATCCCAAACAAAGAAAAATTTCAAAAACAAGTGATCATCATCACTAAAAAAGTCCCCAAACAAATCAAAGTTTAAAGTCCAAAATAATTCAAAAGTACAAATAAATAGTGATGATCATCACCGCATAAATCCCTTGCTCAAAATGAAAAATAAAGTCAAAATAAACAATGATTTTCGTCACTAAAACATGAGCAAGTATCCCTAATAAATGTGAAGAAAAGAAGGGATTATGAACTTGAATACCTGTAATTCTCAGTGCGATCGAGCCTTACGCATGACAATATATCTATCACATTAGCATATCGCTTTTGTACATACCAATGTTTACATGTGGAATAGCTAGCCTTAGGTGTCCTATATTGCCTAATGCTCTAATCCAACTAATTCCAACTTTGGATCAGGATAAATATTTGAGGATCTCCAATACAACAATGGGCTGAATGAATCCTACCTAGCACTAGGGTATGCTTATGTTCTATCTAATTTATTCATTTGCACACACAAGGATAATGAGTATCTAGGTCTTCATAACAAGAGCTTTATCCTTCAAGGTATCTGTATGATCAGTATACAACCATTTGATGAAGCAACTAGGGTGTTTGAGTCTCAGGGAAAACCTCAAAAATATCCTCATAGCAACAAATCATTTCATCTCATAAATCACTATATACATATCACATCATCTCATCTCACATTTGAAGGTGTAAATAATTAATCCTTATTATCAGAGTGATTATTTACATTCATGATTGTTATACATTCTATGGTGTCACCCATTAGATTGTTAAACTCATATCACATGCATACCTTATATTTTAAGTGATTAAATCATATAGGTTCATGTACATTAGATCACCATCATAATGCATTTCACACATTTCATTTATCATATCATAACAATATAAGTTAGATACATATAATTAAATCAAAATTAAACATGCATTTAATAATAAGCACTACATCCATAAATGCATACATCATAAATAATGCATCTATACATATAGATCATGGTATCTAATAACACATCTATCATCTAGCTAGAATATGTCACCAGCACATTACATACATATAGTAAAATCAAATCATTATCTAGGCATAGAATCCATCATCTCATCCATAGCATAAAATCAAAACAAAAATATTTCTAAACATCAACTGGGGCATTATTGGTATCATACCTCCCCTAATAAAAAATCAAATAGTTAAACAATCAATTCCAAAATGCTCCAAAGGTAGCATAAGCCCTTTGGTCAAACCAAAATGCCCCAAAGGGGATAAGCCCTTTGGTCAACCCAAAATGCCCCAAAGGTAGCATAGGCCCTTTGGTCAAACCAAAATGCCCCAAAGGGGATAAGCCCTTTGGTCAACCCAAAATACCCCAAAGGTAGCATAAGCCCTTTGGTCAAACCAAAATGCCCCAAAGGACATAAACCCTTTGGTTAAACCAAAAAGCCCCAAAGGGGATAAGCCCTTTGGTCAAACCAAAATGCCCCAAAGGTAGCATAAGCCCTTTGGTCAAACCAAAATTCCCCAAAGGGGATAAGCCCTTTGGTCAAACCAAAATGCCCCAAAAGGGATAAGCCCTTTGGTCAAACCAAAATGCCCCAAATGGGATAATCCCTTTGGTTAAACCAAAATTCCCTAAAGGGGATAAGCACTTTGGTCAACCCAATATGCCCCAAAGGTAGCATAAGCCCTTTGGTCAAACCAAAATGCCCCAAAGGGGATAAGCCCTTTGGTCAACTCAAAAAATCCCCAAAGGCATCATAAGCACTTTGGCCAACTCACAAAATGCCTCTCAAGCCCATGACTTGGACCATCTAATGTTGATCAGATCAATGATCATCACACACCCTATAATATGGTCCTAGGTGGTCTATATTTTTGTTGTGTTGTATCTTTTCCACACAGCGCATCCCAAAAATGGGCATCTATAGACACCTAAAATGTGTTATATTTGGGAGACTACTCATATGGGCACATCTATAGACCATATGACAAATATTGGACATTTCCAAGAGCAAGCAATGGTCCTAACTAGTAAAAATGGCAGTTTTAGCCCATTTAAGCTTAGCAGTTGTAGACTAGAGCGGCTAGCTAGCAGATGTCGACTAGAGTGACCAGCAATCTTAGATGCTATAGACTATAACATCCAACTAGCAGTTGTAGCTAGTAGCTATAGACTAGATCAACCAATAATCTTGGTCGCTATAGGCTAGAGCGGCCATAGCTAGATGCTACCGATGACAACGACTAGCCCTGAAACACGAAATATCATAAAGAATTACTCAAATCATGGGCGGTAACAGTAGTTTACATGCATTTCAAGGGGATCTCAATGAGGAACTCCTAAATTTCCTCCTAACTACCCCTTACATACCAATTCAAGACTAAAAATTCCCTCTAGGATAATCAGTTGGCATGTAGATCTAGAGCTTGGATTCCCCAGGAAGCCAAGCCCTCGATATAAACCTTGAAACTTGGAATTCTATATATGCATATTTCCAATAAGGCAAAATGGAGATAAATGTTCAAATATTATGCAGCGAAACCCTACTAAATCATATATACAAAAAGTTCAAATTGTGTGCAACGGAGCCCTATCAACAGAGAGAGCCAATCTATGTCCCTTTAAGGAGCATTGGAGCACCATCTAGCTAAGCCACATCCATGCATCAATATTTAGACCCATCGTTCTTAACCACCAATCAGTGTAGGAGACACACCTAGCAACCCTTGAACATCAATTCAATCAAAGGAGCGATTAATTACATCCCATAAGACCTGAGGTAACCTATTAGTTAGAGGCCACTATCTTTGACAATGGCCCATAAGCATATCCAGGTTTTAATATGGTTATTCCTTTGTTCTTAGTAATAGATATGCATTTAATAGTATTTTATTTACATGTCTTTAGCATATATCTGAATCCTTCATTGCATTTAGATTAATATTTCTTATTTTCATTTGCATATTTCCCAGATCTGGTATATTTCAAATAAATTATGCTTATTTATCTAGCTTATCATATTTGCTAATAAGAGCCTCTTCTAGAGAGACAACCCGTACTACTAAGTGTGCTTTATTATTTCCATGTATGCAGATCTATAGGTTTACATAACCATATCAAGACATTCGAAGCACAGGATCCCTCTTGGACGAGAGAAGGAGAAGGAGCATCTGTGAGCCCTCAAACAAGTTAGTTTACAAAACCAGGAATCCTATGAAGGTGCACCATCCCTTTGCAAGGGGACATTTAATTCACTTTTATTTCACTGTATCGAAATGGGTATCCCTCAGAGGGATCGACATGTAACCGGGTTTCAATATAAATAAAAGGATCTCTCTTGTTATTTATGCGTTATATGCATTTCATGAACAAAGAGTGATCCTTTTATTTATATTGAAACCCCATTACATGTCGGTCCCTATGAAGGATACCCATTTCAATATAGTGAAATACAAGTGAATAAAATATCCCCTTGCAAAGGGGTGGTGCACCTTCATAGGCTTCCCAATTTTGTATAGAAATATTTCTTGTTAGAACATATAAAAAGTTGAAAATGAATAATTTTGGACCATGCAGGATCATAAATAAATATGATTTAGGAAATGCATATGAGGTGGAATTACCAAGTGGAATTAACATATCACCTATGTTAAAAATTTCTAACTTGATAGAGTATCATGAATGGGATAATGAGGATGGACCAATAGGATAATAGTGGAATATTCTAGCATTTAATCCAGGAAAATAAGAGATAGAAGAAATCTTGGATAGTCATATGGGTAGAAGTACAAGAAATAGGCAATATGAAGAATATCTGATTAAATGGAAAGGAAGGCCTATTGAATATTCATCATGGTTGTCTAAGGTAGAAATTGACCATCTTGGTTTTCCTCCAACACTATAGAACTGAAGGTCACTTCTCAATTTGCCCTAGGTGTCTGATGCATGAGCATCCAATGGTGTAAGGACAATCTTACATCACAAAAAAAATGTATTTTCTCTTTCGTTGTAGGTTTCTTTAGTTTTTTTGGAGTCCATAATGACACTTGAGAGGTGTAAGTTTGTCAAAAGTCCAAAAATGTAAAAAACAATCACCTAAGGGGTGTAAGTCAGTCTGATGTGCAATTTTACTTTCTAAAATAAATATTTTTTATTATAAAAAGAACCTATGATAAATTTGTTGTAAAACCTATAGAAAATACATAGAATGGAAGATAGCAAGTTGCAAAAATAAATTATTAAAGAAATTTTAAATAAAATATAATTAAATAAATACTAAATAGAAGAAAAGACACATAGATGAAACAAAACAACAGATAGATCAAAAAATAGAACATAAATTTTATGTGGTTCCAAACACCAACAAAGAAATTAAATAGTATGTCATAGAAAAATTTAGACTTATTATGTAAACTAAATATTTATGAAGGAAAAATTGTTATATACAAGGTGGAATTCAACCCAAACTGTAAACACAACAAAAAGAAGTACATAGATGAAAATATAAAATATAAGGAGGAAATTATTATAGTCCAACTGTGGTCTAGTTCACACTTTCTCAAATGTGAAACTCGGAGATGGATAACTCTTGAAGAGACATGATCAAAATGAATACGTGTCTTTTGTACAAGAATAGTAAAGATAGAAAACCATTTTGTCATAGAATATGAAACCTATAAGTACATCATAATCACATATAAAAACACTCTAAAAATAAATCCAATAATGAAACTCTAATTAATAAAAAAAATAACATTTAAAAAATACACTCCCAAAAATATTTAAAAAATGTTAATATTAACTTTGTTATATATATTTATGTTATTGAACTTTAAAATTTATAATAAAAATCTGAGTGGCATCTAAGTTTCTCTTTGCATCAAAAATTTGATATGCGAGAGATGGAAGTGATGTGTTGGAAGATTCTGACTTCAATTTGGGTGACCCCTTCTGGGGTGGTAAGCTTAGGGACCTAGGTTTGTCCTCTTCTTGGGATCCAGGGAAATTAGGAGTGCTTGATAATGGGGATTATTTACCTTTCTTATCCTATGCTAAGGCGATGTTTGATCGGTGTTGTTGGGATGAACTCGACCCTTGTGAGGTGGACTATGAGACCTTTAAAATTCATATTCCATACCATATGGTGAATTCTATATTGGAAAAAGGTTCTTGTAACCTCATTGGTAAGTTCATTAGGGGTAGACTAGATCTTGACATTCTCAAGAGGTGGGCAATTTGGAGCTGGAAATCCAGTGGCTCGCTAGAGCTGGCCTCTCTCCCAAAGAATTTATTTCTCATTAGACTTTATTGTGATGGTGGCTCGAATAGGATCTTAGAAGGAGGCCTCTAGTTTTTTAAAAAGCGAGGCATATTCCTCACGTGCTAGGGCTCTGAATTTAACCCGACTCTGCAATGGGTGAATTTAGTGCTAGTTTGGGTGTACATTCCTAATTTTACCACCTTTTTATGGCATGAAAATGTGTTCAAGGTTGTGGCCAAGTTGATTGGAGAATTTGTATTCTTCGACTCATTATCTCTTTCAAATACCAGGTGCATGCATGTGTATTATGGTTGAAATTTATAAGGTGCTTCCAAAATCAATGGAGTTATTCTCTCACCTTGGGTGTTGGACTTAGCCGTTGGCATATGAAAATAAGCCTTTGCCTTGTAATTTTTATGGCTTGGGATGGCACCACAAAAATTTCTATCTGCATAAGCCTTCTTGAAAGCCCCTGGTTTAGCAGGACAAGCATCCTACTTTTTGGGATGTTGCTTTGGGGTCCAAATATGCTTCTAAAATGTTGAAGGCTTTGCATAATAAATTTGCAAGTATGTCTAAATATAAATACTTGGTTCCTTCACCTCTGAAGGGTGATATGGTGGTTCCTCATCCTAATAATTCTAGTATTTCTATGGCTCTTATGAACGAGATCCTCAATAATTTTAAGGTGGTTCTTCAATTAGAGCCTTTGAATAAAATTGATGAGATTCCTCTAAGGAAATATTTTGATTGCCTTGTGTCAGATGCTCTGGAGGATTTTGAAATTTCTAAAGATTTGGATATCTCTTCTTCAAATGTGAATGGTGGTTTCTCGTCTCCTAAGGAGTTCCATTCATATCCAAAGGTGATTGGTTTTTTGTCATCTCCTAAAGAGGTCCTTATTTCTCCCTCTAGTGGTGTGGGTAGCCTTATGGCTTCACCCAAAATTATCATGGAGAAAGTATCTCCCGGTACGAAAACTAGAAGCCAACATAAAAAATGTATTAACATTAGGGTGGTTAAAAAACCAGGAAGATCTCCTAGTAAAGTTGGAAGGAAGAGGCTAATGGAGGAGGTGACTTCCAATGGGGGACAAACTCGTCTTGTTGTGGAGGAGAAGAATGGTGATAGGTATTTGAAGCTTGATAGCTTCCTATATCCTCCCAATGGAGGGTCAAGGAAGAAGCTTTCCCTTTAATTTTCCCATGAATATTTGTTCTTGGAATGTTAGAGGACTTAAAAATTCCTCTAAGAAGAAGTTATTGGCTACCTTGAGAAAGGAGAGAGTCCTTGACTTTTTGTGTATCCAATAATCAAAACTTTTTTTTGCATCTTGGGAGGTGACTCATAATTTTGTTGGAAGGATTCTGGTTTCATGGCCAATGAGGTTGTAGGTGCTTCTAGGGGTTTGATTTTCTTTTGGGACTCCACAAATTTTGAAGGGCATGTTATCTCTTCCTCCAATAGGGTAATCAACATATTTTTTTGTGCAAGGCAATGTGTAGAAGGTGGGTAATGTCTAATATCTATGCATCCAATTCTTGTTGTGATAGGCATAACTTCTGGCACCTTCTGCTTGAAATGAGAGACTCTTTTTGGGATGAAGTGTAGGTTGTTGTTGGGGATTTTAATTCCCCTCTCTATCCATACGAAAAGCATGGTGGTAGTGATCTAGATATTATGATCGTAATTGAATTTTCTAGATTTATTAATTCGGCTAGCCTCAGAGACTTAGACTTGAAAATATCATGATATACATCGAGTAATCGTAGATAAAGAGCGAACCTTATTTTAAGAAATATGGATAGGTTTTTTATCTCTAATTCCTATATTAATTTATTTAGTGATGCTTTTTTGTCCACCCCTCCAAGAATAGGGTCTGACCATAACCCTTTATGACTTGAAGTTCCTGAGGGATTGCCTTTCCTTCTGCAGCCATTTATATTAGAGATGATGTGGTGCTCTCATCCCAATTTTGAAGCCTATTTATCAGAGTGGTGGCAGGAGGATGTTGAAGGGGAAGGTTTGGTCAGATTATCTAATAAGTTGAGAATTTTGAGAGGCCATCTAAAATTATGGAACAAGTTCTTATTCAGGAATAGTTTTAAGGGGAAAGAGAATATTATGGAGCAGATCAAAATCATTGAATCATAGATGGAATATAGGAGTAGCTCTAAAGAGTTGCTCCGTGAAGAGAAATACCTTCTTGCTACTTTTCACAATATTCAAGCAGAGGAAGAGCTTCACTGGAAGCAAAATTTAAGAGAGTTATTGTTAAGAGAAGGTGACTAAAACACTCAATTTTTCCATGCTTCCACTCTACATCGTCGGGATTGTAACATAATTAGAGAAATTAAGTTAGATGATGGGAGTGTTTCTCTTTTTATATTGAAAATTTGAGAGGAGGCTGTTGATTTCTTCTCCTCTCCCTGGCTCATGATATTGGAACGAAATGTTAGAAATATGAGCAAGTTGTGTTGTCATTGATATCAAGAGATTGATGTCCAAGTTTCATCATCATTAATGTCATCAGATGGTTTTTCCATAAGGCAAGGAAGAGGTTCAAAGGAATAGGATATAATATTTATTTTAAATATTATATGGCTAAAAAGGTCTAAATTGATTAAAGATCCAAGGAGGAGCAGGTTAAAAGGAAACAATAATATTATAATATTTAATATTATAATATTCTAGGTCATAAGCTAGTTTGAAGAAAAAATAAGGCCAGAGAGTTATCAAATTTTAAATCTTCCTAAAAACCAATTTGGCAGATTTTGAGGAATAAGGTTTAAATTATTTAAATTTAAATAATTTAAACATAAGGTTAAAATTAAAATTTAAATCAATTATGGTGCCAAAAGTTTAAATTCTAAATTAATTCGAATTCTCTATCTCTCTTGACGTGTTAGACATGGCAAACATTATAAAAGGGGGCAATATTTTAATAAAAAAATCATCCATGTGAATATTAATTGCCCAAAGGAAATTGTAGGTTATGTTGGTAAGGAAAATATTTGCATGTGTTTAAAGACTTAAGAGGGCAAACATGGAAATAAAGACAAAGGGAGTGCCAATGAAGGTTCAAGGAGCTTAGTAGAACAAGTGGTAGTCGAGGACTGTGTTAGGACGTTCACGAAGTGCGAGGTTGCAGGTTCGATTCACGTGATCACTTTTTTGTGAAGGGAGAAGTTTGCTTCATTTGCGTTGAATGAAGAAGACATAAGGCATAAGATATAGATGTGGCCCTTTTGTTTTTGTGAGGGCACATAGCCCAAGCGGTGGATGCACTTTGTGCCAAGGTGATTGGTGAGGCAAGGTTTGTTTTTTGAATCTCGCTAAAGGTTTTTATTGGAAATAATAAAAGGTATTTGCTCATATTATTATTTTCCAAGGTTTTGATAATCCAAAATTGCATAGTGTGGAAACATTTTATTTTGCCCAAGGTTTTGATAATGTGGAAATTGTATAATGAAAAAATTAAAAGGTGTTTTTGAGTTATTGACGGAGATAAAAGGGAAAATAAAGTTAAAATATTTTATTTTAATTTTGGTGGTTAAAATTTATAAAGGAATATAAATAAGGTGTAATTAAGATTTAATATTTTTGTATGGTGAAATATTTTTGAGAAACATAATTGGATGAAATTTTGAGAAGATTTTTGCTATCTAACCTTTGAGATTGGTAAAGAGAGTGATTGTGATTGGTACAGGTTTTGAGATAAAATATTCATCAAACAAAAGGTCTAGGTATATCATCCTTGTGAGTGAAATAATGTTGAATATTGTGAAATGCAAAGTTGGAGTGAAAATATTTGTTTGATAAGCATTGTTGAGTGAGTTTTCATGTGCATTATTGGTGGAAGTTTGTGAGTACATTTGAGTGTGAAATTGAGAACTATCTTGAACTAGGGTTTGTGAAAGATCATGAGTATCATTGTTATGTGAGATTGTTTGATAAGCATTGTTGAAAATAATTTATTGAGTGTTCATGTGCATAACTAGGATTTGTGAAATAACATGAGTATCATTGTTATAAGAGATTGTTTGATAAGAATTGTTGGAAATAATTGAGTGAGCCTTCATGTGTATGACTAGGGTTTGTGAAAGATCATGAGTATCATTGTTATGTGAAATTGGAATCATATTGAAGCCAATATTTGAGTTCCATAGTGTAAGTTGTTGGAAGTATTGTGAAACACTTGGTTTGGATTTGTAAGCAAGTTGTATTTCATTGAGTGGATGCTTAGAGTGAAGTTGATTGAGCATTATTTATTGAATGCATTAGAGTGATAGTTCAAGTTACATGAAACAAATTGTTCTTTATTCTAAATTGATTTGAGAGAGAGTTTGAAAGTGATTAAGTGTTTTGTGAGTGTGAAACAAATTGAGTCTCTAACCATTCTCTTTATGTTTTTGTAAGTTAAACAAGATTTTGAGAGAAACTTGTTTGTGTGATTGAAGAGGTTTTCTATGAAAGATTGAGTTGAGTTTTGTATGCAAGTTTACAATTGATTTGAATAAGCTTTTGTGAAAGCTTGTGAGCATATTTGAGTAAGTCCTAGAGGGGACTTAAGGACAAAGTTGAGTGAGATTTTTATGAAATCTTAAGGAAATATTTGAGTGAGCTTTACAAGCATATTGGAAAAGTTCTAGTGAGGACTTGTTGAGTAGATTGAGCATACTCTTGATGAAGACTTGTTGAGCAGATTGAACAAGTTCTAGAGAGGACTTGTTGAGCATATTTAAGGTAAGTTTTGGTAAAGACTTGTTGAGCACATTGGACAAGTTCTAGAGAGGACTTGTTGAGCATATTTGAGGCAAGTCTTGGTGAAGAATTTTTGAGCATATTTGACAAGTTCTAGAGAGAAATTTTTGAGCAGATTTGAGGTAAGTCTTGGTGAAGATTTATTGAACAGGTTAGAAAAGTTCTTGAAAGGACTTGTGGAAAAATTTGAGGTAAGTCTTTGTGAATACTTGAGAGCAGAGTTGATTGATTGATTTTTTCAAGCTTTGAGTTAAATATTTGAGCATATTTAGAAGAGTTGATTTATGATTGGATCAAGCTTTGTGTTAAGGCTTGAGGATAGATTTGAGATAGAGATTGAGCAGATTTATGCTATATCGAAGGATTGTGTTTAGTGCAGATTTGAGATAGAGATTGAGCATATTTATGCTAGACCAAAGGACTATGTTTAGTATAGATTTGAGATAGAGATTGAGTAGATTTGTCCTAGATCGAAGGATTGTATTTAGAGTATATTTGAGATAGATATTGAGTAGATTTGTGCTAGACTGAATGACTGTGTTTAGTACATATTTGAGATAAATATTGAGCATATTTGTGCTAGACCGAAGGACTGTATGTAGTGCATATTTGATACAAATATTGAGCAGATTTATGCTAGACCTATGGACTATGTTTAGTACATATTTGAGACTGATATTGAGCATAATTGTGCTAGAATGAAGGACTATGTTTAATGCATATTTGAGATAGATATTGAGAAAAATTGTACTATACTGAGGAACTATTTTTAGTACATATTTAAGATAGATATTGAGCAGATTTGTCCTAGACCAAAGGACTATTTTTAGTGCAGATTTGAGACAGAGTTGAGAGTAAGCTTTGGAGGTGATAGAGTAGATCAATATTAGTCTCTAGTGGATAGAGATCCATTATCCAGGGTAGTAAGGGAAGAGGTATTCTAAGTGAGGATACTGGTCTTTAGTGGAGAGAGATCCACAAGCCAGTGTAGTGGAGGTAGTAGTCTTCTAGAGGATCACTAGCTAGAGCATAGGAGAAGGAGTTCTCTTGTGGATAGAGATCCACAAACTAGTTGAGGGTATTGGTGTCTCCTATGGATAGGTATTCATGAACTTGATTAGGGTATTGGAATATTCTCTGGACAGATGTCCATAAACACTGTAATAGGGAAGGATTCCCAAGAGATTTGTTGAGAAAATTTTAGTGAAATATTTTCTCCATGGACATAGTCCACATTGGGTGAACCACATTAAATTTGTGTCTCTATTGTGTGTGGTAATGCATTGCTTTGATTACTGTTGTTGATATTGCCACTGATATATTGCATAATATTATTTGGGAAAGAAAAGTAAAAACTGGTCTTATATTTTTCACACACCCTCTTAGTATAAGCTTGTGTTCTTCAATTGGTACTAGAGTGAGTTCATTTGGAAGAGTTTAAAAGCTTGAAGGAAAAGCTCATAAGAAAATATATGGATTATCAGAATGGATCTTCAAGGAATACAACACTATTTTTAATGGGAACAATTATGCACTTTGGAGTGTGAGAATGAAGATTCACCTAATGGCACTAGGGAATGAAATATGGCAAGTAGTTGAGGATGGATACATACCACCAACTATTACACCTACAGATAAATATGGTAATATACTTAAAATAAATAATTCAATGGCAATAAATGGAATTTTAAAAGGTTTACATGAAATAGAGTTTATAAAAGTTATGCATTGTACATCAACAAAAGATATCTAGGACAAGCTGAAAGGTATATATGAGGGAGACAAAAAGGTCAAGATGAAAAAATTGCTAAATCACAAGAAAAAAATTGAATAACTAAATATGAAGGATGAGGAAAAATTTGTTGCATACCTACTTCGAGTGGATGAGGTTGTTAACTCCATGCAAGGACTTGGGTTCAAAGTTGAAGAAATAGATGTTTATCATAAGATTTTGAGGTCACTTCCTAAGATGTATAGTGAAAATATTTTAGCCATAGAATATTCAAAATATATTGAACTTTTGACAAGGGATGAGTTACACGGAATTATCACAACTTTTAAAATAAGAATAAAAGAGGATTTTTTTCCCCAAAAGGAAGTAGCCTTCAAAGTTATAAAGAAGACAAAGGGTAAGAGGTCAGATTCAAGTAATGAGGTATCTAGTGATGAAGATATAAACTATGGCAGGAGGAACAAAGACATAAGAAATTATAAAGGTACAAAATTAGTTAGGTTCTTTAATCATGGTAAATATGGTCACTATGCAACTGATTATCCAGAAGCTAGAAATAGTAATGGTGATGAGAAACAAGATCATAAGAACCGGGAAATAGGAAAACATAGGTACCAAAAGAAAAATAGGGATGGACAAAGCAAGAAAGGAAATAAGTTTGTCCAAAGGCATAAGAATAGTTTTTATGTAGACAAGACAGGTAAGACTTCTAGTGATAGTGATGGAAGGTCTTCAGATAATGAAGAAGAATAAATTCTATTTTTGTCAGAAGAAAATATTATGTTAGAGAAAGGGTACCAATGATTCTCAAGTGTTTTAGGTGTGGTAACTTTGGTCATATTGAAGATAGTTGTACAAGTAATGGATTCAGTTTTAGTGATAATAAATATGAAGATGCTTTTGAAGGTCCAAAGAAGAAAGTATTCTTATGGAAATAGAAGAAGAAGGAAGTTCTCCTATTGAAGATGAATCAGAAAGGGATGAATATGATCCTAAAGGTAAAGTAATAGAGGAATAATTATAGGAAGGATAATTTGATCTTGAGGGTGAGCTTATTTTTGTTCTAAATGAATTAAGGAAGGCAAGAAAGCATAACTCAAAAATCAAGCTTGAATTTCAAGAATGTGATGAAGAGAAAGGAAATTTTATAGAAAATCTAACCAACTCAATAGCTAAGACATGAAGATTTAAAGAGAAGTTAGAAGCAAAGTTTCTATAGTGTGAAAGGTTAGAACATGAAGTAGCTTCACTAAGGAAGGAAGTAAAAGAATATAAAAACAAGCTACACATATTTGGGAGAAGTTCAAAGACCTTGGATAAGATTATCAAGGTACAAAGATCTTCATAAAATAAGATAGGTCTTGGTTTTGAATAGGTACAAATAAAACAAGGAGAAGAGTCAATCTCAAGCTCAAAGGAAGAAGAAGATTCAAAATAAGAGAGTGTAAGAGAGAGTGAGACTTCTTAGGTTGAGTTGGAAAATAGAAATTTCAACAAGGAAAGGAGCAATGGACAAAAGAGGAATATATGGAACATGAAATAGCATAGGGTATAAGAGACTAAGAGACCAATGGGGTCAAGGTAATGTTTCTTCAATGGATTTTGCTTCTCATGTCACAATTTTGGGTACAAGGCTACACAATGTAAGACACATGAAATACAAGAATATGGAAAATTCAAAAATAGGTATCTCTTCCATGAGTATTTCTACTCTTGTAATCAGTTTGGTCATAAGGCAGTAAATTTTAGGGTTCATGACAGGAATGGATATGGCTTCACCAAGAGAAACTTCAAGACAATTATATAGACACCTAAAACGCATCATGTCGAGGGTGACTACTCATATGGACATGCTACAAGACCATATGGAGGATCTTGGACAGACTCCAAGATAAAGTAGTGGTTCTAACCACTCAATTTTGGCACCTTGGCCTAATCATTCTGAACCGTAGCCCAGAACTATGGTTTACAAGTTGAACCATGGTTGAGTCCTATGGTTTATAGTCTAGACCATATCTATGACCTGTGGTCTTAGCTAGAGTTTAGTTGTCCTTCAATATGATCCAAATCAATTGGAATTGCCATCTGATCTAGAAGAAGATGGTTAGAGAATGGAAGCTTTCAATCAAATTGTCCTAACCATCCCTTCTTGATCTTGGATTCTCCATGAAGCCACCCCTAGCCCTTAGGTAGTCCTATAAGTACCCCTCAGAATTAGGGAAAATAGATGAGAGATACCATTTGAGATTTGATCAATGAAGCCCTATCAAATTATACACTCAACTAATGATACTAAGAGAAAGCTACTGTACTTATCCCCTACCTAATTTCCAATATTCATGATGAATTGCATTATGGATACCCTAGGAGCCTAGGAGAGCCAAGAAACATATATTCGAGCAAATGAAGGCCCTTCACAGCAAATAAATCACCAAATCAATATGAGGACACTAAAGGTGACCATTGAACATAAATTTGGACAAGGAGGTCAAGCCCACTACCCTTGGAATTGAGGGTAAACCTATCAGATTGCTAACCATGGATTTCAACCATGGTTTACAGTGCAGACCACTCATAAGAGTTGCGGTTTGCAGTAGAGGTATTACCACCTTACCCTTTTCATTTTTGTCTAGTTAATTAGCTTAGATTATCTGTTTTAATGGTTTAATTGTATTTTAGTAGACTTATGACCGGTATAATTAGGTTAGATTAGTTTCTTTATGTTAAGCATAGAATAGGACATAAATGGATTCTTTATGCACTTTCATGTTTTATTTTACACATTTTATCCATGCATAGTGTAGTTTTTGTCTTTCTTTACGCTATTATATGAATCTTGATGCAATTAACATAGTTTAGAAGCACTTTTCATGTTTTCTTGATTATACATGCTTCATGGTGTCTTTATGCAATTTTCCTAAAAGGGCCTCATCATGAGAGGCTGCCTATCTTTTTGACACTCTTATGTTGTTTCTTGACCGTAAGGAACAGATTCAAAGGATACATAACTATCAACTTCCTTCCTCAATGCGAAGAAGAGGGCTACTCCACTGTGATCACTTTCTGATCCAACCAAAAAGCATGCACCCATCTACTGTACTATGTCATATTCAATCATTCAAAGCATACAATTGACAAGATTGAATAGATTCAACAAAATAGACTTTTCTTGTATTAATAATTGCAAAGAATCTCAATTACAATCATGCCTGTCTTAGGGTCACCCAAATGACGATATGATTGGTAATTTACTCATCTTTTTGGATTGCATGGATTGCAAGTTTCTGCAACCACCAAGTGTATAGGGTAAATTATTGAATACGAGGTGCATTTGGTGTAAAATTTTCATTGTTGATCTGATATGTTTATTTTTAATCCCTAAGAAGGCCTTAATGGTTGGACTTCTCCATGGGAATGAGGTGTTTCATGTCATGTATCCTATGACATATTTTCAGAAAATTATTGATAACTTGATTCAACACAAATCTAATTGGATTTGTCTCAATTTGATTTCCTAAGACGACTATTGTAGCATGACTGCTCCATGGGATAGAAATCTGCAAATACTATTAATAGTTGAAATCAAAAGCTGAACTAGGCCCATCCAAGGCATTAATTTTCTCAAATATAAATTTGTTCAAACCATCAATGGTGGTCAAGTGAAATCATCACTTTAATAATTTTCATTACCCTCATCGACTCATCACTTGAGGGGGTAGTCATAATATCAAATCATAATAAAAATCAATAGAATATCCCTAAAATCATAGATCTCTTGATCTTGTCAGAATTGTGTTCATCCTTGTGAATCATTGTCAACAACTATCATAAGCTTACCCCTTTGCTTGGGGTAAATAGAAAATATGACTTTGCTTGTTGTTCTCCACCTTTCAGATCTATGGGTCAGAAGATACCTATGGAATGCATAGCTACACCAAATGAGATGAGAAGGGCACAAGCTTTTCAAATGTAAGCCTTTCACCCAGTTGGAAGCAATGATTCCAAGATGCGCGTCCTTTTGTTAGACCTTGGGACATCTAATGTTGATCTAACTAACGATCATCATAGAACCTTAGGCACCATTTTAGGAGGTATATTTTTTCTTGGCATTGTTCGATCTCACAATGCATCTCAAAAGGGGCATTTGTAGACACCTAAAATGCATCATGTCAAGGGTGACTACTCATATGAACATGCTACAAGACCATATGGAGGATATTGGATAGACTTCAAGATAGAGCAATGGTTCTAACCACTCAATTTGGGTTCCTCAGCCTAATCAGTCTGAATCGTAGCTTAGACCTATGGTTTATAAGCTAAACCATGGCTAAGTCCTTCATTTTACAGTATAGACCACAACTATGACCTACGGTCTTAGCTAAAGTTTAGTTGGCCTTCAATCCAAGCCAAATCAGTTGGAATAGCTATCTAATCTAAAAGAAGGTGGTTAGAGGATGAAATATTCCAATCCAACTGTCCTAATGAACCCTTCTTGATCTTGGCTTCTCCATGAATATACCTTGGGTAGTCTTATAAGTACCCCTCAGAATTAGACCAAATAAATGAGAGAGAGCATTAGATATTTGAGAAGCAAAGCTTTGTCGAATTGGACACTCAACTGAATATACTAAGAGAGAGCTACTGCACTTATCCCCTACCTACTTTCCAATATTCATGATGAATTGCATTATGGATTGCCTAGGAGCCTAGGAGAGCCAAGAAATGCATATTTGGGCAAACAAAGGCCCTTCACAGCAAATCACTGCAAAATCAGCCTGAGGACACTAAAGGTGACCAATGAAAATCAATTTAGATAAGGAGACAAGCCCACTACCCTTGGAATTGAGGGCAAACCTATCAGATTTCTAACCATAGCTTTCCACCATAGTTTACAGTGGAGACTACTCATTAGAGCTACGGTTTGCAACAGAGATATTACCACCTTACCCTTTTTTTTTTTTGTTCGGTTAATTAGCTTAGATTAACTATTTTAATGGTTTAATTGTAGTTTAGCAGACTTCTGACCGGTAGAATTAGGTTAGATTAGTTTCTTTATGTTAAGCATAGAATAGGACATAAATGGATTCTTTATGCACTTTCATGCTTCATTTTACACATTTGATCCATGCATAGTGTATTTGTTGTCTTTCTTTACGCTATTATACGAATCTTGATGCAATTAACATAGTTTAGAAGCACTTTTTATGTTTTCTTTATTATACATGCTTCATGGTGTCTTTATGTAATTTTCCTAAAAGGGCCTCATCATGAGAGGTTGCCTATATTTTTTACACTCTTATGTTGTTTCTTCACCACAAGGAACAGATTCAAAGGAGACTTAACTATCAACTTCCTTCCTCAATGTGAAGAAGAGGGCTACTCCACTGTAATCGCTTTCTGATCCAACTAAAAAGCGTGCACCCATCTACTATACTATGTCGTATTCATTCATTCAAAGCATACAATTGACAAGATTGCATAGATTCAACAAAATAGATTTTTCTTTTATTAATAACTACAAATAATATTGATTACAATCATACCCCTCTTAGGGTCACCCAAATGACGATACGATTGGTAATTTACTCATCTTGTCGGGTTGCATGGATGGCAATTTGCTGCAACCATAAGTGTATAGGGTAAATTACTGAATACGAGGTGCATTTGGTGTAAAATTATCATTGTTGATCTGATATGTTTATTTTAAATCCCTAAGAAGGCCTTCATGGTTGGACTTCTCCATGGGAACAAGGTGTTTCATGTCATGTCTCCTATGACATATTTTCATAAAATTATCGATAACTTGATTCAACACAAATCTAATTGGATTTGTCTCAATTCGATTCCCTAAGACAACTATTGTAGCCTGACTGCTCCATGGGATAAAAATATGCAAATACTATTAATAGTTGAAATCAAAAGCTAAACTAGGCCTAGCCAAGGCATTAATTTTCTCAAATATAAATTTGTCCAAACCATCAATGGTGGTCAAGCGACATCATCACTTTAATCATTTTCATTACCCTCATCGACTCGTCACTTGAGGGGGTAGTCATAATATCAAATCATAATCAAAATAAATAGAAGATCCCTAAAATCGTAGATCTCTTGATCTTGTCAAAATTGCGTTCATCCTTGTGAATCATTGTCAACAACTATCATAAGCTTACCCCTTTGCTTGGGGTAAATAGCAAATATGACTTTGCTTTTTGTTCTCCACCTTTCGGATCTATGGGTCAGAAGATACCTATGGAATGCATAGCTGCACCAAATGAGATGAGAAGGGCACAAGATTTTCAAATGTAAGCCTTTCACCCAATTGGAAGCAATGATTCTAGGATGCATGTCCTTTTGCAGGACCTAGGGCATCTAATGTTGATCTGACTAATGATCATCATAGAACCTTCGACACCATTTTAGGAGGTATATTTTTGCTCAGCGTTGTTTGATCTCACAATGCATCTCAAAAGGGGCATTTGTAGACACCTAAAATGCATCATGTCAAGGGTGACTACTCATATGGACATGCTACAAGACCATATGGAGGATATTGGATAGACTCCAAGATAGAGCAGTGGTTCTAACCACTCAATTTGGGTACCTTGGCCTAATAATTCTGAACCCCATCTCAGACCTTGGTTTACAAGTTGAACCATGGCTGAGTCCTTTGGTTTATAGTATAGACTACAACTATGACCTATGGTCTTAGATAAAGTTTAGTTGGCATTCAATCCAAGCCAAATCAGTTGGAACGACCATCTGATCTAGAAGAAGGTGGTTAGAGGATGGAAGCTTCCAATCCAACTGTCCTAACCACCCCTTCTTGATCTTGGCTTATCCATGAAGCCACCTTGGGTAGTCCTATAAGTACCCCTCATAATTAGGCCAAATAAATGAGAGAGAGCATTAGATATTTGAGTAGCGAAGCCTTGTCGAATTGTACACTCAACTAAATATATTGAGAGAGAGCTAGTGCACTTAACCCCTACCTACTTTCCAAGATTCATGATGAATTCTATTATGGATTGCCTAGGATCCTAGGAGAGCCAAGAAATGCATATTCGGTAAAATAAAGGACCTTCACAACAAATCACCCACTAAATCAGTCTGAGGACACTAAAGGCAACCATTGAACATCAATTTAGACAAGGAAGCAAGCCCACTACCCTTGGAATTGAGGGAAAACCTATCAGATTACTAACCATGACTTTCAGCCATGGTTTACAGTACAGACCGCTCATCAGAGCTATGGTTTGCAAAAAATATATTACCACCTTACCCTTTTTATTTTTGTTCATTTAATTAGCTTAGATTAACCATTTTAATGGTTTAATTGTAGTTTAGCAGACTTCTGGCCGGTAGAATTGGGTTAGATTAGTTTCTTTATGTTAAGCATAGAATATGACATAAATGGATTCTTTATGCACTCTCATGCTTAATTTTACATATTTGATCCATGAATCTTGATGCAATTAACATAGTTTAGAAGCACTTTTCATGTTTTCTTGATTATACATGCTTCATGGAGTCTTTATTTAAATTTCCTACAAGGGCCTCATCATGAGAGGCTACATATATTTTTGACACTCTTATGTTGTTTCTTGACTATAGGGAACAAATTCAAAGTAGACTTAACTATCAACTTCCTTCCTCAATGCGAAGAAGAGGGCAAATCCACCCTAGAGTAGTTTGTGACCAAGTGAAAAGCATTATTAGTGTTCCTACCATGTTGAGGGCTTTGGAATTGTATTAATCGTATCGTCATTTGGGTGACCCTAAGATGGGCATGATTATAATTGAGATTATTTGCAATTACTAATACAAGAAAATTCTATTTTTTTGAATCTATGCAATCTTGTCAATTTTATGCTTTGAATGAATGAATACGACATAGTATAGTAGATGGGTGCATGCTTTTTGGTTGGATCAAATTGCACCTTTAAGGAATCACAACATTAAGTGTTATAATTGTAATAATTTTGGGATTATAGCCAAGTGGTGTAGACCAAAATTTCTAGATACAAGCAGGTCCAAGAACATTTAGAGGAATCATAAGGATCATTTAAGGCAAAAGGTGGACAAAGAAAAATATCAGTGTATACTGGGAGTAGATATACTCACATCCCAAAATTAACCACCTCAAGAGAGGAGGTGGGGGAGGGGCTATGCTAAGATTCTTATTATTAGCCCCAATCCCCAAAGGTGGTCCTTTGCCATTAATGTCAAATAGGGAGATATTTGAGTTAGGGGGAGAGCATTTAGTTAAGGGGAGCATTTTCTAAGGGGGAGAAGAACTGAAAAGGTAAAGGAAATGGTTAAAGGAAAATTGGTTGCCATCAATGACAAAGGGAGATATTGTTAGAAATATGAGCAAGTTTTTTTATCTTTGATGTCAATAGATTGATGTCCAAGTTTCATCATCATTAATGTCATCAGATGGTTTTTCCACAAGGCAAGGAAGAGGTTCAAAGGAATAGGATATAATATTTATTTTAAATATTATATGCCTAAAAAGGTCTAAACAAATTAAAGATCCAAGGAAGGAGGAGCAAGTTAAAAGGAAATAATAATATTTAATATTATAATATTCTGGTTCACAAGTTAGTTTGAAGAAAAAAGAAGGTGAAAGAGTTATCAAATTTGAAATCTTCCTAAAAACCCATTTGGAATATTTTGAGGAATAAGGTTTAAATTATTTAAATTTAAATATTTTAACCATAAGGTTAAAATTTAAATTTAAATCAATTATGGTGCCAAAAGTTTAAATTTGAAATTAAATTTGAATTCTCTATATTCACCGACGTGTTAGACAACATGGAAAACATTATAAAAGGGGGCAAAATTTTAATCAAAAAATCATCCATGTGAATGTTAATTGCCCAAAGGAAATCATGCACTGCGTTGGTAAGGAAAATATTTGCATGTGTTTAAAGACTTAAGAGGGAAAACATGGCAATAAAGACAAGGGGAGCACCAATGAAGGTTCAAGGCTCTTGGTAGCGCAAGTGGTAGTCGAGGGCTGCATTAGGACATTTTTGAAGGGTGGGGTTCTAGGTTCGATCTATGTGATCACCTTGTTGTTAAGGAAGAAGCTTTCTTTGTTTATGTCAAACTGAGAAGACATAAGGAGTAAGATATAGATGTGGCCCTTTTGTTTCCATGAGGGCACGTAGCCTAAGCGGTGGATGCACTTTGCGCTAAGGCGCTTGGTGAGGCAAGGTTGGGTGTTCGAATCTCGCCAAAGGTTTTTGTTGGAAAGAATAAAAGGTATGCGCTCATATTATTATTTGCCAAGGTTTTGATAATCTGAAATTGCATAGTGTGGAAACATTTTATTTTGCCCAAGGTTTTGATAATGTGGAAATTGTATAGTGGGAAAAATTAAAAGGTGTCTTTGAGTTATTGAGGGAGATAAAAGGGAAAATAAAGTTAAAATATTTTATTTTAATTTTGGTGGTTAGAATTTATAAAGGAGGAGAAATAAGGTGTAATTAAGATTTAATATTTTTGTATGGTAAAATATTTTTGAGGAAAATAATAGGATGAAATTTTGAGAAGATTTTTTCTATCTAACCTTTGAGATTGGTAAAGAGAGTGATTGTGATTGAGACAGGTTTTGAGATCAAATCTTCATCAAACAAAAGGTATGGGCATATCATCCTTGTGAGTGAAATATTGTTGAATGTTGTGAAATGCAAAGTTGGAGTGAAAATGTTTGTTTGATAAGCATTGTTGAGTGATTTTTCATGTGCATGATTGGTGGAAGTTTGTGAGTACATTTGAGTGTGAAATTGAGAACTATCTTGAACTAGGGTTTGTGAAAGATCATGAGTATCATTGTTATGTGAGATTTTTTGATAAGCATTGTTGGAAATAATTGAGTGAGTGTTCATGTGCATAACTAGGGTTTGTGAAAGAACATGAGTATCATTGTTATGTGAGATTATTTGATAAGCATTATTGGAAAGAATTGAGTGAGCCTTCATGTGCATGACTAGGGTTTGTGAAATATCATGAGTATCATTGTTATGTGAAATTGGAATCATCTTGAATCAAGGTTTGAGTTCCATAGTGTGAGTTGTTGGAAGCATTGTGAAACACTTGGTTTGGATTTGTAAGCAAGTTGTGTTTCATTGAGTGGATGCTTTGAGTGAAGTTGATTGAGCATTATTGATTGAATGCATTGGAGTGATAGTTCAAGTTCTATGAAACAAATTGTTCTTTATTCTAAATTGATTTTAGAGAGAGTTTGAAAGTGATTGAGTGTTTTGTGAGTGTGAAACATATTGAGTCTCTAACCATTCTCTATATGTTTCTGTAAGTTAAACAAGATTATGAGTGAAACTTGTTTGTGTGATTGAAGAGGTTTTTAGTGAAAGATTGATTTGAGTTTTGTATGCAAGTTTGTAATTGATTTGAATAAGCTTTTGTGAAATCTTATGAGTAGATTTGAGTAAGTCTTAGAGGGGAATTAAGGACATATTTGAGTAAGATTTTTGTGAAAGCTTAAGGATAAATTTATGTGATATTGTTTGGAAGCTTATAAGTAGATTGAAAAAGTTCTAGTGAGGACTCTTTGAGTAGATTGAGCAAAGGCTTGGTGAAGACTTACTTATCATATTGGACAAGTTCTAGAGAGGACTTGTTGAGAATATTTGAGGTAGGTCTTGGTGAAGACTTGTTGAGCAGATTGGACAAGTTCTAGAGAGGACTTGTTGAGTAGATTTGAGGTAAGTCATGGTGAAGACGTTTTGAGCAGATTGGATAATTTCTAGAGAGGAATTGTTGAGCATATTTGAGGTAAGTCTTCGTGAAGACTTGTTGAGAATATTGGACAAGTTCTTGAAAGGACTTGTGGATAGATTTGAGGTAAGTCTTTGTGAAGACTTGAGAGCAGAGTTGATTGATTGATTTGTTCAAGATTTGAGTTAAAGCTTTGAGCATATTTAGCATAGTTGATTCATGATTGGATCAAGATTTGTGTTAAGGCTTGAGGGAAAATTTGAGATAAATATTGAGGAGATTTGTGCTAGACCGAAGAACTATGTTTTGTGCAGATTTGATACAAACATTGAGAAGATTTGTGCTAGACTTAAGTACTATATTTAGTACATATTTGAGATAGAGATTGAGCATATTTGTGCTAGATCGTGGGATTGTGTTTAGTGCAGATTTGAGATAAATATTGAGCAGATTTATGCTAGATCAAAGGATCGTGTTTAGTGTAGATTTGAGATAGATATTGAGAATATTTATGTAATAAAGGGGAAATTTGAAACATATATTGAGCATATTTGCACTAGATCGAAGAACTATGTTTAGTGCAGATTTGAGATAGAGATTGAGCAAATTTGTGCTAGACTAAAGGATTATGTTTAGTACAAATTTGAGATAGAGATTGAGCAAATTTGTGCTAGACCAAAGGACTGTGTTTAGTGCATATTTGAGACAGAGCTGAGAGTAAGCTTTGGAGGTGAAAGAGCAGAGGATAGTAGTCTCTAGTGGATAGAGATCCATTAGCCAGGGTAGTGAGTACAGAGGTCTTCTGAGTGGGGACAGTGGTCTTCAATGGAGAGAGATCCATAAGCCAGTGTAGTGGAGGTAGTAGTCTTCTAGAGGATCACCAACCAAAGCATAGGAGAAGGAATTCTCCTATGGATAGAGATCCACAAAGCAGCTTAAGGGGATTGGTGTCTCAAGTGGATAGGTATCCACGAACTTGATTAGGGGATTGGAATATCCTTTGGATAGAGGTCCATAAACATTGTAATAGGGAAGGATTTCCAAGAGATTTGTTGAGAAAATTTTAGTGAAATATTTTCTCCGTGGACGTAGCCCACATTGGGTGAACCATGTTAAATTGGTGTCTCTATTGTGTGTGGTAATTTATGCATTTCTTTTATTACTATTGTTGATATTGCCATTGATATATTGCATAATATTGTTTGGGAAAGAAAAGTAAAAAGTGGTCTTATACTATTCACCCCCCTATCAATATAAGCTTGTGTTCTTCAATTGGTATCAGAGTGGGTTCCTTGAAAAGATTTTAAAAGCTTGAAGGAAAATCTCACAAGAACACAGATGGATTCTTAGAATGGATCTTTAGGGAATACAACACCATTGTTCGATGGGAACAATTATGCACTTTGGAGTGTGAGAATGAAGATTCACCTAATGGCACTAGGGAATGAAATATGGCAAGAAGTTGAGGATGGATACATACCACCATCTACTCCATCTACAGATAAATATGGTAAGATCCTACAACTAAATAATTCAAAGGCAATGAATAGAATTTTAAAAGGTTTACATGAAATAGAGTTTATAAAAGTTATGCATTGCACATCAGCAAAAGAAATTTGGGATAAGCTGAAAGGTATATATGAGGGAGACAAAAATGTCAATATGGAAAAATTGCTAAATCACAAGAAAACATTTGAAGACCTAAATTTGAAGGATGAGGAAAAATTTGCTACATATCTACTTCAAGTGGATGAGGTTGTTAACTCCATGCAAGGAATTGGGTTCAAAGTTGAAGAAACAAATGTTTGTCACAAGATTTTGAGGTCACTTCCTAAGAGGTATAGTGAAAATATTTCAGCCATAGAAGAGTCAAAATATATTGAACTTTTGACAAGGGATGAGTTACATGGAATTCTCACAACTTTTGAGATGAGAATAAAAGAGGATCCTATTCCCCAAAAGGAAGCAACCTTCAAAGTTACAAAGAAGACAAAGGGTAAGAGGTCAGATTCAAGTAATGAGGTATCCAGTGATGAAGAAGTAAACTATGGTAGGAGGAACAAGGACACAAGAAAGTATAAAGGTATGAAATCAGTTAGGTGCTTTAATCATGGTAAATATGGTCACTATGCAACTGATTATCGAGAAGCTGGAAATAGTAATGATGATGAGAAACAAGATCATAAGAATAGGGAAATAGGAAAACACAAGTACCAAATGAAAATAAGGGATGGACAAAGCAAGCAAGGAAAGAAGTTTTTCCAAAGGCATAAGAAGAGTTTTTATGTAGACAAGGTAGGTAAGAGTTCTAGTGATAGTGATGGAAGGTCTTCAGATAATGAAGAAGAAGAAATTCTATTTTTGGTAGAAGAAAAATATGATGTTAGAAAAAGGGCACCAATGATTCTCAAGTGTTTTAGGTGTGGTAAATTTGGTCATCTTGAAGATAGTTGTACAAGGAATGGATTCAGTTTTAGTGATGATGAATATAAAGATGCTCTTGGAGGTCCAGAAGAAGAAAGTATTCTTATGGAAATAGAAGAATAAGGAAGTGTTCCTATTGAAGATGAATCAAAAAGAAATGAAGATGATCCTAAAGGTAAAGGAATAGAGGAAGAATCAGAGGAAGGAGAAGTTGATCTTGAGGGTGAGATTATTTCTACTCTAAAGGAATTAAGGAAGGTAAGAAATAAGAACTCAACACTCAATATTCAATTTCAAGAATGTGATGAAGAGAAAGGAAATCTTATAGAAAATCTAACCAACTCAATAGCTAAGACAAGAAGATTTAAAGAGAAGTTAGAAGAAAATGTTCTAGAGTATGAAAGGTTAGAATATGAAGTAGCTTCACTAAGGAAGGAAGTAAAAGAATATAAAAACAAGCTACACAGGTTTGGGAGATGTTTAAAGATCGTGTATAAGATTATCAAGGTTCAAAGATCTTCATAAAATAAGACAGGTCTTGTTTTTGAATAGGTACAAATAAAACAAGAGGAGTTAATCTCAAGATCCAAGGAATAAGAAGCTTCATAAGAAGAGAGTGTAAGAGAGAGTGAGAATTCTGAGGTTGAGTTGGACAATAGAAATTTCAACAAGAAAGTAGCAATGCACAAAAGAGGAACAGATGGAACAGGAAACAACACAGGGTAGAAGAGACTAAGAGACCAATGGGATCAAGGCAAGGTTTCTTCAATGGATGTTGCTTCTCATATCACAATTTTGGGCACAAGGCTACACAATGCAGGACACATGAAAGACAAGAATATGGAAATTTTAGAAACAAATATCTCATCCAAGGGTATTTCTACTCTTGTAATCAGTTTGGTCATAAGGCAGTAAAATGTAGGGTTCATGACAGGAATGGATATGGCTTCACCAAGATAAAATTCAAGAAAATTACACCTTCAAGGAATCACAACATTAAGTGTTATAAGTGCAATAATATTGGGAATATATCCAAGTGGTGTAGATCAAAATTTCCAGAGATAAGCAAGAACAGGAACATTCAGAGGAATCAGAAGGATCAGTTAAGGCATAAGGTGGACAAAGGAAAATATCAGTGTATGTTGGGAGTAGAGATACTCCCACCCCAAAATTAACCACCTCAAGAGAGGAGGTGGGGGAGGGGCTAAGCTAAGAGTCTCATTCTTAGCCCCAAGTCCCAAAAGTGGCCCTTTTCCATTAATTTCAAAGGAGAGAGATTTGATTTAGGGGAGAGCATCTAGTTGGGGGGAGAAGAACTAAAAAAGGTAAAGGAAATGGTAAAAGGAAAATGGGTTGCCATCAATGACAAAGGGGGATATTGTTGGAAATATGAGCAAGTTTTGTTGTCATTGATGTCAAGAGATTGATCTCCAAGTTTTATCATCATTAATGTCATCGGATGGTTTTTCCATAAGGCAAGGAAGAGGTTCAAAGGAATAGGATATAATATTTATTTTAAATAGTATATGACTAAAAAGGTCTAAATAGATTAAATATCAAAGGAAGGAGGAGTAGGTTAAAAGGAAAAAATAATATTATAATATTCTAGGTCACAAGCTGGTTTGAAGAAAAAATAAGGCCAAAGACTTATCAAATTTTAAATCTTCCTAAAAATCCATTTGGTAGATTTTGAGGACTAAGGTTTAAATTATTTAAATTTAAATATTTTAGCCATAAGGTTAAAATTTAAATTTAAATCAATTATGGTGCCAAAAGTTTAAATTCAAATTAAATTCGAATTCTCTATCTCTGCCGACATGTTAGACAACATGGCAAACATTATAAAAGGGGGCAATATTTTAATCAAAAAATCATCCATGCGAATGTTAATTGCCCAAAGGAAATCGTGCACTGCGTTGGTAAGGAAAATATTCGCATGTGTTTAAAGACTTAAGAGGGCAAACATGGCAATAAATACAAGGGGAGCACCAACGAAGGTTCAAGGTGCTTGGTAGCACAAGTGGTAGCCGAGGGCTACGTTAGGACATTCACAAAGCACGAGGTCGCGGGTTTGATCCACATGATCACCTTTTTATGAAGTGAGAAGCTTGCTTCATTTACACCGAATAGAGAAGACATAAGGCATAAGATATAGACATGGCCCTATTGTTTTCGTGAGGGCACATAGCCCAAGCGGTGGATGTGCTTTGTGCTAAGGTGCTTGATGAGGCAAGGTTGGGTGTTTGAATCTCAATGAATATTTTTGTTGGAAAGAATAAAAGATATGTGCTCATATTATTATTTGCCAAGGTTTTGATAGTTTGAAATTGCATAGTGTGGAAATACTTTATTTTACCCAAGGTTTTGATAATGTGGAAAATTGTATAGTGAAAAATTAAAAGGTGTCTTTGAGTTATTGAGGGAGATAAAAGGGCAAATAAAGTTAAAATATTTTATTTTAATTTTGGTGGTTAGAATTTACAAAGGAGGAGAAATAAGTTGTAATTAAGATTTAATATTTTTGTATGGTCAAATATTTTTGAGGAAAATAATTGGATGAAAATTTTGAGAATATTTTTGCTATCTAACATTTGATATTGGCAAAGAGAGTGATCGTGATTGAGACAGGTTTTGAGATCAAATCTTCATCAAACAAAAGGTATGGGCATATCATCCTTGTGAGTGAAATATTGTTGAATGTTGTGAAATTCAAAGTTGGAGTGAATTTGTTTGTTTGATAAGCATTGTTGAGTGAGTTTTCATGTGCATGATTGGTGGAAGTTTGTGAGTACATTTGAGTGTGAAATTGAGAACTATCTTGAACTAGGGTTTGTGAAATATCATGAGTATCATTTTTATGTGAGATTGTTTGATAAGCATTGTTGGAAATAATTGAGTGAGTGTTCATGTGCATAACTAGGATTTGTGAAAGAACATGAGTATCATTGTTATGTGAGATTTTTTGATAAGCATTATTGGAAAGAATTGAGTGAGCCTTCATGTGCATGACTAGGGTTTGTGAAAGATCATGAGTATCATTGTTATGTGAAATTGAAATCATATTTAAGCCAAGGTTTGAGTTCCATAGTGTAAGTTGTTGGAAGTATTATGAAACACTTTGTTTGGATTTGTAAGCAAGTTGTATTTCATTGAGTGGATGTTTAGAGTGAAGTTCATTGAGCATTATTGATTGAATGCATTGGAGTGATAGTTCAAGTTCTGTAAAAAAAATTGTTCTTTATTATAAATTGATTTGAGAGAGAGTTTGAAAGTGATTGAGTGTTTTGTGAGTGTGAAATATATTGAGTCTCTAACCATTATCTATATATTTTTGTAAGTTAAACAAGATTCTGAGAGAAACTTGTTTGTGTGATTGAAGAGGTTTTATGTGAAAGATTGAGTTGAGTTTTGTATGCAAGTTTACAATTGATTTGAATAAATTTTTGTGAAATATTGTGAGCAGATTTTAGAAGTCCTAGAGGGGACTTAAGGACAAATTTGAGTAAGGTTTTTGTGAAAGCTTAAGGACAGATTTGTGTGATATTTTTTAGAATATTACAAGCACATCGGACAAGTTCTAGTGATGACTTTTTGAGCAGATTGAGCAAAGTCTTGGTGAGGACTTGTTGAGCAGATTGGACAAGTTCTAGAGAGGACTTGTTGAGTAGATTTGAGGTAAGTCTTGGTGAAGAATTATTGAGAAGATTGGACAAGTTCTAGAGAGGACTTGTTGAGTAGATTTGAGGCAAGTCTTGGTGAAGACTTGTTGAGCATATTGGATAAGTTCTAGAGAGGACTTGTTGAGCATATTTGAGGTAAGTCTTGGTGAAGACTTGTTGAGCAGATTGGACAAGTTCTTGAAAGGACTTGTGGATAGATTTGAGGCAAGTCTTTGTGAAGACTTGAGAGTAGAATTGATTGATTGATTTGTTCAAGCTTTGAGTTAAAGCTTTGAGCAGATTTAGCATAGTTTATTTGTGATTGGATCAAGCTTTGTGTTAAGTCTTGAGGATATATTTGAGATAGAGATTGAGCATATTTGTGCTAGACTGAAGGATTGTGTTTAGTGCAAATTTTAGATAGATATTGAGCATATTTGTGCTAGAATGAAGGACTGTGTTTAGTACAAATTTGAGACAGAGATTGAGTAGATTTGTGCTAGACCGAAGGACTGAGCTTAGTGCATATTTGAGATAAATATTGAGCAGATTTGTGCTAGACTGAAAGACTGTGTTTAGTACATATTTGAGATATAGATTAAGGAAATTCATGCTAGACTAAAGGACTATGTTTAGTATAGATTTGAGATAGATATTAAGAAGATTTGTGCTAGACCTAAGGACTATGTTTAGTATATATTTGAGATAGATATTGAGAAGATTTGTGCTAGATTGAAGGACTGTGTTTAGTGCATATTTGAGATAGATATTGAGCAAATTTGTGCTAGACCGAAGGACTATGTTTAGTATAAATTTGAGATAGATATTGAGCATATTTGTGCTAGATCGAAGGACTGTGTTTAGTGCAGATTTGAGATAGAGTTGAGAGTAATATTTGGAGGTGACAAAGTAGAGGATAGTAGTCTCCAATGGATAGAGATCCATTAGCCAAGGCAATGAGGATAGAGGTCTTTTGAGTGAGGATAGTGGTCTTCAATGGAGAGAGATCCATAATCCAATGCAGTGGAGGTAGTAGTCTTCTAGAGGATCACCATCCAAAGCATAGGAGAAGGAGTTCTCCTATGGATAGAGATCCATAAACCAGCTAAGGGGATTAGTGTCTCCTATGGATAGGTATCCATGAAATTGATTAGGGTATTGGAATATTCTTTGGATAGAGGTCTATAAACATTGTAATAGGGAAGGATTCCTAAGAGATTTGTTGAGAAAATTTTAGTGAAATATTTTCTCCATGGACACAGCCCACATTGGGTGAACCACGTTAAATTGGTGTCTCTATTGTGTATGGTAATTTGTGCATTGCTTTGATTACTGTTGTTGATATTGCCATTGATATATTCCATAATATTATTTGGGAAATAAAAGTAAAAAGTTATCTTATACTGTTCGCCCCCCCTCTCAGTATGAGATTGTGTTCTTCATAAAAAATTTAATGTTAGACTCTATTCCCAAATTGGTATCTAACAAAATGATTTTTGGCTTATTAGCTCCTTTTGTGGATGATGAAATTATCAAAGCATTGTATTCCATGGGCCCTCTAAAAGCATCTCGGTTGGATGGCTTCCATCTAAACTTCTTATACAAATATTGGTATATCTACGATAATGAAGATCAAATGTCGAATGTAGTCTAGTCCTGGTTCGTTCCTTCATTTGCAACCCTACAAATAGTTGTCATCGAATATCAAGACCAGTCAAAAGTTGGCTCCACAATATTATGGCCCTTAAAAAATAGTGCATCGCATTGGAGAAGTGGTATATCAACTAGATATTTATCCCTCATCTTGTATACATACAGTATTTCATGTTTCCTATCTCAAAAAGGTGATCGGCAAGAAAGTACAATCTTAGTCAGAATTAACAATACTCAATGAAGATGAACGTATATATCTCCAGCTTGAAGCAATTTTACAAAGTCGAACACATATGCTGAGTTCTCATCACATCAAAGAATTCCTCATCAAATGGCAGGACCTACCTGAAGAAGATGCTACATGGGAACCTAAAATTATTTTCCAAACATTTCTAGCTTTGAGGACAAAGCTTTCTAAGGAGGGGAGCCATGTTACATAGCTAACATAGCTAGTAAACTAAGTTAGGGTTCCCAAGAATTTTGATTTAATTTATCATTACTATAGTTTATTAATTTAATTTAAAATCATATTTAATCATATAATTTATCATTTGCGATCTTCATAGATGACTGACCCTCCTAGCGGTGAGGACCAGCCCTCCTTAAGCGATGAATTGAATTAACCTAAATTCTTGTATTCCGTTCAATTGAATCTATTCGATTTGCTGCATTTAAATTTATTTTTACTATGCATGCTTGGATATGTTTACTATGTGATTATATGTTTATAGTGGTTGATAGTGGAGACTCGAATTGGAAACTCTTCATGTGGTATCAGTAAACAGGTTCATAGGAATGGACGATGAGTTACTACGACCTTCAAAATGACCTTTTGAATCATTGCTATTCGGTTCATCACATTTCAAGCAAGTGACTAGGACACCATACTCTAGGGCAGACTCAAATGCCCCTACATCCCAGGCATACTCAACAGTGTTAGCTCCTATCACAAGAAACATTGTGTTGGGTATGTCAGAAGACTATCATCGCGTTAGTTATAGCAGAAGTAATCATCGAGAGAGATTAAATTCTAAGGCATCCTAGGAAAATAGTTTCACCTCGTATCATAAGAAAATAGAGCAAATTCGAGGAATCATAGGCTAAATCGCAAATATCTGATGGAAAGAAGCCATGCACTACAACAAGCATTTTCGACCAATCAGCAAGCAAAAATAAAAATTATTAAATACAAACCTAAGGTACCTCTTATATATATATATATAATATATATATATATATATATATATATATATATATATATATATATGTATGTATGTATATTTTAATCGGGACAATTATCCTATATGGCTGGTGAAATTAGCAAGAGGGAACTTAAAACAAATTTTGCACTCCTAAAAAATGTGACTTCTATCACATAGGCTACCTCCCTAGTGTGTATGTAGCTCCAATATATCATCCATTCATTTGCTTACATTTCAGTCATGTCTTGTCGTGTCTCTTTGCTATCGAATAATTTCTAGTCCTTTCCTGGTTGTCCTATCTATGTGTGTAGTGTTTGATCTAGTTGTCACTCGGTTTGATCTAGTTATCCTCCTGTCCAATTGTCACTCAGTTTGATTGTCCTTGTGTCAGTCCAACAATTAGGTTCATATCTATGTGCTTATTATCCAGTTGGGTTGTCCTCAAGTCTATCTATTGCTCGATTAGATTACCCTCATGCCAGTATAGCTATCCCTCAAGTATTCTATCAGCGTGTCGAATGTAGTCTAGTCCTTCATGGTTCATGTGGTGTGCTTGTTAGTAAAGTGTGTGTAAAAATTCATTATCGTATCACCTAGTTAGTTCGTCGTGTCACCTAGCCAGTCGGTCAAACTTGCTATCTTATTGCCTAATCAGGTTTTGGGTTTCATATCGAGTCATTGTGGTTTTGGGTGCAATAGCGAGTCACTGTTAATATCGAATTACATGTTCATGGGTGGTTTAGTCAGGTTAGGTATTAAAGCATACATGTTAGGGGTATTATTATGGTCATAATTATTGAAAGCTAAAGAAATAGCCATTGGAATTTCATAATTTAGTTGAAATATCATCGAGAGTTCTAGCAAAAAATAAAGTTAAAATCTGCATTGCAGTTGGAGCAGCATTTGACGCGGAACCAACAATTTTTTTTCCCAAGTTTACCAAATTGTTTTGTAGAAATTAAAGGTGATACTTGTTAAGAAATATTTATTAATAATTGCGTGATCGAAAGGTGGACCAAAGTACCAAATGGTCGATTAACAAGCTCAGATAATTCAAATGAAGGGATCTTAAATTCACAAAGAAGACCTCCATTAAACAAAGGTACACATCATACTTCTCCTTTACACATTAATAGTTTTGATCTCGACCATACACTACTTAACACCATGGCATCCAATCCCTCTCCTACTTCTTCCCATGAAAACCTCACACATGAGGAAACAAGGAACCCCAATACCAACACCTCGACCATACAAAAATTAGTAGACAGTATGCAAAACTTGACCACAATGGTGACCCAACTAATGGAAAGACAAAGCCAACCAATCCCTCCTATTCCAAATCACTCCCATAGACACTGGAACAATGAGGATCAGGATGGAGAAGAAGTTTATGCACAAAGAGGTCATAATGGTAGTATAAAATAGTGCTTCAATGGATGGAGGAATAATGAGGACATGGATAGTGAGGAATTTTATGAACAACAAAGAGGTTTTAATGGAGCTCCCCAAAATTACTTCCATAGACATAGGTATAATGAGGACCAAAATATATATGAAGTTTACCAAAAACCAAGAGGTTCCTAATGGGGTCAATTTTTCATGCATTGATATGCCCAACTTTTAGGGTCATGATCCATGTGGTTGGATAGCTAAAATGGAAGCCATTTTAGACTTATACCGAATAAGATATTAAAAAAAAATTCCTTTTTCTACCTCCAAACTTGGTACTAAAGCTTATCAATGGTTTGTATGGCTCAAATGTGAGAATGGAAATACCATCTACTGGGATGATTTCACCACACATTTTCTTAGAATATTTGATGAAGGACCCTCATATTCATATAGGATGTGGTTGTTATCACTTAAGCAAACAAGATCCGTATGGGAGTATATTTTAGAATTCACTAGTCTGCTTTCCTAAGAAAGAAACTTGCCATTCGATGTGGTGGTAGCTACTTTTAGAAATGGGTTGAGAGATAATATTCAAGTTGAAGTTGACCTACAAGATCCATCCTCTATAGATACTTGTATAAGGATTACCAATTTGGCTGAGAAGAAGGTGCAAATCGGAACATCTACACAACGTGATTCCTATGGTCGACCTCAATACCGCAACAACTCTTTTCATAGAAATGATCAACCATAAAGATATATCTGCTATAAATTTTGTAATCACCATCAAAAATATCATGCATGTGTACCATGATAAAACTTTCAAATCAAATATGTTTACAAGGAAGATGAAGAAATAGAGGATACCAGCTCACCTGATTTTCCCATAAATGAAGACCAAATTGAAACTAAGGAGTTCATAGTTGAGGAAGATACTATGGGAATTTTAGTACATGCTCTTATGGGTTTATCAGCTCACCATACAATCAAGGTATCAAGGTTCATTCGATAAAGGAATGTAATTGTATTAATTGACTTAGGAAGTACTCATAACCTTATTGACACAAAGATTGCCAGGGTATTAAACTTGCATATCAACTCCTCCAATCAAGATAAATTTCAAGTTATAACTACAAATGAGGGAAGTGATCAATGTATAGGTAGAAAATCTTCAATTTCATTTCAAATGGGAAGTTATACTTGGCATGGTCCTATTTTTATTATGAATTTAGGGAATCCAAAAGTTATCTTGGGAGTCACATGGTTAGAACAAATGGAAACCATGGTCAGTTTTAATTACAAGCAGTTATTTATTAAATGGAAAGAAAATGGGAATACCATTTGCCTCTAAGGAATTCCAACACCTCCATCAAAAATAGTAATTAATTTCGCACAACATGGAAAAAATATTAATAAAAGGTAGTTACAAATTCGTTGCTCAAATTAATTGTATGGAAAAGCAAGCACAATATATTCCAAAAATCCAATCAAAAGATTTACAAAATATTGTGGTCAACTATGATGAGGTCTTCCAAGAACTAAAGGGACTACCTCCCAAAATATCCCATGACCATGCCATACACCTTGTTCTAGGAAGTCTCCCTCCTAATGGCCATACTTATCGATATCCTCAACCTCAAAAAACAAAAATTGAGAAAATTATCCAAGAACTATTAGAACATGGAGTCATCCATTATAGCACTAGTTCCTATTCTTCATCAGTAGTTTTGGCTTGTCGCAAAGACAATTCTTGGTGTATGTGTTCATATTTTCACCCCCTTAACAAAATCACCATCAAGGATAAATTCCCTATACCTATCATTGATGATTTACTAGATGAACTACATGGTGCAATTTTTTTTACAAATTTGGATTTATGTTCTAGGTTTCACCACATTAGAGTTAGGAAAGAGGATATTCCCAAAATAGCTTTTCACACTCATGAAGATCACTTTGAATTCTTGGTCATACCTTTTGGTCTCACTAATTCCCCATCTACATTCCAAAGTATCATGAACCATGTGTTCATCCATTCCTTCGTAAATTTGTCCTAGTCTTCTTCGATGACATACTCATATATAGTAAATCATAGAATGATCATTTGTTACATGTGGAAAGGGTTATTCATATTCTACATAAGGAAAAGTTATTTGTCAAATGCTATTTTGGTGTTCAAGAAGTTGAGTACCTAGGTCATATAGTTTCTCAAAAATGTGTTAAAGTGAATCCCAATAAGATAAAAGTAATTCAGTATTGGTCCTTACCTAAAACTCTCAAGAAACTTCATAATTTTTTGGGTCTCACAGACTACTATTGCAAGTTCGTGCGTAACTATAGAAAAATTGTAGCTCCTCTCACAACTCTTACAAAAAAGGATGCTTTTCATTGGCCGAAAGCAACCACTCAAGCTTTCAAGGTTCTCAAAGAAGAAATGTGTACTACCCCAATTTTGGAAACTCCATATTTTCATAAACCATTCGTGATCGAATGTGATGTTTCAGGAACATGTATTGGGGTAGTATTAATACATCATGGTCATCCCTTGGCATTCAAAAGTAAATAAATTTTGGAAAAAAAAATTAGTAAGGTCTACATATGAGAAAGAAATATTGGCTATTCTACACGTAGTGGAAAAATGAAGACATTACTTAATCAGTAGTCATTTTATTATTAAAACTGATCATAGTAGTCTCAAGCATTTTTTAGAACAACAATTTTCTTATCCAAAGCAAAACAAGTGGTTAACAAAATTGTTGGGATATGATTTCATTATCAAGTATAAGAAAGGGAAAGAAAATTTAGCAGTAGATGCATTATCATGAAAATATGAATATGAAGTGGTTATTAATGCTATTTCAGGTCCATGTTCCCAATGGATTTCTCAGTTGCAAGAAGAATGGTTGTCCAATACAGAAACTACTCAAATAATTCAGGAATTATTATTGGGTTCCACCAAGCATCCTCTTTTGTCCTATGATGACAATGTGTTAAGAAGAAAAAATTGCATCTACATTCCATAGAATTCAACAATCAAATCAAGGATTCTATATGAATCACATGCTTCTCCATAAACAGGACATTCAGGTTTTTTGAAAACCTATATGCGCATAAAACAATAATTTTATTAGAAAGGATTAAAAGCAGAGGTCAAAAAATAGGTGGCTGAATGTGAAGTATTCCAATGCAATAAGGGCGAGACAGTCAAATCACCAGGATTGCTTCAACCATTACCTATTCTAGAGTGTCAATGAGAACATATTTCAATGGATTTAATTGAAGGTCTTCTTAAATAGAAAGGCAAAATAGTAATTTGTGTGGTCATGGATCGCCTCTCCAAATATGCTCATTTCCAGGCTTTACAACATTCATTTTCAGCAAGCATCGTGGCTAAGGTATTTATGGACTCAATTTTCAAATTGCATGGAATGCCAAAAAATATTGTAAGTGATCGTAATCCCATATTTACTAGCAATTTTTGAAAAGAATTATTTCGTATTAGTGGTACCAAGTTGAATATGTCTTTTGCATACCATCCACAAATATATGGTCAAACTATGATAATTAATAAATGTTTGGGTACCTATCTAAGATGTTTTTTTTAAGATAAACAATATCAATGGAGTTATTGGCTTTCCTTGGTAGAATGGTGGTACAACACTTTGTACCATTATTCCATCAAAATATCTCCATTTGAAGTATTGTATGGAATTAAACCACCAATAATAGTAGATTATGTACCCAGTTCTTCCAAAGTGGCCCAAGTAGATGATTGGTTCCAACACCGACAGTCAATGCTCAATATTCCCAAAGACAACTTGGTCCAAGCACAAAATTGTATGAAGCAACAACAAGACATACATCGCTCGGAAAGACAATTTACTACTAGTGATATGGTGTTCCTATGTTTGCAACCCTACAAACAATTGTCATTGAAGATCAAGACCAATCAAAAGTTGACTCCACAATTTTATGGCCCTTACAAAATAGTACGTTGCATTGCAGAAGTGGCATATCAACTAGAGCTTCCTCCCTCATCTCGTATACATCCAGTATTTCATGTTTCTTGTCTCAAAAAAGTGATCGACCATAAAGTATAATCTGAGTCAGAATTACCAGTACTCGATGAAGAAGGATGTATATATCTCCAACCTGAAGCAATTTTACAAAGCCGAACATGTATACTGAGATCTCGTCATGTCAAAGAATTCCTCATAAAATGGTAGGACCTACCTAAAGAAGATGCTACATGGGAACTTGAAATTATTTTCTAGACATTTCCAGCTTTGAGGACAAAGCTTTTCAAGGAGGGGAGCCATGTTACATACCTAACATAGCTAGTCGGTTATGTTAGGGTTCCTAGGAATTTTGATTTAATTTATCATTAATATAGTTTATTGATTTAATTTAAAATCATCTATAATCATACAATTTATCATTTGTGATATTCATAGAGGATTGAACCATCCTAGCAGTGAGGACCAGCCCTCCTTAAGCGATGAATTGAATTAACCCAAATTATTGTATTCTATTTGATTGAATCTATTTGATTTGCTGCATTTGAATTTATTTATATTGTGCATGCTTGGTTATGATGATTACATGATTATATGTTATGAGCGGTTGATAGTGGAGACTAGAAGTGGAAATGCTTCAACCTGGCTCTTATATTTCCCAACTATCCTTGGCGATTCCTAATACGGTGAACTCTTCTCTCTTGGATTTGGTCCCAAATAAATATTTGACGATAACCTTTGATGATTTTCGTCCAATCAACTTGTGAAATATGATCTACAAGATCATTTCTAAAGTTTTGATCAATAGATTGAAGCCGATTCTCCCATTTTTAATTGACAAGGCCCAAAACACCTTCATCTCTAGGAGATAAATTTTGGATGGGTCTATTGTTATTCATGAGCTTTTGCACTCCGTGAAGAAAAGCGATAGAGTGGCTTTCTTCCTCAAATTGGATATCAACAAAGCCTATGATAGAGTCTCATGGCCCTTTTTTTTAGTGTGTTGAAGAAGTTTGACTTCAATGACTCTTGGATTAAGTTGATTAAGGCTTGTGTTTCCACAACCTGATTTTTAGTTCTCATCAATGGTGCCATAGTTGGGTTCTTTAAATTGAATCGGTGGATTAGGCAAGGTGGCCCTCTCTCCTCTTTTTTCATTCTCATGGTGGAAGCATTGGGTAGGTCGAGTTCTAGAAGAAGGGATGAAAATGGTCTTCATCCAGCTTTGCCTTGCCCCCAAATTTACCATTAGTAGTTTTCTAACGATACTCTCCTCTCGTGTGTAGCCTCGGTGTTCCATGCGAGAGATGTGAAGTTGCTTCTAGACTGTTATGAGAAGGCGACTAGACAGCATATTAGCTATGAGAAAAGTAGTATCTTCTTTGTTAATACTCTGAAACCTAGGCATATAAAGATTATAAGAATTTTTAATTGCAAAAGTGCGACCCTTTCGACCACTTATCTGGGTATCCTGCTATTTGTTGGGCAGTTAAAATATTTGTTTTGGTCACCGGTGGTCGAGAGGGTTCAAATAAAATTGGCCTCTTGGAAAGGGACCCTTCTTAGTCAATCCAAGAAAGTTGTTTTGGTCCATAGCACTTTGAAAAGTATCTCGATCTACTTTTTTTCCCTTTTTCATCTCATCGGTAAGGTGGCAGCTAAGTTTGACAGTATTTGTAAAGCCTTCTTATGGGCTAGCCCAACTTTGAAAGGGAAATTTTATTTTGTGTCTTAGAGTAGATATGTAAAAGAAAGAACGATGGGGGTTTAAACCTGAAAAATACGGCCATGATGAATAAAGTGTTGGTTGCTAAGCTTGGTTGGAAGGTTGCTTCTAATTCCAATCATCTTTGGTGCAACAATCTTAAAGCTAAATATAATTTTATAATTTTTTCAGACTTCCTTCCTAATGGAGGCTTGGAATTTTGGAGTAGTCTTTCTAAGTCTCATGATTTTTTAAAATCCAATTGTATATGGATTGTAGGCAATGGTAGGTTGGCAAACATTTGGGAGGATCAGTGGCTTAGAGATCATCCTTTATTTGAGGATCAACGCCTTGGTGTATTACGTCATCACTCTAGAGCTTTGGGCTTTCAAAAAGTGGTAGACTTCTAGGAGATTTGTAATGGAAGGAAATCTTGGTTTAACCCCCTCCTAGATCTAAGCAATGAATACAATCTCCTTTTATGGTGTACTCTCTTGGATGAGCTTTGGCTAGTTATGTTGCGCCATGAATATTTTGATGATCGATTGGTGTGGAGTGGGGATACCAAGGGTTCTTTCACTATTAGATCTGCATATCAACTCCTCAGTTCATAATAATTTATTCCTTTCCCAATTAATTTAATATGGATTAAGAACATAATCTCAAAGATCAATATGTTTTATTGATTAGTTGAGCAGGTAAAATTCCTTACGATAGAAAATCTCCTTAAGTGAGCTTTATATCTAGTAAATAGGTGCTTTATTCGTAAAAAATATTGGGAATCAGCTTCCCATCTGCTGCTCAGTTGCCAAGGCTTTTAGTTGGTGTTATCCTTTATTCTTTCTTGGTTGGAAGTTGGTTGGATTCTCCCGAATACTATTATTGATTGCGTTCTTAAGTGGAAATCTCCATTTTCCTCCCAATGTCTTAAATATTTTTGGATGTTTCTTCTTCTCCATGTTATTTGGGGGGTTTGGAAGGAACGCAATGATAGAGATTTTAAGAATGTGGAAAGTAATATGGAATTGACTAGCATTAAAATTATTTGGAAGGTTTCATAGAACGTTACAACTGCTCTCAAGAACTTAAATATTTCTTTAGCTCTTTTTCCAAGTGAAGTCAGACTCGAAGAGTGGCTTGGATTTGTTCATTTACCCATCCTTAACATGCACCCAACCCTAGAAGTTTTGTACATTGGTCCACACTGCCCATGGGATGATTCAAATTAAATTTTGATGAGGCCTCTAAGGGGAATCCCAGATTAGATGGCACAGATGGTGTAATTCAAGATAATCATGGTGATATTATCCTTGCATATGCAAAAATATTGGGAGTGCAATCCCAATTCACTGAGGTACGGGATGCCTTTAATGGTGTGGCATAGTTGAAAATCCTTGGTATCTAAAATGCTATCATTGAAGGTGATTCATTTTTAGTGATTAACATGCTCAGGGAGGTATGCCAGCCTAGTTGGAAAGTGTATAATCTCCTTGATGAAAATATATGGAACTTCCACTCCCTTGATAATGTCAGGTTTAAGCACATGCTAAGAGAGGGTAATATGGTGGCTGACTCAATGGAAAATCTTGGTGTTCATTCCCAGGGTTTATCTGTTTGGTAAGGGAATTTTCCTAGTGAGATCTTTCATCGTGCGAGGGATGATATTCCTTAAATTTTGTAAGAAGGTTGTTCATGGGCTATGTATGTGGTGTAGTTCCTGGTGTCTCCACAGGTCCTTGGTGGTCTTTCACTAGTACGAGAAATTTATGGTGCCTTCTTTGTTTGTTTGGTTCCACTCTCTGTGGCTGATTTCATGTTGTCCTCTTTGGCTTTGTGGTTTTCTCCTCATTGCATGTGTCTCTTGGAGATGTTAATCTTTATTTTTTTATTCTTGAGTTGATGCGGTGGATGTTTGGTGGTTCTTTCCACCTTATTTTTTTCATACATGGGTGGTTGTTTATTTATGGTTGTCAGACATTTGGTCATGTGACATGATTCTAATGGATTGCTTGGTGCCCTCGTAGGTCTTTGGTGGTTGGCCTCTGGTTCATAGTTCTTTTAGTATTTCCTTATTTGAAAGGCATTATTAATTATTGTACCCCACTACCCCTTAGGGAGATGGGACCTTCTCTTTATGTCGGTGTCTTGAGATCCATTTGTATTTTTGGCCCTTGAAGTGGAGTGGCGATAGTTGGAAAGGATCATGGGACTTTGGGATTGAACTTTCTCGATTTACCCTGACCCTTTGTTTCGTTCCTTAGGTTGGCATTGGTATTTTCTGTTGTTTTGTTTGCCTCTTCCTTTGGGTGGCCGACTTTTATCGTTTTGACCTTTGGACCTTTTTGTTGTAAAAGGTTGTGGGACCCCTTTCAAAATCCTCTGCTTTATTAATAGTACCCAAAAAATTCTTAATAAAAATCCAAAAATAAATTAAAAAATAAAATTGTACACCATATCCATCTCATATTAATACTCTTAATTTTATAAACTATTTTAAACTAATCTATAATTAAAATCATTTCATTTCATTCATCATTCCATATTTATTGGAAAACTCTTCTCATACATGTACATATCAAGATAATTCTTAAGTCGCCTGTATAATTAATAACATACTCAGATCTGACTTGACCGTTGAATGGCAGAGCGGAACAATGAAAACCTAACTCATGGTATATTTTAAGCTGCTGACATCACCCTTGTTAGCACCAGATTAGAGCTATTAAATGCAGCTTAGTTTAAGCTCAAGATATTTAATTATATATGTAAAGGACATAGCAATGTTAGATATACTCAGGCATTACTAATGTGTCGTGCTTTCACAAAGCATGTTTACTTGAGGTCGCTGGAAATTTTGGTCATTATGAATTTATTTCTGCAGCATTGCCCTTCAAAGCAGTCCAAATTCTAGTATTCAAATTTGGTTGCTGCTATGGGGAATTTGTCCACATAATGACTACAAAAGGCAAATTTGTCCACATAATGACTACAAAAGGCAATCATGTGAATAGAAAATGAGATAAAGGTCCATATAATGAAGACTAATATCAATTCAGGTGAATAGAAAATAAGATAAAGGTCCATATAACGAAGACTAATATGAATTAACTATACTGGAGGAACGTGCATATTAATATTAACGTAACTACCCATTTATGTATTTGGACTACAGATTTGATTGATTTATTGTTTGTTTCTCTAAAAGAATAGATATTTATTGACTCTACCAAGGGCATTACTTCTTATGGATTTTCATTAATATTAACGTAACTACCTCGTATATAGTATTGTGTAATTGGACTACATATTTGATACTTCTATGGATTTTCATTAATATTAACGTAACTACCCCTATATAGTATTTTGTATTTGGACTACATATTTGATTTATTTATTGTTTGTTTTTCCCTAAAAGAATATATTTTCATTGACTCCACCATGGGAATTACTTCTTATGGATTTTATTCCATAAAGCTATATGTTCCTGTGTGAATACTCAGTTTGAAGAAAGATAATGGCAGTACTTCTTATGGATTCAGTCAAATTTGAGGCCGTTCTTGGCTAATTACAAACATGTGCATAAGTACATTTAAAAATTGCAATGTGACTTGATCACAAGCTCCGATTATACAGATCCATAATAAGGAACTGTCATCTACCCCCGAAATCGTATGGTGTATTTGGACTACAGATTTGATTGCGTTATTGTTTGTTTCTATAAAAGAGTAGAAATATTTATTGACTCTACCAAGGTCATTACTTCTTATGGGCTTTCTTCGACAAAGTTTTGTGTGAATGCTCGGTTTGAAGAAAGATAATTGCAGTACAGATTCAATCAAACTTCGGGCCCAAAACGTTCTTGGCTAATTACAAACATTTAATAATTGCAAGTAGATGTACATTCAGCCATCTGCATACATACATTTAAATAATTGCCAGCAGATGTTTTTCATGTTAGAAATATTAAACCAGATTTACATTCTCCTCCGTCTAACTACGCTCCAAAAATGAGCGTAGCCAGACTGCGCACCCAAAAATCAGCGAACCAAGGCATCCTGCCTAAACATTTGATGTGACATCACACATATCAGTTGTCCAATCAGTTCTCTCTTCCCGTGTAGAAGTTAGGTGGATGGTTAATTCCTTCGTGCGTCGGTTGGTGATTGATCATTCTTGTCTTGCTATATAAACCCTAGCTTGGGGTGCATTTTAGAGAGAGGGCATTAGAGCAAGTAGCAAGCATAGTGCAAAGTGGAAGAGCAGAAGGCTACAGTTAGACGTAGAATAGCTGAAGCAGACCAGCTTAGTGAGTAGAGTTGCTCCTCTGTCTCTCAAATCCGAGCAATAGTCTTGGTTATTTGCAAATCCTCGGTTGAGGATCTTTGTAATCTCACCTGCTTATATAAATAAATTCATTTACTTGTCTTTTCAGGTTTATAAGTAAGGTTTGGTTAAATTTGTCTATGCCTCCATATTTCTCTTACTTATCTACATTTGAGCTTAGTCGTGGTGTTGTTTTTACACACCCTCTTTACAACCTTTGGTGACTAACTTTTATTGACTGAAATCATTGCGCCTTTGTGAAAATCCATCCATCACCCTCGTTAGAAGCGATTTCGAAAATTGGCTAAGTACACGACGTGAGCCATCCGACTTCACTATGACTCCAGCTAGTGCAACTCCTCTCGTGCGACATTGGTCATTCAACTTTGGGAAAATCTGCCATAAATTATTTTTTCTAAGTCTTAAATTCCCGCACCACCCAAATTTGAATTTATTCTCTTGCATCACCTGATAGTGCAAATTTGGGTGTGCTCCATTCGCTTGCATAGCGCAGTTTGACTGAGCAAGCCAGTTTGTGTGCAGCCTGATGAGAAGTGATATTTTTTTTGTCTAAACCTTGGCTCCCGCCCGACTGCACAACACAGTCTGACTGCGCAGTGTAGTTTGACTGCACAATCTAGTTTATGCGCAGTCAGGCATTGACCAGCTTGGTTGACCCACTGTCACAAAAATTTTTGTTCATCGTCACGGTTTTTCTCCTCTGCATAACCCGACATCATGGGCAAAATCGCACAATCGAGTGGACGAAACTTCAAATTGGTATCAGAGTCATAGTGCCCTTGATGCGAAGACTAAAGAATAATGGCTTCCAATAGCAACCATTCGCTACAGTTGCAGATCTTGTGCTTCAATGATAAGAACTACGATTACTGGAGTATTCAGATGAAGATCCTATTTGGATCTCAGGAACTGTGGAAGTTAGTAAAGAATGGATACCCAGAATCGACATATGCAGTAGCACTGGTCGTCCTCTCCCAAGGATACAAGGACCTATTAAAGGATAACATGAAGAAGGACTAGAAGACCCTCTTCTACATCATGTAAGCGGTCGAAGAGACCATCTTCTCACAGATCACATCAGCCACCAAGGTGAAACATGCCTACGAAATTATGTTTAGCTCATATCAAGGCACCAACAAGGTGAAGTTGGTGAAGCTGTAGATGCTCAGGAGGGAGTTCGAGAACCTACAGATGAGTGAGTCCGAGTCCATGAGCGACTTCTTCACCCAGATGATGAACATCATCAACCAAATGCATTTGAATGGAGAAATCGTGTAGAGCCAGAGAATCATGGAGAAGATTCTCAAAAGTTTGCTTGTAAAATTTGACTTTAGCATGATTACGATAGAGGAGTCAAGGGATTTGACAACCCTCTCGACAGAAGAGCTCATGGGTTCATTGCAGACACATGAGTAGAGGTTGAGCCGTTCATCTCAAACTTCTCTGGAGTAGGCATTCAAGGATCAAGTATCATTCTGAGACAACAGCAGACAAGACTCCCACCAAGGTGCCTCTAGTTCTCAAGGAGGAAGAGACAAAGGCAGATGTGGGAAAATAAACAAGTCAAGAGGATGGTCAAACCCTAATGAGGGAGAGACAAACTACAACTTCCATCAGAAAGGAGGAAGAGGTGGTGTAAAGAACCAACAAACCAGATCTGGTCAAAAAAAGGACATGTCAAATATCTAGTGCTACTATTGCAATAAGTTTTGCCATTACATCTCATAGTGCAGAAAATGGATGGCCAACGAGAACCATCAGCAGGCCCATTACATAGATGAAGTCAAAAATACGGTAGGAGGAAATGTGCTACTAACTTGCAATATCAAGGAGGAGTGCCAGAAGAATGTTTTGTATCTTGACAATGGGTGCATCAACCACATGACGGGGAAAAAGGAGATTTTCTCACAACTAGATGAAAGAATCCAGTCTAAGGTCAATATGGAGAACAACAACAAGATTCCCATGATGGGGAAAGAAAAAATCCTCATCCACACCATGTACGGTGAATGAAAGAAGATTTGTGACGTGTATTATGAGCCTATTCTGAAGCACAACATGCTAAGCATTGGACAGCTCATACAGAAGGGGCATACGGTCCAATTCAAATATGGAGTATGCGCCATCAAAGACAAAGTGCATGGGCAGATTGCAATGATGTCCATGACAAAGAACAAAATGTTTCTGCTATACATTCAAAATAAATTGTTGATGTCTCTGAGTGTAGTTGTGAAATATGCTACATGGTTGGGGCATCTGAGTTTCGGTCACCTAAGTTTCAGTGTCCTAAATTTGTTGCACAAGAAGTAGATGGTGAAGGGTTTACCCCTTATTGAGCAACAAAACCAAGTTTGTGAAGGTTGCTTAGTCGAAAAACAACATAGGGATTTATTCCCTTCTGGTCAGTCTTGGAGAGCATCACAACCATTGGAGCTGGTGTACTCAAACTATTAAGATCCTATCCTAACACCATGTTGTAATTCCCATTTACCTATGTAATAACCCACTTCCAACGTGGGGATCCTATTTTAATGTTATTATGCAATACTTAGTAATGTAGGTGGCAATAAAGGTACCTCACCAAGTGGTACCATCTCATGTAATCGTTTTTATCAATATTGTAACCGATGTAGTAAGATACATCACCAAGTGGTACCATTTCATGTAATCGTTTTTATCAAGATTGTAACTACCATTTGGTGGGAGATTCTAGCTCGAGTGGCATTTTGCATGTAAGCCACATCTTGAGCATTTAGGTAGGGTTGCATGTAATTTTCCTTTAAAAAGATATGAAGCCATGTACGAGATCATCCTTTTGCAAGCTAATGAAATATTGAAGGAGGTTGCCCCCTCGAAGAGGCCCATGATTCAGTGTTACTGTGAGATTGTTTCATTTTTGTAATTGATTTTTGCATAGTGATATTGAGTTATTTGATGTATGTGAGTTATTTTTCAGTATTTTATGTGAGTGTGCTTTATTTTAATATCAGGTTCCTAACAAGTGGTATCAGAACGCTTTCCAGGGCCAAGTTCTACTACAACTAAAATGATTCTTGCCAGTCATTCTGCTTGTTAGGTATAATTTTCTTGTGTGTTTTTTATTTTTGTTTTTCCTTTATCAAAACAAAAATCCAAAAAATATAGTCATTTTTTTCTCAAAAAATTAGAAAAGACCAAAAACAAATATAGTAGTTATGTAGGTTAGAAACCCTATGCTGAGGGTTTTAAAATATCATAATGGAGTTGTCGTTATTGGCTAAGATAGATAGCCCATAAAGCGTCTAGTGAAGTGAGGGGCGATCAAGCTCCAATACCCAAGCCTCAGATAACACACGTGCACGGAATTGAGCTTCCACATATCTTCGGGTAAATTGAGAGATAATCTAGGTTTAAACAAAATTTTATCCATTAGAAATATTTTTGACCTTGTATTATTCATAGTCCATGGGACACAACATCCTGAACGATTATCCTCTCGTACTGTCAGAGAGGCAGATAGTGTGCTCAAGGGTATGTGTGGAATCCTCCTTGAGTAGTGGCTTAAAATATTGGTCCGAGAACTATTTTTCATCATTGCGGTATAATAAAGGGCCTATGGGTATTACATACTCCTTTACTTAGCATACCCTGGTTCAAGAAAAAAAAAAAAAACAAAGTGTCATTCCCCTACAAATCAAGTCATCCTTGTTCTGCTAACATGTTTTCACCAACCCCAAAAGTGAGCATACAGAGAAGGCTTTCCCTATCACAGAGAAAAAATTGCATGCACCAACAGTCAAGACAAATTTTTGCAAGTGTTTGAACTAGCCTATGGTCAGAATTTGAACAGTCAAAATAGTGATAGTAACAGTCAGGACAATAATAGTGGTAGTCGGGTCGACAGTAACAGTCCTTTGTACCAGTCTAGAATTGTAGACTTTTAGTGTCATAAATAGAGTTATCAGTGTCAAAAAATTCTCTAAGGTTGGAAGTAGAAACTGTGTCAGTAACCCTAGTACAAGTGATAGGAACAGAGAACAGTGAGTGACACGGTGGTCAGGGTGCAGTATACAGGTCTGAAATAGTTGATACTAGGTCCCAAATTTTGAATTGTAACTCCAAATTAGAAACCAAAACACCACTAACATAGAAAAATAAAAATTTAGCAAAAAAATCTACAATCTATTCTAGACAAAATTGTCCTTGGCAGTTCCTAGTCAAATTTTGCACCAAATTTCTAAAAATAGAAAGTTTTGATTTTTCTTGCTAAGGCCATAACTTTTCATCGGTCCATCAAATTGATCCAAATTTTTGGGAATAGAATCTACTTGTTATTCTACACAAAAGACCCTCAAGGATTCATTGGTGAAATTTTAAGTACAAGTAGAAGAAATTACCTTGACATCAACTTGCAACCAACAGGAGATCAAAAAAAATCAAGAAATTCAGTATATCTCCTCATTGAGCGCTCAGATCAAACAACCACTAGAGTGGACCCTATCCTAAAATAAGTGTTACAAATCATTTTCCAAATTAAATTTTGGACCCTTACTAAAAATAGTAACTCCTAAAAATCTGAGGTCTATTTTTAGTAACTTATCACAAGAGGGAGTGCAATGGCAAGTGACACTCGAGGACAACAACAAAAGGATTTAGACTTGGGCACATTATTGGTCGACCTGCAAAAATTCATTACTGACTTGACCTCTGCAAACAAGAACATAGGCACAAAGATTTGAGAGCTTCGACTGGATCAGGATAACACTAGAATCCGTTTAGAAGAACAACTCACAAATATGGAGATCAAATTGCATGGCAGTACCAAAACTGAACACCATGCTAAAAAATTTGAACGAGGTCGACGAACACTAGATGAAAATCACTCTGATCAAGATCCATCCTTCAGAATGCCTAAATTAGACTTCCCTAAGTTCATTGGAAAGGATGTCGATGGGTGGTTATGTCGAGTTGATCAATTATTTCGAATCCATAATGTCTTTGTCTATCATCGAGTTCAAAAGGCTTCCTTCAACCTAGAATATGAGGCCTTACATTGGTTCCAATGGCTACAGGTTGCTAAACCTAATCTATCTTGGGAAGACTTTGAGTCCCAACTACTCACCCGATTTGGCCCTAATGATTATTATGACTTTACAAGTGCACTGACAAAGCTAAAACAAACCACCTTAGTTTGTGATTACCATACCCAATTTGAGAAATTGGCCAATAAAAGTAAGGGTTTGAATGAGGGATTTTTTATGAGTTGTTTTTTTAGTGGGTTATGAGATGATCTCCAGGCTAAAGTCAAGATGTTCAAACCCCACACCATGATGGAGGCTATCAGTTTATCTCGATTGGCCGAATCTAAACTCTCAGCTCAAAGGCGAACACCATGATTTTCGCATAACCAACCTTCTTTCCCTCCTTGGGTCCAAAACAATACTGATAATAAACCTCCTGCTCCCAAGTGGATGACTACATAGGAAATGGATGCGCGTCACACCCAAGGGTTATGTTATAATTGTGATGAAAAGTTTATGAAGGGGGATATATGTTCAAATAAGAGATTGTTTTTAATAGATTTGGAGGAACCAAAAAACAAAACAGTGACCATAGTGATGAGGAGAGTGATACAACTGAGGCACCAACTCCATAGGAAGAGGAACCATTAGACACACCGATAGAAATTTTAGTCCATGCTCTTTCCATGATTACCACCCCATAAACCATGAAAGTTGTAGGTTATTTCAAAGTCCAACATCTTACAATTCTTATTGATTCAGGCAGTATGCACAACTTTATTGATCCCCAGATGGCCAAACAGATCAACTGCTATATATACTCATGCAATTCTTTTGAAATCATGGTAGCCAATGGTGGCACCTTACCTTGTAAAGGTAAATGTTGAAATGTCAAAATTCAAATAGGGGATTATGAAATCAAGCAAGATATGTTCGCCCTCCAATTGGGAGGATGTGACATTGTGTTAGGATCCCAATGGATGAGCACCTTGGGCACTTTCTCCTACAACCTTGTAGAACTATGGCTACAATTTTCACAAAATGGATAAACATATACCCTCAAGGGTATCAAGGTTGGCCCTACACAAATTATTAGTTCCAATCGCATGGAGAAGTTGTTGAAAAAGTCCTCCCATGGGGTCATTGCACAAATATTTTCAATTTAGCCACCCACTTTTGTAGCAGATCCAATTCCAGCATATTTGCAACTTGTTCTAACCAAGCACAATGGCATATGTTTAGAACCAACTACACTACCACCTCGTTGCTCTCATGACCATGCTATTCCATTACTTTCAAGTGGTGCACCATCGAACATCATACCGTATCGGTATCCTCATGCTCTCAAATCAGAAATCAAGAAGATGGTATAGGAATTGCTCAAGGCATATGTCATCCAACCCAATACCAGTCCCCATTCTTCTCCATATTTTCTAGTTCATAAGAAATATGGCTTGTGGCAATTGTGCATAGAGTACCGTGAGCTCAATAAGATCACCATCAAGGATAAATTTCCCATTCTGATAGCGGATGAATTGTTGGATGAATTACATGGAGCTATGTACTTCTCCAAGTTGGACCTTTGTTTGGGGTACCATCAAATAAGACTCAAGGATGAGGATATTTCAAAAAATTATTTTTGTACTAATGAATGTCACTATGAGTTCTTGGTAATGCCATTTGGTTTTATAAATGCACCATCCACATTTAAAAGCCTTATGAACAACATATTCCATACCTTCATGCAAAAGTTCATCCTAGTTTTATTTGATGATATATTGGTTTATAGTCATTCGTGGGAAGAACACCTTACCCATGTGGATCAGACATTACAGTTATTGGCCCAACATCAATTTTTTTCTAAGCAATCTAAGTGCTCCTTTGGTATGACTGAAGTGGAGTATTTAGGACACATTGTTTCCAAAGATGGTGTCAAGGTCGACCCTAAGAAGATTCAGGCAGTTTAGGATTGGGCAAAACCTCGCACTCTCAAAGGACTTCAGGGATTATTAGGACTTACAGGCTATTACAGGAAATGTGTTTGTTTATGGGAAGATAGTAGCTCCCCTCACATCTATTTTAAAGAAGTACTCTTTCACTTGGATAGGACCCATTGATAAAGTATTTCTTTAATTAAAGCATGCCATGATCACCACACCTATTCTAGCCATGCCAGATTTCTCTAAACCATTCATCATTGAAAGTGACGCTTTCGGTCATGGCATTGGGGCAGTCTTAATGCAAGAAGGGAGACCCTTGACCTTCACCAGTAAGGCACTCTCTGAGCGTAATTTGGGAAAATCTACATATGCCAAGAAGATGTTGGCCATCTTACATGTTGTCACCCATTGGAGACCATATATCATTGGGTGCCATTTATCCATTAAAATAGACCATCAGAGTCTCAAATATTTCTTAGAACAATGGGTTGCTACCCTAGAACAACAAAAATGGGTTTCTAAACTCATGGGCTATGATTATGATATCACCTATAATAAGGGCAAAGAAAATCTTGTGGTTGATGCTCTCTCTCGCCAATTTGAGGCCCTTAGTATGATATGTGTTATCTCCACACTTGTCCCCCAATGGATATATTCCTTACAATAGGAGGTACTTCAAGATGCAGACCTGCAAGCTTTTATGGCTTCACTTAAAGCTGATCTGACTTCATCCCTAAGCTACAATTAGAATGGCTAGGATTTGTGTTATCGTCAACACCTTGTTATTCCCCGTGCCTCACCACTCGGTGACCTCTTCATGAAGGAACTACACAATGCTCCCTCTATAGGTAATTTTGGATTTCTCAAAATGTATGAACACCTCAAATGCACATTCTTTTGGAAAGCGATGAAACAGGACATCCGTGAATTTGTGGTAGCTTGTGATACCTTCCAATAGATGAAAGGTGAAACATTTCATTCTCCAAGTACTCTTCAATCCTTACCCATTCCATATCAGGTATGGACTGATATTTCTATGGATTTTATTGAAGGGTTACCTAAATTAGGTGATAAGTCTATTATTCTCGTGGTAGTGGATCACCTTTTGAAGAATGCTCATTTTTGTCCCCTTGCCCATCCTTACACAACCTCTACCATTACCCAAATCTTCCTCGATTCTATTTTTCGTCTTCATGGTATGCCCACCTCCACTGTGTTCAATAGAGGCCCAACCTTCACTAATCATTTCTGGCAAGAGTTGTTTAAGTTGCAAGGAAAAAATCTCAAAATGAGTTTAGCCTATCATCCACAAATGGATGGCCAAACTAAGATTGTCAACAAATGTTTGGAGACCTATCTTCGTTGCTTTGCATCAGATCATTATTCTCAACGGACGAAGTGTCTTCCTTTGACCGAATGGTGGTACAACACTTCCTATCATATAGCTACCAAACTCACTCCTTTTGAGGTTGTTTATGGGTGCCCTCCACCCACACACTACTCTTTACCAGTAAAACGATGTCCTTCACCAACTGAAGCATAATTTGGACATGGACCAGAACTAAATGCGACAATAGGTCGACCAAGATCAATTCAAGCATAGCTTTGATGTGGGTGATATGGTTTTCCTTCGCTTGTAGCCGTACAAATAGTCATCCGTCCAACTTCGTCAGTGCCAAAAACTTGCTGTAAAATTTTATGGGCCTTACCAAGTCCTACAGTGGATTGGTTCCACTGCTTATAAATTGGATCTTCCACCCAACTCCAAGCTCCATCCTATTTTCCATATTTCATCTCTCGAGAAAGTTGTGGGCACACAGGTACAGGTTTAATCAACATTACTAGAATTGGATGAGGAAGGGTCCATCTTACTCGAACCATAACATTTGCTGGATCATTGCATCTCCACTCTCCACAATCGTACCATCACAAAAGTACTTATCGAGTGGCATGGGCTCCAGCCATAAGATGCTACATGGAAGTCTCTTCATCAACTCCAACACCAGTTTCCTCAATTTCAGCTTTGAGTACAAATATTTTTGAAGGGGAAGGACATGTTAGGATCCTATCCTAAAACCATGTTGTAATTCTCATTTACCTATGTAATAACCCACTTCCAATGTGGGGATCCTATTTTAATTTTATTATGCAATACTTAGTAATGTAGGTGGCAATAAAGGTACCTCACCAAGTTGTACCATCTCATGTAACCATTTTTATCAATATTGTAACCAATGTAGTAAGATATATCGCCAAGTGGATTTCATGTAACCATTTTTATCAAGATTGTAACCGCCATTTGGTGTGAGATTCTAGCATGAGTGGCATTTTGCATGTAAACCACCTCTTGAGCATTTAGGTAGGATTGCATGTACTTTTACTTTAAAAATATATGAATCCATGTACGAGATCATCCTTTTGCAAGCTAATGAAATATTGAAGGAGGTTGCCCCCTTGAAGAGGCCTATGATTCAGTGTTACTGTGAGATTATTTCATTTCTGTAATTAATTTATGCATAGTGATATTGAGTTATTTGATGTATGTGAGTTATTTTTTAGTATTTTGTGTGAGTGTGATTTATTTTAATAGTAGGTTATTAACACAAACATTTGTGGTCCGATGTAGACCAACACGTTTACTAGCAATAAATACTTCTTGACATTCATAGATGACTTCAGCTAGAAGACCTGGATTTATCCCATCAAGCTAAAGTCAGAAGCATTTACCAAATTCAAGGATTTCAAGGCTCTGGTGGAGAAACAGAGTGGATATCAGATCAAGACTCTCAAGATAGATGGTGAAGTTGAATACATCTCCAACGAGTTCCATAATTTTTGCAAGCAACATGGAATTCAAAGGTAGCTCACTACCAGAGACACACCACAACAGAACAGTGTAGCTGAGAGGAAGAACCAGACCATCATGGAGATGACATGTAGCATGATGAAGGTGAAGGGATTGTTGCACAAATTTTGGGTAGAGGCTGTAACCTGTGTAGTCTACCTATTGAAAAAATATCCCAAAAAAATCATGAATGACAAAATCCCTCAGGATGCCTAGAGTTGTAAGAAGCCAAGTGTGGCTCATCTACGTGTGTTTAGGTGCGTTGCATATGTATATGTTCCAAAAGAGAATCGGTAGAAATTTAATGATAGAGTGGAGAAATGCATTTTCATAGGGTACAATGAACATGCAAAGGCATATCGACTGTATAACCCTATGACAAAAAAGCTCATCATCAGCTATGATGTGAAATTCTTGTAAGATGAAGCCTAGAACTAGAAATCAAAGACTAGCCAGTCTGAGCCAGTAGTAGTTGAGTATATGGACTTGGAGTAGGGTAGTGTGTAGCCACCTGTATCCTCAAACAACAACAACAGTTCCAGCAGCAGCACAACCTCACCATTTCAGTTGCCTCCACTTGCAAGCATAATCCATAACCTAGTGATGCCAACGAATACTAGGAGCTTGCAAGACATTAACATGAATACTAGGAGAATGGGTTTGTAAAATACCCATATGAGGACACCTTGTACATGAAGACAAATGAAGGAGGAGAAATCATCATCATCTATCTGTATGTGGACAATTTGATTTACAATGGCAACAACACAACATTGTTTTTCCAATTTAGAACCATGAAGAAGGAGTTCAAGATAATGGACTTAGGGTTGATAAAACATTTCTTAGTTATTGAAGTTTACCAATTGATAGATGGCATCTTCATTTCTCAGGGCAAATATGCGAAGGATGTCCTAAAGTGGTTCAATATGGAGGACAAAAAACCTGCCATCACACCTGTTTTCACATGTTTGAAGCTAAGCAAGCTGGATCTAGGGAGAAATGTTGATTCAACCTTATTCAAGTAGCTAGTTGGTAGTCTAATGTATCTTACTACAACTCGACCAAATCTGATGTTCGGAGTCACTCTGATCAGTTTTTTTATGGATACTTTGAAGGACACACAATGGCAAGAAGGCAAGAGAATCATGCGCTATGTCAATGGGATGTAGAACCACGACCTATTCTATGCCAGACGAGACTAGTTAAATTTGGTGGGCTACATAAACAATAACTGGGCTGGCAAAATTGATGATCAGAAGAACACCTCTAGGTATGCTTTCCATCTTAGATCAGGGGCAGTCTCATGGGCGTCCAAGAAGCAACCTATTGTTGTGTTGTCCACTACAAAAGCAGAATATGTCGCTGCCATGTCAGTCGCATGCCAAGAAGTTTGGCTACAAAGAGTTTTAGGTGAACTCAACTATCCTTCAAAAGGTGCGACAACTATTTTTTGTGATAAAAATTCTGCCATGGCACTGTCGAAGGATCCAGTGTTCCATGGTCAGACAAAGCATATCGATATTCGATTTCAATTCATCGGAGAGCTGGTGAATTTTGGTGAAATTCAACTACAGTTTTGCAAATTCAAGGAGTAGTTGACAGACATTTTCATGCAATATTTGAAGAAGGAAGACTTCAATAGATTGTGAGAGTAGCTCAGAGTCAAAGCGCTCATGAAATCATGTTTAAAGGAGGGTGTTAGAAATATTAAACTAGATTTACACTCTCATCCACCCAACTGCACTCCAAAAATGATCGTAGATGAATTGCGCTCACAAAAATTAGTGAACCTAGACATCCTACCTAAAATTTTGATGTGACATCACACATGTCAGTTTTCCAATCAGTTCTCTCTTCCTACATGTGAGTTAGGTGGATGTTCAATTCCTTTGTGCATCAATTGGTGATTGGCCATTTTTGTCTTGCTATATAAACCCTAGCTTGGGGTGCATTTCAGTGAGAGGGCATTAGAGCAAGTAGCAGGTGTAGTGCAGAGTGGAAGAGCAGAAGGCTGTAGTTAGACGTAGAACAACTGAAGTAGACCAACTTAGTGAGCAGAGTTGCTCCTCTGTATCTCAAATCCGAACAGTAGTATCAGTTATTTACAAATCCTCGGTTGAGGATCTTTGTAATCTCACCTACTTATATAAATAAATTTGTTTACTTGTATTTTTAGGTTTATAAGTAAGGTTTGGTTAAATTTGTCTATGCCTCCGTATTTCTCTTACTTATCTACATTTGAGCTTAGTCGTGGTGTTGTTTTTACACACCCTCTTTACAACCTTTGGTGACTAATTTTATTGACTGCAATTGTTGCGCCTTTGTGAAAATCCATCCATCGCCCTTGTTAGAAGTGATTTCAAAAATTGGCTAAGTACACTATGTGAGCCATTTGACTTCGCTATAACTCTAATTAGCATAGCTCCTCTTATGTGACATTGGTCATTCAACTTTGGAAAATTTGCCTTAAATTATTTTTTCTAAGTCTTAAATTCCCGCACCGCCTGACTTTGGATTTATTCTCTTGCACCACCCAATAGCGTAAATCTGGGTGTGCCCCATCTGCTTGTGCAATGTAGTCTGACTATGTAAGCCAGTTTGTGCATAGCCTGATGGGAAGTGACAAATTTTTTTTCTAAGTCTTAGGCCCCTGCCCGACTGCATAGCACAATCTAACTGCGCAAGCTAGTTCATGCACAATCGGGCATTGACCAGCTTGGTTGACCCATTGTCGCAAAAATTTTCGTTCGCCATCATGGTTTTTCTCCTCTACACAGCCCGACATCGTGGGAAAAATCGTATAATCGAGCAGAGAAAACTTCAACTTCATTTCAATGGATTCAATGAATTTGAATTGCTAATTAGAAAAGTAATAAAATTACAAAATCCATCCTAAATTTAATAAAAGTAGCAGCGGTCGCACTTTCTAGTAAGCCGCATAATTTGTTCACCTTTGTATCAGTCGTTAAACCACTCCCTCTAGAATTTTATCCCATTCAATGAGTTTCATGATGGAGGTTGAGGAGAGCAGAATGGAAGAATGGGGACACGATTACAATGAACAAGATTTTGATTGCTGGAACGGTGAATTTATCAATGCATCATTAGATTGTAATGTTGAGGGGTTTTTAGATTTCGGTTTAAGTCCGACCGAATGGCCTTCTTGGAACGATCTTGGGGTTCAAGAGAATGGATCATTATGTACTTTATGTTTGAAATTAAACTTGATTTCACACGGCTAATATCTTTTATATATCTTATGGCCATAAATCGATCGGTTTTTTTATAGTTTGCACAATTATTGTTGTAACAATGATTGGAAGCAAATCCTAGTTTATCGTGCAGTTGAATATTGGAAGGAGATAAGTGTGTGTCAGAATATAAGCCTTATTACTTCTTCACCTAGCTATATAATTTGGTGTCATCCTCAAAGCATAGCAAAAAAATAAGTAGTGAAATATAAATGAGATAAATAGAGGAGGAGAAGAACAATAGCAAAGGGTCGTAGAAGAAGTGGCAGTAGAAGCAGAGAAAGGAGCTGAAGCAGTAGCATTTAGAGTCTCCTATTTGTGTTCACCCTACAACTTTGTTTGCAAATGTATGTAAGCTTCAAGATAAGAAGCACCCAGAGTAAAGGTTATGTTTTGTAAACCTACGGTAATAGTTCACTTTTGATTAATATATTACATATCATTACGCATATGTGCATTAGGTTAAATACTAGTCTGGTAAGAGTGGAAATATTTATATATTTAGATCATTACCTCCGTTTTTGAGATACTCTTGTTCGTTCCTGAAACACCCTATCCACTATTTCGCCCAAGTTATGCTCCAAAAAGGCATTTTCACCCAAGTTGCTCCAAAAAGGTATTTTTGGGCAAACTACCCTGAAAAAGGATATCACCCCAAAAAGCCCAACGATTTTATTTCTCTTGTGAAATTCCTCCAATATTATTTTTCACTAGCAACTTTTTTTTGTTTAGAGAAACTGCATTTTCGCTAGTGACTTTGTCTTGTGTAGCGAAACTCCCTGCTACATTATTCTTTCAAATTGGTATCAGAGCTAGAACTAGATTCATGGAAGATAAGAAGCAATGGCTTTTGGAGGTAACTCATTGTAGTTACAGATTCCATGTTTCAATGGTAAGAATTATGATTATTAGAGCATTCAGATGAAGATCATATTTGGGTCTCAAGAGCTATGGGACCTAGTCCAAAATGGCTATGTAAAACTAGCTTATGCAGCAGCGTTGAGTGCTATCTCCCAAGAGAAGTTAGATTTGCTGAAGGAGAATCGAATAAAGGACTAGAAGGTATTATTATATATAATTCAGGGAGTCGAGGAAACTATTTTTCCAAGAATTGTAGCAGCAACCAAATCAAAGGAGGCATGGGAAATCCTAGCCAGCTCCTTCTAGCGAACCAATAGCATGAAGTTGGTGAGATTGCAGATGTTGAGAAGGGGGTTTAAAAACTTGCATAAGAGTGACTCGGAGTCCATGAGCGACTTATTTACCCAGAAAATGGGTATCATAAACCAAATTAGGTTGAATGGCAAGAATGTGGAGAACCAAAGAATTTTGAAGAAGATACTAAGGAACCTACCAAAAAGGTTTGACTCAGTTGTCATTGTAATTGAAGAATTAGGGGATTTGACAACCCTCTCTATAGACGAGCTCATGGATTCTCTGCAAACACACAACCATAGGCTAATATGGTCATCTCAGTTTTCATTAGAGAAAGTGTTTAAGACATGGGTCTCATGAGATAATAGTAGCAGAGAAGAATCCCACCAAGGAGCCTCCAATTCTCAAGGAGGAAGAGGATAGAATAGCAAATGCAAGCATGTAAGAGGCCATAAGTGAGGAGGAAGGTCAAACTCCAATGAAGGAGAGACAAGTTGCAACTTACATCAAGCAAGATGAAGAGACTACAAAAAAAATCAACAAGGATCAAATAAGAGGTATGATAAATCAAATATCCAATGTTATTACTGCAAGAAATTTGGTCATTATAGCTGAGTGTAGAAAAAGGATGGCCAAGGATAATAAGTAGCAAGCCCACTATACAAATGAAAATGAAAATGCAGAGTGTAGATATGATTGTGGAAATCTATTGTTTACTTATAGTACTAAGGAGGAGAGCCAAAAAAATATCTAGTATCTCGATAGTGGTTGCAGCAACAACATATTTAGGAACAGATAGGTGTTCTCACAGTTGGATGAATTCATCCAATCCAAAGTGAAAATGGGGAACAATAGCAAGTTACCTATCATGGGTAAAGGGAAAATTATTATTCACATCAGGCAAGGTGAAAGGAAGTAGATAACTTATGTGTATTATGTGCCTGAGTTGAAACATAATTTGTTGAGTGTTAGACAGCTTGTGCAGAAGGGGTACATTGTGCAATTCAATAATGGAGCTTCTATCATTTGATACAACGAGAATGGGATCATTTCAACTGTGTCCATGATAAAAACAATATGTTTTCCCTACATATTTAAAATGAACTAATGCTATCATTTAGTGTAGTTGTGAAAGATGTTATATGGTTGTGGCATCTCATATTTGATCATCTGAGTTTCAGTGGCCTAAACCTACTATACAAGAAATAGATGGTGAAGGGTTTACCTCTCATAGAACAACCAAATCAAGCATGTGAAGGTTGTATGACTGAAAAGCAACATAGGGATGCATTCCTTACAAGACTATCTTAGAGAGTTTCACAACCATTGGAGCTGGTGCATTTAGATATCTGTGCACGTATGCAAACCAACAAATTTATTGGTAACAAGTATTTCCCGAATTTCATTGATGATTTCAGTCAGAGGACATGGATATATCCCATCAAGTAAAAGTCATAAGATTTTATAAAATTCAAGGATTTCAAGGCTATGGTTGAAAAACAAAGGGTTATTATGTGAAGACTTAGGACAGATGGAGGAGGTGAGTACATCTCCAATGAATTCCACAATTTTTGCAAAGTACATTGAATTCAAAGGTAGTTCAAAATCAGATACACACCACAAAATAATGGTTTTGTATAGAGGAAGAACATAACCATTATGCAAATGGCATAGAGTATGCTAAAGGCCAAGACATTGCCACATGAGTTATGAGCAAAAGTTGTATCTTGTGCAGTTTATCTGCTAAATAAGTGTTCCACAAAGAGTGTGAAGGACAATATTCCTCAAGAAGCCTACAGCAACTAGAAGTCGAGTGTGGCTCATTTAAGAATTTTTAGATGCATAGCATATGCACATGTTCCAAATAAGAAGAGAAAGAAGCTATATGATAAGGTAGAGAAATGCTTCTTCATTGGCTAAAGTGAAGAGTCGAAGGCTTATAGGTTGTATAACCCTATCACAAAGAAGTTGGTTATAAGTCGAGACGTAAAGTTCCTAGAGGGTGAAGCCATCAATTAGAAATCAAATACCGATCAACGAGAACCAAAAATTATTGAGTCTGAGGACTTGGAAGAAGACAAAGTGCATTCATATGTAGCTTCAAGAAGTAGTACCAGTGCTAGTTGTAGCAGTGCCTCTTCATCACGCTTGCCTCCACTTGCAAGAAGGATATCTAACTTGAAGACACCAACGAAGAAAATGAGCTTGCAAGATATTTATGAGGTAACTAGGAATGAAATTGATGAAGAACATTCTGATTTTGCTTTATTTTTTGAGTGTGATCCAATTTTATTTGAATAAGCATTTCAAAATTGGAAATGGGTGTAAGATATGGATGATGAGATAGAAGGAATAGAGAAGAACTAGACCTGAGAATTAATGGATCTTCCAGCAAGGAAGAAGACCATTGGAGTAAAATGTTGGACATTTTGAGTCCCTAAGCTAAAATTTTGTCATTGATGTCAAAAGGTTATTTGATGTCAAAAGGATCTATGATGGCATGCACTATGTTTTGTGAAAGTGCAAGGAATGGTTTTTGTGAAAACCAAGACAAGGAAAATAAAAGGTTTTATTTAAAACCATGGATGACAGATTTGAAATGGGTTTTTCTTAAAACCCAAGTTGGCTTTTTGTTTCATCGAAAAAGGTGCACCCGTGATGGAGATATTTAATTTTAAATATTTAGTTTAAATTTAATTTATTTAAAATTTAAATTTAAATTTTAAAATTAAATTAAAATAATATTTGTCGATGTCATAAAGGAAGGTTCAAAAGCATCAACATTTCCAAGCTAAGGGAAGGCATATATATATGCCATTAAATTTTTTGAAGAAGATTATCCTTGCTCGATTGAGATTAACGATTTATTTTTGTGAAGGAAGAGCTCATGTTATTTTCATTTTGTGAAGCAACGAATATTGAAATCTAACCGCATCCATTTTCCAAAGCGTGTTGGGCAGTGTGGCCTAATGGTAGCTTGTTTTTTGCAAATGTGTTGGTGGTAGGAAGTTTAAGTTTTTGATTCTCACAAGCATCATTTTGTATTTGTTGAGGTGCTCAAGGCGCATTTCTTTTTCGCTTGGTAGAAGGAGAGAAGAACAAGAAGCGAGTGGAACTTCTTTCTTAACAACAAGCCCATAGCTCATGCGACAGCTTGGCTGTGGCTAGGGCATTCATGTTGGAAAGGTTGGGGGTTTGATTTCCCTCGAGGTAGGTATTGAGGTTTTTATTTATTTTGTTGTTGCATAAGGTGGAGTGATAAGGGGTAAAGGTGATTTGATAGTTGATGTATTGAATAACCTTAGGAATAAGGTTATAGTGGTTGTTTGAGTTGTGGAGTTAAATTTTTAATTGTGATTTTTGAAATTATTAGGAGTAATAAGGGTTATTGATAAAGTTCTTTTAGTGAAATTTAATTTTGAGGAAGGGTTTTCTTTAAAAAGAACTTTTGTGGATGTTAAAATAAAGTAGGAGTAATAAGGTGTTATTTGGACATTATTTTATTTTTGTTACTCAAGATATCTAACCCTTGTTGAGATTGAAAAAGGAAAAGTGTTCAGTGTGGCAGATTTAGTGGATAACTCATAAGGCATCAAAAAGGTATGAGTAACATTCTCCATTGATTTTATTTGGGTGGTTGATTTCTGAAATATCATTGGAGTGAAAATGATTGATTGTGGTTTCCTATTCGAAAATAGTTGGTTTAATGCTTCAAGGTTTTCTGGTTTGAAAGTTGTGATTAAAACCTTGTTTTATAAGCATTGTTGTTGGAGTGAGTTGTTGTGCAAAGAACTTGAACTTGAGCTGAAAATAACATGAGTATCATTGTTATGTAATAGTTGTTTTTGAGTATTGTTGAAGACATTTTGAGTTGGTTGATTCATGCTTGGACTAGGGTTTGTGAGAAAGAGTTGTTTCTTGTGGTGATTGGTTGAGTAGAGTTGTTTGAGCCTAGTCAAGAGATTGTGTGAAGTGGTTGTTCAAGTTCCATAAAATAAACTATTCTATATTATGATTTGAATTGAGTTGAGAAAGAAATTTGATTTGAGTATAGAACATATTGAGTCTCTAACAATTCTTTTTATGCTTATATGAGATTGTTGATTTGAAATTACTGAGTTGAGATTGATTTGAGTTGAGATTAGGATTTGAGTATAGAACATATTGAGTCTCTAACAATTCTCTTTATGATTCTATGAGATTGCTAAGTTGATATTGATTTGAGTTGAGATTGGGATTTGAGTATAGAACATATTGAGTCTCTAACAATTCTCTTTATGCTTCTATGAGATTGAGTTGAGATTTTATTGAGTTGATTTGAGGCAAGTCTTTGAGAAGGCTTGTGGACTGATTTTGAGTAAGCTTTTTTGAAATATTGCTATGCAGATTTGAACAAGTCCTAGAGAGGACTTATTGAGCAGATTTGGACAAGTTCTCAGTGAGTTTGTTAAGCATATTTGGATAAGTTCTGAGTGAGCTTGTTGAGCAGATTTGAGTAGGTTCTGAGTGAGCCTATTGAGCATATTTTAGTAGGTTCTAAGCGAGCCTATTGAGCATATTTGACAAGGTTATGAGTGAGCCTATTGATCAAATTTGAAGAGGTTCTAAGTGAACCTATTGACAGAGATTTGGATGTGATAGAGTATAGAGGACATAGTCTTAGTGGATAGATATCCAGCATCCATGACAATTGAAGACAAATCTGAGTGAGGAGTCTTCAAGTGGAGAGAGATCCACAAGCCAGTACAACAAAGAGATAGAATCTTCTAGAATATCACTAGCCAAAGCATAAGGGGAAAGAGTTCTCCTATGGAATATATCCAAGAACTTGATATTTAGGGGATCAACATCTCCTTTGGACAAAGGTCCATAAAAATTGTAATTGGGAAGGATTCCCAAGAGATTATTTGATAAATATTTAGAAGAAATATTTTCTGTGGAGGAAGCCCACATTGGGTGAACCATGTTAAAAATTATGTATCTCATGTGTGTGATGCTTTGTGTGATTTTTACTACTTTATTAATGTTGATGCTGCTATTTGGAGAAAAGTTTTATATTATACTCTTCACCCCCCCTCTCAGTATAAGCACATGTTCTTCATAAAAAGGGTATATAAAGCCAATTTTAATACCCAAGGTGATGTTGAAAGGTATAATATCAGATTGATGATAAAAGACTACAAGCAGAAGTCATGTATTGACTATCATGAGGTATATGCACCTGTAGAGAAACTTGAAACACTTAGAATGATTCTAGCATTGGCAACCCAGAAAGGCTAGAATGTTTACCAGATGGATGTCAAGTCTGAATTCCTCAATGGAGTGTTGGAAGAGGAGGTCTACATAGACCAACCACCTGACTATGAGCTAGAAGGGCAAGAAGACAGGTTCCTAAAATTTAAGGCCATGTATGGGTTGAAGCAAGCACCCAGTGCTTGGTATAGTTGAATTGATGCTTATTTTTAGGAGTGGATTTATAAAATGTGTTGGACATTTGAGGTAATTTGAGGTATTTTATGTTTTCATTGATGTCACATGGATCATTGATGTCACATGGATCACATTTGGTTTTGGTGGCCAAAATATTTCATAAATAATCATTTATGATATTTTTGGAAAGCATGGCTATTTATAGGGTTTTTATGAAAACCAAGGCAGGAAAAATAAAAGGTTTTATTTAAAACCATGGTGGGCTTATATGGAAAGGGATTTTATTAAAATCTAGGGTGGAATTTTGTTTCATCGAAAAAGGACCTCCGGTGATGAAGATATTAAAGTTTAAAGTTTAAGTTTAAATTAATGGAGGGTTGACATATGTGCAATTAATGGAGGTTGGCATATTTTTTTTTGGTAGATAAGATAGTACAACATTAATACTGGGTTTTACAGGTTGACCCAAAACCTTTTACAAAAAATAGCCTAGGGCTGTTGATGAACATGTCCTTATTAAGGATCCTATATATGTAAAATCTACATACTGTCAAATCCATTACATCCGGTAAGGCACATAGCCTGTTATCAAAAAGAAACTTTCCATACAATATTTTGGGTATACCCTAATAAAACACACCTGCATCATAATTACAAAAAAATAAATAGACACATATCCCTTCCTTGAAACAGTGTAGAAACAAAAAGCTACAAACATACATAGCAGAGCACTAAAAAAAACTCCCACAAGCTCTGTATTGACATTTACTCTTAATAATTATTTAGTAATTGCTTTCTTTCGTATATGACATGCTTTGGGACAACATCCTGTCTTGGCCAATCAGCCTTGGAGAAGTGAACCTTTTGGCTAGATTTATGGCGGTGGCTATCTGGTGGTCCACATGGCTCTGGTTCGAAGTCTTATATTGTCGTTTCTTTCCTACCTTGTGATTATCAACCAACCTCAAATTACTAAGACAACTAGGAGCCATGTTATCTGACATGTGATTGTCCCCATTAGTCTTTGTGGTATTTCCAAGCATCATCCACCAAGATTGATAGCTCGGATAATTTTTATTGTGAGTCCATTTCAAAAAAGATATGGTAATACTCATAGTCTTAGAACTTATAGTGTCTTCCCTATTGGTAAATTCGACTATCATTCTTGGCATTATTGTTGAATAAGCTCCTCTACTTCTCTTGGGACACTGTGTTCCCATTTGAAAAGTTTGTCACCATCGACACCCAAATTGGACAGCTTATCAGCAACTTTGTTAGCTTCCTGAAAGACACGTTGGGCTTTTCTGTCCTGTCTTCCCCGGAAAAGGATCCTAGCCTCTTTAACAATTGTTTTAATCCTCCAAGGAGGTGTTTTCCAATTATTGAGGAGATTTATAACATGCATAGAGTCTCCTTCGATGATCAAATTGCCTTCTAAGTCTTGAGTCATTTGAAGGCCTCTCTACATAGCTCTAGCTTCAACTTCGTTGTTTGTCCTTGTTCCCAAATATTCAAAAAATGCAAGCATCATATTACCATTATGATATCACACAATACCGCCAACGCTTGCTCTTCCAGGATTTTCCTTAGCCGCTCCATCAAAATTAAGCTTAAACCAACCCGTAGGATGTGGGGACCACATAACATTGGCTCTGGGGTTGACTACCCTAGGAACAAACTCATCTAACAAGGTTAAGCTTAAATATTGAGCAATCGTGGTCTCCTACAGATGAAGTTTACGACTATCAAAAGGGATAAGGTTCACATTTTCATTGGCAATGGATAGGATCCTGGAAATGATAGTTTGATGATCATGGATAGACTCATTAAAGACTCTATGGTTCCTTTCTAACCACACCTACCAAAGATAGTGATTGAGACAAATTTTCTACATGTATCTAAGTCTTTGGCTTGAAAATGGGCAAGGCCACTAGACAAAAAAATCAAGTACGATGGCTGGTTTAACCCAAGAAATATTGAAGGCCTGAAAAACCCCACTTAGGACAGTTAAGGAAAAAGGGCACTCAAGGAAAATGTGATAAATGGTTTCCTAATTAGCCTTGCGCATATAACAATGATTAGTGATACAAATACCTTTACACATCATATTATGAATGGTTATAATTCTTCCTTGGATAACCATCCAAGAAAAGACTACAATTTTTGGAATTAAATTTTTTATCCAAACTAAGTCCTTTTGGATGACAAAATCCTCGTCATCAAGTAGAAGCTTGTAATCTTATTTAACAGTGAACTGTCTATTTTTCGTAGGAGCCCAGGTCACTTGATATTCCTTGGGTCTCATGGGGATAAATTATTTCCTAAGAATATTACAAAGATCATTTGATTATGCTTGAAATCCCTGAATCCTTATTTGTTTCCACTTCATTCTACCTCTGTCCTCAACCATTTAGCCCGAATCAGAGATATCATGGAGGTTGGCATATATATGTAAAATTTTCGATTTATTTCCAAAATGGGGCATATTATATATCGTCAGAAAGCTTATTTCGAGGGCTATTTTACTAACTTATTTTGAAGGAGAAATAAGGTGTGTGTAAAGAGATATTTTTTATTTTGAAAAGGGGTTCCAAAAGGGAAGTTTGCCTTGTTCTTTTTCAAGAGGATTAATTCTTTCATGAGGTGACAAGGTATGCAATATTGTGATTTATTTTATTTTATGGTATAAGTGGTTTTGTGAGTGAACAAGTTATACAATGTTTTGATTTATTTTATTGTATGGTACAAGTGGTTTTAGGAGAGATAAGGAACATGTGAAATTAAAGGCCTTGGTGATGATTATTGAAAAGTGGAGTAATGTTGATTATTTTGTGATCTACTAACCCTTGTGAATATTGGCAAAAGAATTTATTGATTGTGGCAGATTTACAAAGAGGTTTTTCATCTTCATAAAATGTATGGGCACATTATTCTATTTATTGTTTATGGTGGTTGATTTCTGAAATATCATTGGAGGGAAAAGGATTGTTTGTGGTTTCCTTTTTGAAAGTGGTTGATTGAATGCATCAAGGTTTTATAAGTTGGGAGTTGTGTTTAAACTTTGTTGTATAAGCATAGTTACTGAAGACCATTGGTTGTAAAATAACTTGAGTTAGAAAAGAACATGAGTATAATTGTTATGTGATATTTGTGGTTGAGAATTGTTGGAAACATTTGAGTTGGTTGATACATACTTGGACTAGGGTTGTGTGAGAAAGAGTTGTCCCTTGTGCTGATTGGTTGAGTTGAGTTGATTGAGCCTAGTCAAGTGATGTGTGAAGTGATTGTTCAAGTCCTATGAAACAAACTATTCCATTATTCTAATTTGATTTGAGAGTGATATTATAACATATTGAGTCTCTAACAATTCTCTTTATGCTTCTATGAGTGTATTTGAGTTGTGTTGAGATTGATTTGGGTTGAGAGTGAGTTTAGAATATATTGAGTCTCTAACAATTCTCTTTATGATTCTATGAGTTGAGTTGAGATTGATTTGGGTTGAGAGTGAGATTAGAACATATTGAGTCTCTAACAATTCTCTTTATGCTTCTATGAGTTGATTTGAGTTAAGTTGAGATTGATTTGGGTTGAGAGTGAGTTTAGAACATATTGAGTCTCTAACAATTCTCTTTATGCTTCTATGAGTTGAGTTGAGATTGATTTGGGTTGAGAGTGAGATTAGAACATATTGAGTCTCTAACAATTATTATTTTTTTTGTAGATAAGATACTATAGCATTAATACCGGGTTTTATAGGTTGACCCAAAACCTTTTACAAAAATCAGCATAGGGTTGTTGATGAACATATCCTTACTAAGGATCCTATATATGTAAAATCTACATGCTACCAAAGCCATTACATCCGGTAATGCACTTAGACTTTTATCAAAAAGAAACTTCCCATACAACATTTTGGGTATACCTCGAGAAAACACACATGCATCATAATTATAAAAAATAAACAGACACGGATCCCTTCCTTTAGACAATGGAGAAACAAAAATTTGAAGACACACATAGTAGAGTACTAAAAAAAACTCCCACAAGCTCTGTATTGACAGTTACTCTTAATAATTCTTTAGTAATTGCTTTCTTTCGTATATGACATGCTTTGGTACCACATACTATCTTGGCAAATCATCCTTGGAGAAGTGAACCTTTTGGCTAGATTTATGGTGGTGGCTATCTGGTGGTCCACGTGGCTTTGGTTTGATGTCTTATATTGTTTTTTATTTCCTTCCCTGTGATTATCAACCAACCTCAAATTACTAGGATGACTAGGAGCCATGTTATCTGACATGTGACTGTCCCCATTATTCTTTGTGGTATTTCCAAGAAGCATCCACCAAGACTGACAACTCGGATAATTTTTATTGTGAGTCCATTTCAAAAAAGATATTGTAATACTCATAGCCTTAGAACTTACAATGTCTTCCCTCTTGATAAATTCGACTATCATTCTTGGCATTATTTTTGAATAATCTCCTCTACTTCTCTCAGGACACTGTGTTTCCATTTGAAAATTCTATCACCACCGACACCCAAATTGGCCAGCTTAACAGCAACTTTGTTAGCTTCCCGAAATACATGTTGGGATTTTTTGTCCTGTCTTCCCTGGAAAAGAATCCTAGCCTCTTTAACAATTGTTTTAATCCTCCAAGGATGTGTTTTCCAATTATTGATGAGATTTATAACATGCATAGAGTCTCCTTCTATGATCAAATTGCCTTCTAAGTCTTGAGTCATTTGAAGGCCTCTCCACATAGCTCTAGCTTCAACTTCGTTGTTTGTCCTTGTTCCCAAATATTCAAAAAATGCAAGCATCATATTCCCATTATGATATCGTACAATACCGCTAGTGCTTTCTCTTCCAGGATTGTCCTTAGCTGCTCCATAAAAATTAAGCTTAAACCAACCCGTAGGATGTGGGGACCACATAACATTGGCTCTGGGGTTGACTACCCTAGGAAAAAACTCATCTAATAAGGTTAAGCTTAAATATTGAGCAATCGTGGTCTCCTATAGATGAGGTTTACGACTATCAAAAGGGAGAAGGTTCACATTCTCGTTGGCAATGGATAGGATCCCGAAAATGATCATTTGATGATCATGGATAGACTCATTAAAGAATCTATGGTTCCTTTCTAACCACACCTGCCAAAGATAGTGATTGAGACAAATTTTCCACATGTATCTAAGTCTTTGGCTTTAAAATTGGTAAGGCAACTAGACAAAAAAATTAAGTACAGTGGCTGGTTTAACCCAAGAAATATTAAAGGCCTGAAAAACCCCACTTAGGATAGTCAAGGAAAAAGGGCATTCAAGGAAAATGTGATAAATGGTCTCTCAATTAGCCTTGCACATATAACAATGATTAGTGATACAAATACCTTTATGCATCATATTATCAATGGTTAGATTTCTTCCTTGGATAACCAACCAAGAAAAGACTACAATTTTTGGAATTAAATTTTTTATCCAAACTAAGTCCTTTTGGAGGACAAAATTCTCGTCATCACGCAGAAGCTTGTAAGTTGATTTAACAGTGAACTATCTATTTTTTTAGGAGCCCAGGTCAATTGATCTTCCTTGGGTCTCATGGGGATAAATTGTTTCCTGAGAATATTACAAAGATCATTTGATTACGCTTGAAATACCTGAATCCTTATTTGTTTCCACTTCATTCTACCTTTGTCCTCAACTATTTAGCTCGAATCATAGATATCATGAAGGTTGGCATATATATGTAAAGGTTTCGATTTATTTCAAAAATGGGGCATATTATATATCGTCGGAAAGCTTATTTCGAGGGCTATTTGACTAACTTATTTAGAAGGAGAAATAAGGTTTGTGTAAAGAGATATTTTTGATTTTGAAAAGGGGTTCCAAAAGTGAAGTTTGCCTTGTTCTTTTTGAAGAGGATTAATTCTTTCATGAGGTGACAAGGTATGGAATATTGTGATTTATTTTATTTTATGGTATAAGTGGTTTTGGGAGTGAACAGGTTATGCAATGTTTTGATTTATTTTATTTTATGGTACAAGTGGTTTTAGGAGAGATAAGGAAGATGTGCAATTAAAGGCTTTGGTGATGATTATTGAAAAGTGGAGTAATGTTGATTATTTTGTGATCTACTAACCATTGTGAATATTGGCAAAAGAATTTTATGATTTTGGCAGATTTAAAAAGAGGTTTTTCATCTTCATAAAATGTATGGGCACATTATTCTATTGATTGTTTATGGTGGTTGATTTCTGAAATATCATTGGAGGGAAAAGGATTGTTTGTGGTTTCCTTTTTGAAAGTGGTTGATTGAATGCTTCAAGGTTTTATAAGTTGAGAGTTGTGTTTAAACTTTTTTGTATAAGCATAGTTATTGAAGCCCATTGGTTGTAAAATAACTTGAGTTAGAAAAGAACATGAGTATAATTGTTATGTGAGATTTGTGGTTGAACATTGTTGGAAACATTTGAGTTGGTTGATACATACTTGGACTAGGGTTGTGTGATAAAGAGTTGCCCCTTATGTTTATTGGTTGAGTTGAGTTGATTGAGCCTAGTCAAGTGATGTGTGAAGTGATTGTTCAAGTCCTATGAAACAAACTATTCCATTAATCTAATTTGAGTTGAGAGTGATATTATAACATATTGAGTCTCTAAAAATTATCTTTATGCTTCTATGAGTTGATTTGAGTTGTGTTGATATTGATTTGGGTTGAGAGTGAGTTTAGAACATATTGAGTCTCTAACAATTCTCTTTATGATTCTATGAGTTGAGTTGAGATTGATTTGGGTTGAGAGTGAGATTAGAACATATTGAGTCTCTAAAAATTCTCTTTATGCTTCTATGAGTTGATTTGAGTTAAGTTGAGATTGATTTGGGTTGAGAGTGAGTTTAGAACATATTGAGTCTCTAACAATTCTCTTTATGCTTCTATGAGTTGAGTTGAGATTGATTTGGGTTGAGAGTGAGATTAGAACATATTGAGTCTCTAACAATTTGTTTTTTTTTGGTAGATAAGATACTATAGCATTAATACCGGGTTTTACAAGTTGACCCAAAACCTTTTTCAAAAATCAGCATAGGGTTGTTGATGAACATATCCTTACTAAGGATCCTATATATGTAAAATCTACATGCTACCAAAGCCATTACATCCGGTAAGGCACATAGCCTGTTATCAAAAAGAAACTTCCCATACAACATTTTGGGTATACCCCGAGAAAACACACATGCATCATAATTATAAAAAAAGAATCAGACATGGATCCCTTCCTTGAGACAATGGAGAAACAAAAAGCTACATACACACATAGTAGAGTACTGAAAAAAACTCCCACAAGCTCTGTATTGATAGTTACTCTTAATAATTCTTTAGTAATTGCTTTCTTTCGTATATGACATGCTTTGGTACCACATACTATCTTGGCCAATCAGCCTTGGAGAAGTGAACCTGCTGGCTAGATTTATGGCGGTGGCTATCTGGTGGTCCACGTGGCTTTGGTTTGAAGTTTTATATTGTTTTTTATTTCCTTCCCTGTGATTTTCAACCAACCTCAAATTACTAGGATGACTAGGAGCCATGTTATCTGACATGTGATTTTCCCCATTATTCTTTGTGGTATTTCCAAGCAGCATCCACCAAGACTGACAACTCAAATAATTTTTATTGTGAGTCCATTTCAAAAAAGATATGGGAATACTCATAGCCTTAGAACTTACAGTGTCTTCTCCATTGGTAAATTTGACTATCATTCTTGGCATTATTTTTGAATAAGCTCCTCTACTTCTCTCAGGACACCGTGTTCCCATTTGAAAATTTTGTCACCATCGACACCCAAATTGGCCAGCTTATCAACAACTTTGTTAGCTTCCCGAAAGACATGTTGGGCTTTTCTGTCCTGTCTTCCCTGGAAAAGGATCCTAGCCTCTTTAACAATTGTTTTAATACTCCAAGGAGGTGTTTTCCAATTATTGAGGAGATTTATAACATGCATAGAGTCTCCTTCGATGATCAAATTGCCTTCTAAGTCTTGAGTCATTTGAAGGCCTCTCCACATAGCTCTAGCTTCAACTTCGTTATTTGTCCTTGTTCCCAAAATTCAAAAAATACAAGCATCATATTCTCATTATGATATCACACAATACCGCTAGCGCTTGCTCTTCCAGGATTGTCCTTAGCCGCTCCATCAAGATTAAGCTTAAACCAACCCCTAGGATGTGGGGACCACATAACATTGGCTTTGGGGTTGACTACCCTAGGAACAAACTCATCTAACAAGGTTAAGCTTAAATATTGAGCAATCATGGTCTCCTACAGATGAGGTTTACGACTATCAAAAGGGAGAAGGTTCACATTTTCGTTGGCAATGGATGGGATCCTGGAAATGATAGTTTGATGGTCATGGATAGACTCATTAAAGACTCTATGGTTCCTTTCTAACCACACCTGCCAAAGATAGTGATTGAGACAAATTTTCCACATGTATCTAAGTATTTGGCTTTAAAATGGGCAAGGCAACTAGAAAAAAAAATCAAGTACAATGGCTGGTTTAACCTTGGAAATATTGAATGCCTAAAAAACCCCCACTTAGGAAAGTCAAGGAAAAAGGGCACTCAAGGAAAATGTGATAAATGATCTCCCAATTAGCCTTGCACATATAACAATGATTAGTGATACATATACCTTTACGCATCATATTATCAATGGTTAGAATTCTTCCTTGGATAACCAGCCATGAAAAGACTACAATTTTTGGAATTAAATTTTTTATCCAAACTAAGTCCTTTTGGAGGACAAAATCCTCGTCATCAAGTAGAAGCTTGTAAGTTGATTTAATAATGAACTATCTATTTTTCATAGGAGCCCAGGTCACTTGATATTCCTTGGGTCTCATGGGGATAAATTGTCTCCTGAGAATATTATAAATATCATTTGATTATGCTTGAAATCCCTAAATCCTTATTTGTTTCCACTTCATTCTACCTTTGTCCTCAACCATTTAGCCCAAATCATAGATATCATGGAGGTTGGCATATATATGTAAAGGTTTCAATTTATTTCAAAAATGGGGCATATTATATATCGTCGGAAAGCTTATTTCGAGGGCTATTTGACTAACTTATTTAGAAGGAGAAATAAGGTGTGTGTAAAGAGATATTTGTGATTTTGAAAAGGGGTTCCAAAAGTGAAGTTTTCCTTGTTATTTTTCAAGAGGATTAATTCTTTCATGAGGTGACAAGGTATGCAATATTGTGATTTATTTTATTTTATGGTATAAGTGGTTTTGGGAGTGAAAATGTTATGCAATGTTTTTATTTATTTTATTTTATGGTACAAGTGGTTTTAGGAGAGATAAGGAAGTTGTGCAATTAAAGGCCTTGGTGATGATTATTGAAAAGTGGAGTAATGTTGATTATTTTGTGATCTACTAACCCTTGTGAATATTGGCAAAAGAATTTTATGATTGTGGCAGATTTACAAAGAGGTTTTTCATCTTCATAAAATGTATGGGCACATTCTTCTATTGATTGTTTATGGTGGTTGATTTCTGAAATATCATTGGAGGGAAAAGGATTGTTTGTGGTTTCCTTTTTGAAAGTGGTTGATTGAATGCTTCAAGGTTTTATAAGTTGAGAGTTGTGTTTAAAATTTGTTTTATAAGCATAGTTACTAAAGCCCATTGGTTGTAAAAGAACTTGAGTTAGAAAATAACATGAGTATCATTGTTATATGAGATTTGTGGTTGAGCATTGTTGGAAACATTTGAGTTGGTTGATACATACTTGGACTAGGGTTGTGTGAGAAAGAGTTGTCCCTTGTGATGATTGGTTGAGTTGAGTTGATTGAGCCTAGTCAAGTGATGTGTGAAGTGATTGTTCAAGTCCTATGAAACAAACTATTCCATTATTCTAATTTGAGTTGAGAGTGATATTATAACATATTGAGTCTCTAATAATTCTCTTTATGCTTCTATGAGTTGATTTGAGTTGTGTTGAGATTGATTTGGGTTGAGAGTGAGTTTAGAACATATTGAGTCTCTAACAATTCTCTTTATGATTCTATGAGTTGAGTTGAGATTGATTAGGGTTGAGAGTGAGATTAGAACATATTGAGTCTCTAACAATTCTTTTTATGCTTCTATGACTTGATTTGAGTTAAGTTGAGATTGATTTGGGTTGAGAGTGAGTTTAGAACATATTGAGTCTCTAACAATTCTCTTTATGATTCTATGAGTTGAGTTGAGATTGATTTGGGTTGAGAGTGAGATTAGAACATATTGAGTCTCTAACAATTATTATTTTTTTTGTAGATAAGATACTATAGCATTAATATCGGGTTTTACAGGTTGAACCAAAACCTTTTACAAAAATCAGCACACGGTTGTTGATGAACATATCCTTACTAAGGATCCTATATATGTAAAATCTACATGCTACCAAAGCCATTACATCCGGTAAGGCACATAGCCTGTTATCAAAAAGAAACTTCCCATACAACATTTTGGGTATACCCCAAGAAAACACACATGCATCATAATTACAAAAAATAAACAGACATGGATCCCTTCCTTGAGACAATGGAGAAACAAAAATTTGCAGACACACATAGTAGAGTACTGAAAAAACTCCCACAAGCTCTGTATTGACAGTTACTCTTAATAATTCTTTGGTAATTGCTTTCTTTCGTATATGACATGCTTTGGTACCACATACTATCTTGGCCAATCAGCCTTGGAGAAGTGAACCTACTGGCTAGATTTATGGTGGTGGCTATCTGGTGGTCCACGTGGCTTTGGTTTGAAGTCTTATATTGTCGTTTATTTCCTTCCCTGTGATTATCAACCAACCTCAAATTACTAAGATGACTAGGAGCCATGTTATCTAACATGTGACTGTCCCCATTAGTCTTTGTGGTATTTCCAAGCAACATCCATGAAGACTGATAGCTCAGATAATTTTTATTGTGAGTCCAATTCAAAAAAGAGACGGGAATACTCCTAGCCTTCGAACTTACAGTGCCTTCCCTGTTGGTAAATTTGACTATCATTCTTGGCATTCTTGTTGAATAAGCTCCTCTACTTCACTTGGGACATCGTGTTCCCATTTGAAAATTTTGTCACCATCGACACCCAAATTGGCCAGCTTATCAACAATTTTGTTAGCTTCCCGAAAGACATGTTGGGCTTTTCTATCTTGTCTTCCCTGGAAAAGGATCCTAGCCTCTTCAACAATTGTTTTAATCCTCCAAGGAGGTGTTTTCCAATTATTGAGGAGATTTATAACATGCATAGAGTCTCCTTCTAGGATCAAATTGCCTTCTAAGTCTTGAGTCATTTGAAGGCCTCTCCACATAGATCTAGCTTCAGCTTCATTGTTTGTCCTTGTTCCCAAATATTCAGAAAATGCAAGCATCATATTCCCATTATGATCTCGCACAATGCCACCAACACCTGCTCTGCCAAGATTGTCCTTAGCTACTCCATAAAAATTAAGCTTAAACCAACCCGTAGGAGGTGGAGACCACTTAACATTGGCTCTGGGGTTGACTACCCTAGGCACAAACTCATCTAACAAGGTTAAGCTTAAATATTGAGCAATCGTGGTCTCCTACAAATGAGGTTTACAACTATCAAAAGGGATAAGGTTCACATTCTCATTGGCAAAGGATAGGATCCTGGCAATGATAGTTTGATGATCATGGATAGACTCATTAAAGACTCTATGGTTCCTTTCTAACCACACCTACCAAATATAGTGATTGAGACAAATTTTCCACATGTATCTAAGTCTTTGGCTTGAAAAGGGGTAAGGCCACTGGATGAAAAAAATCAAGTACGATGGTTGGTTTAACCCATGAAATATTGAAGGCCTAAAAAACCCCACTTAGGACAGTCAAGGAAAAAGGGCACTCAAGGAAAATGTGATAAATGGTCTCCCAATTAGCCCTACATAGATAACAATGATTAGTGATACAAATACCTTTACACATCATATTATCAATGGTTAGAATTCTTCCTTGGATAACTAACCATGAAAAGACTGCAATTTTTGGAATTAAATTTTTTATCCAAACTAAGTCCTTTTGGAGGACAAAATCCTTGTCATCAAGTAGAAGCTTGTAAGCTGATTTAACAATGAACTACCCATTTTTCGTAGGAGCCCAGGTCACTTGATCTTCCTTGGGTCTCATGGGGATAAAATGTTGCCCGAGAATGTTACAAAGATCATTTGATTCCGCTTGAAATCCCTAAATTCTTATTTGTTTCCACTTCATTCTACCTCTATCCTCAACCATATAATCGGAGACTTTTCTACCAATGAGTTCTTCTGTGATATCTCTGATTTGGGCTAAGTTAGGATATTGCATCAGTGGTTCATCCTTATCCCACTTGTCATTCTAGCAATTTATCCTCTCACCATTGCCTAAAACCCATCTTAAACCTTTTTTGATGATTTCCTTACAATTAAGAATTGCTTTCCAAAAAGTAGAACCTCTGATTGGAACTGAGTCACTTAGAAATTCCATATTTTGAAGATACTTTCATTTGATGATAGCTTTCCATTCATTTTCTTCACCATAAATGAGACGCCATGCCTCCTTAGCTAGTAAAGCTAAATTTATATGAGCAATTCTCCTCAGACCTAAGCCCCAATTTTCCCTGGGTCTGCACACTTTGGTCCATCCTACAAGGTGTATCCTTTTTTCTCCTCTGATCCAGTCCATAAAAATTCTTTTTGGAGTTTCTCAATTTTCTGGAAAACCTTCACAAGGGCTTTAAAAATGGAGAGGAAATAGACTAGAATGCTCTAAAGAGAGGCCTTAGTGAGGGTCAACTTTCCTGCTTGAGATAGAAGATGACCTTTCCATCCAGTAAGTTTTTTTGAATTCTTTCAATAACCCTATCCCACATTGACTCTCTCAGAGAACCAATGAAAATAGGGAGACCAAGATACGAAGTGGGGAGGTTTGCTATATCACACCCTAAAATTTTTGCAATCCTTCCTTGCCTCTGAATGGGGGTGTTCAAGAAATATAACTTGCTTTTACTGAAATTAAATTTTTGACCAGCAACGTCCTCGTAGAGTTGCAGGATGTATTTAATTATTTTGGCCTCAACCATTGATGCCTTAGTCAATATAAGGGTATCATCGATGAATTGTTGGTGAGAAATAGCCCTAGTGAGAGATGTTGCCTTGATTCCCGATATTAGCCTTGAACTACAAGCATTTTTTATGGTTTTGCCTAAAGCTTCTGCCATAATTATGAATAACATGGGGCTGATAGGGTCCCCCTGCCGAATTCCTTTGTGACTTTGAAAGTAACCATCAATTGTTCCATTAACTAGAATCGAGAACCATGCTTTAGAAATACATTCTTTGATCAAATTAACCCATTGGTGGTGAAAACCAAACTTAAGGAGGACAGCAATAATAAAGTCCCAATTTAGCCTGTCAAATGCTTTGTTCATATCAAGCTTGAGGGAAAAAATAGACCTGTTAGTCTTATGAGCAGAGTGTAGAGCTTCATGAACTATGATAACTCCATCCAAGATTGACCTGCCCTAGACAGAGCTTCCCTGGCATGGATCTATGATGCGGGGTAGAATATCTCTCATTATATTTGCAATGGCTTTAGTTAGGATCTTGTAAGAAACATTGCATAGACTGATTGGCCTGAAGTCATCCATAGATTCAGGGGTTTGCTTCTTAGGAATTAGAGAAATAAAAGTAGATTTGATACCTTTTGGGATATGATTGCTTTCTTGGAATTCTCTGACAGCAGAAATTACATCCTCACTTACGATGTCCCAAAAATCTTGATAGAAATGAGGGGGAAAGTCATTGGGTCCCGGGGCTTTGTCTGGATCCATGCTAAACAAGGCTTCCTTAATTTCCTCATCAGAAAATGGAGCTAGAAGCTTAAGGTTTATATCCTCATTTATTATGCTAGGAATGGATTGTAAGAGAATATCTTTGGCCTCCTCATTGCACTGTGATTCCTGACCAAGGATAGAATTGAAATAAGTTATTGCCTCCTTTCTGATTTTTGTTAAGTCTTGAGTAATAGAACCATTTGCTTTTTTTTAAAAAAATTATCTTGTTATTGCTTCTGTTTCTAAGCATGGTGATGTGAAAAAAATTGGAATTTGAATCTCCATATTTCAACCAAAGAGCCCTTTATTTTTTCCTCCAATAGATTTCCTCACAGGCCAAAATGTTATGAAACTCTACTAGTTTTGTTCGTTCCTCCTGCCTAGTAGTTTCATCAGCATCACCATGTTGGATCCTCTGATCAATTATCTTCAAACTTTCAACAACCTATTTTTTATTTTCAAAGAGGTTCCCAAAGACCTCTTTGTTCCAAGTTTGAAGCTTTTCCTTAACAAACTTTAATTTTCCAGCAAGTTTAAAAGTTGCACTACCCCCGACAGTGCTCGCCACCACTGACTTAAGTTATCTCTAAAACTGGAATGTTTGATCCACATAGATTGAAATCTGAAAGGTTTCTTGAAGGACAGAGAGTTAGGGATCTCCAAAAAAATGGGATTATGATCAGAGGTAATTTTAGAAAGGGCTTGCAGGGTAGAATCACCGAACAAAGTTGTAGCCTCCTTTGATAGAAAAAACCTATCAAGCCTTTATTGAATGAGATGACACCCTATCCACCGATTTCTCTAAGTATAATTTGCTCCTCTAAGTTTTACATCCATCAACATGTTGGAGTTCACAAAGTCATTGAACTCATCCATGCTCCTGATAGGTGGTCCATTTCCACCCATTTTGTCTGAAGGGTAAAGAGGAGTGTTAAAATTCCTAGCTAGAATCGAGGGGACATTATGGAATATTTCACTCAGATTGCCTAAGTACTCCCATAGTAGATCTCTCCCTTGAATTGAAGTCGGGGCATAAATATTTGAAAGTATCCATGACCTATTGTTGTTTATTTCCTTAAATAAAACACTAAGAACCCTATCATATTTCTGAATAATGGTGCCTTCTACTATCTGGGGATCCCACAAAGTCATAAGGCCTCCAGATGCTCCTCTGGCTGATTTGCAAACCATCTCCCCTTGATTCCAATTTTTTTTTGCTATTTTTTTTACTGAATCTCATCAGTTTTTGTTTCTTGCAACATGATAATAGTTGGATTCACTTGATTTCTTATTGCACTAACTTCCCTATGTTTGGGCAGGCCATTGAGGCCTCTCACGTTCCATGAGAGGAACTTCATTTAGATTGTTTAGGATTTCTTCCTCTCCCCCTCCCTTGAGGGGGTTTTCCTAATTTGTTGTCTTCAGAACCCAAAATAAATTATTGAAACAAGGTTCTTTGTTTTCCATTGGCAATGTCATTATCAGTTTTAATTTTTTGATGCTCAACATTTGATATTCTCCCTCTTCTTTTTTCACTGCCAAAATCTATAGGAGACTTCACAGTGCTCCTAGTTTTTTTAGGACTAAACTAAGGGGAGGTAATTTGTTGTAGAACCGGACTGCCATATTCCTCAGTCTAAATAGTTTCACATATATCCACCCCTACATACAAATCTTATCCTTTTTTCCTGTATTCCCCTGGTCTACGGGATGGCCCCTCAGTAGGATTCACTTGGCTCCTAGTGATGATGTTAGGGAGATGATATTTTTTATTTTCCAATGCCTCAACTTTCTTCCTAAGTTCTTTAGCATTAGGGTTTGGCTTTGGGATGCCCACTGGGCTTGAAGTATTTCCAAAATTGGGGTTTAAGGATCCTGACTTGGATGTGGATTCTAGAGATCGTGCATTAGGGTTTGGATTTGTGATGCCCACGAGGCTTACAGTAATTTTAGCATTAGGGTTTGAGGATCCTGACTTGGATGGGGATTCGAGAGAGTCAGAAAGGTTAGCTTGAAGGTGTTGGGCTTCCATGTCTTTTGATAATCCTCCTACTCCCATATTGGATAGAATTGAAAATTTATTTGAAACTAGAGGATTGGAACTTACCTGAGTATTTTGGTTGCCAACAACCTTGTTGTTTTCCTTTGTCTTTTTGGGACCCTGCACCCTCTCTTTTTTTTTTTTGGTAGACATAGTTTGCCTAATTGAAATCACCTCTGCTAGGGAAACTCCTCAAATTTCCTCTGTCTAGCATTCCCTGCTTTTGCTTTTCTCTATTCATTGCCAGGTTAGGGTACTGATTGCATATATGTCCTTGATTTTTACATTTTGCATAGAATGTCGGTCTATTCTCATATTCTACCGACTATTTTCTATAGTATTCTCCATACTCTAGCTCCACAAACCTTGGCAATTCATTATTCAAATTAGCATTTATGCAGATTCGTGCATGAGTCATCCTTGTCCTGGCCAAGGTCGCATGGTCAATGGAGATCAAGTCCCCTATAGTTCTGGCTATGCCCTGCTACCAATATTCATTGAATAAATGGGCAGGTAGACTCGGGAGACGAACCCAAATAGGGGCAATGCTAATATTTTGCTTTTTAGGGTCGAAATATTCAACAATTATCTTTATGCTTCTATGAAATTAATTTGAGTTGAGATTTCCATTCATTGTTGAGTTCATTTTGAGTACTACTTAAGCATGATTGATTGAGCCTTTGATAAGGCCTTTGGGATAGATTTGAGGACAGTGTTGGGACATATTTGAGGATAGTTTTTGGACAAGTTCTTAGTGAGCTTGTTGGAGCAGATTTGGGCAAGTTCTTGGTGAGCTTGTTAGAGCAGATTTGGGCAAGTTCTTGGTGAGCTTGCTAGATTAGATTTGGGCAAGTTCTTGGTGAGCTTTCTAGAGTATATTTGGGCAAGTTCTTGGTGAGCTTGCTAGCACAAATTTGACAAGTTATGTGTGAGCTTATTAAGCAGGTTCTATGTGATTCTATTGAGTAGGTTCTTAGTGAGCCTATTGGCAGAACTTTGGAGGTGATGGAGTATAGACGACAGAGTCTCAATGGATAGAGATCCAGTAGCTAGCACAGTTGAATACATATCTGAGTGAGGAGTCTTCAAGTGGAGAGAGGTCCACCAGTTAGTGCAATAGAGAGACAAAGTCTTCTAGAATATCACATAGCCAAAGCAGAAGGGAAAAGAGTTCTCTTGTGGAAGAGGTCCATGAACTTGATATTAGGCATCTCCTTTGGACAGAGATCCATAAACATTGTAATTGGGAGTGATTCCCAAAGATATTGATTGAGAAAGTTTTAGTAAAATATTTTCTCCGTGGAGTAGCCCACATTGGGTGAACAACGTAAATTGTGGTGTCTCTATTGTGTATGGTTTATGTGCATTTATTTGATTATTGCTATTGATACTACTATCTTTACACAACATAATATTGAATTGGAAGAAAAAGTAAAAAGTGGTCTTATACTATTCACCCCCCTCTTAGTATAAGCTTGTTTTCTTCAAAAAACCCATATGAACACACTCTATACATGAAGACAAGTTCATAGGGTGAGATGATCATCGTTTGCTTGTATGTAGATGATTTTATATATACTAGCAACAACAATATCTTGTTTGAATAGTTTAGAAGTGTGATCACGTATGTTGCAATAGGCCTAAAATTGACCAAGATAGATTGTAGTAGCAATATTAATCCAAATTTCTACAAAAAGTTAGTTGTAAGTTTGATATACTTGATAGGAACCAGACATATATGATGTTTGTAGTGATTCTAATTAAAAGATATATGGAAGCACTGAAGAAAATTCACATGTAAGAAGGGAGAATAATATTGTGGTATGTCAATGGGACCAGGAACCATAGAATATTTTACTCCAAAAAAGACCAACTAGAACTAATCAAGTACATAGATAGTGATTGGCCTGACAATATAGATAATAGGAAGAGCACTTTCGAATTTGCATTCCACCTTGGATCCAATGTAGTATTATGGTCATAGAAGAAGCAACCGATTGTTGCATTATCTACTATTGAGGTAGAGTATGTTGTCACCACTTCAACCACATGCTAAATATTATGGCTGCAAAGAATTTTGGGTGAACTCAATCATCACTAGGAAGGGGCAACCATGATTTACCATGAAAATAATTATGCCATAGCATTATCAAAGTATCTAGTATTTCATGGTAGTATCAAGCACATCGATATCCGCTACCACTTCATCAGAGAGCTGGTAAACTTTAATGAAGTTTTGTTATTGTTTTGCAGGTCCAAAGACCAATTTGCAGATATCTTCACAAAACCTTTGAAGGAGGAAGACTTCAACAAGCTAAAGGGAAATGATAGGCATCAAAGTCTTTGTGAAATCTCATTTAAAGGAGAATGTTAAAAATTAAGCTCGATTTAACACCGGTAAGATCTCTAACAAATCTTATCGCCATAATTCGATCGTCATTTTTATAGTGTGCACAATTATTGTTATTTTAGTGATTGGAATAAAACCCTAGTTTATTCGATAGTTGTAGATTGGAAGGTGATAAACATGTGTCAAAATATAAGCCTTATCCCTCCTTCGCCTGACTATATAGGTCAGTGTCATCCTCAAAGCATAGAAGCAAAATAAGAAGCAGTGAAATAAAAGTGAGAGGAACAGAGGAGGAGAAGAACGGTAGTGAATGGCCATAGAAGAAGTTGTAGTAGAAGCAGTGAAAGGAGCTGAAGTGGTAGCATTCATAGTCTCCTATATATGTTCACCATACAGCTTTATTTGTAGATGTATGTAAGTCTCAAGATAAGATCCCAGAGTAAATTTTTTGTTTTGTAAACCTACGATAATAGTTCATATTTGATTAATATATTACATATCATTATGCATATGTGCATTAGGTTAAATTCTAGTCTGGTAAGAGTGGAAATATTTATATATTCATATCATTGCCTCTGTGTTTGAGATACTCTTGTTTGCCCCTGAAACACCATATTCGTTATTTTACCCAAGTTGTGCTCCGAAAAGGTATTTTTGCCCAAGTTGCTCCAAAAAGGTATTTTCAGGAAAACTGCTCCAAAAATGATGCCCCGAAAAGCCTAGCAATTTGATTTTGCTTGCAAAATTCCTCCAATAGTGTTTTTCACTGGTGACTTTATTTTGTCTAGTGAAACTACATTTTTGTTGGTGACTTTTTCTTGTGTAGAAAAACTCCCCACTATGTTGGTCTTTCACTTTATCTAGACCGAAATCTCCTTTAATACAAGAGGACTTGATGCCACTTATGGAGTTGCCAAATTATAGTCATATGTGTTCGAAAATAGCAGTTATCCAAAAATCAATGCATGCTCATATGTTCCATCAACATGATATCTATAGCTATCCTTGTGAAATCCAAGAGATGGTTTATGATGATATATTCTTAGATTTTTCTTTGAAATGGAATGACTCACTTTGTTTGAGTTTCCTACCTACTGAAGAAGATGGGGTATTACTTCATTCTTCGTTCATACCATTTGAGCTCTCTTCAATGGAAGAAGATCTAGTGGAGGATACAGAGCTGCATATTGACACTCTTCACGATCTTAATGAAATAATGATCAAGGATCCTACAAATTCTAAAGGGTCATGTGAAAATAATAGATATGGCAACAACACTTCTAGTAATACTAGTGCAACTAAAGATTCTAGTTTTGGAAATAATAATTTATCAAGTCATGGAGTCTAAATATCAATACTTACCAACAGTGATTGACCAACAATAGGTATGATTCCTTATAATACTAACTCAACTAAATACAAGGGACTATGACTTCTCCATATTCTAACATCATGTGCCAAGGTTATGTTTGATGGCACCCATGATCTTGTTGAAGTCATACTTTTCAGGTTGGGACAATTGGTTTCTCCAACAGGCTCCACTATGGAGAGGGTGGCTTACTATCTCTCTCATTCTCTGCAGCAGGAACATCATCTTTCACTTAACCATCGCAAGGAGGAGCACTTGGTTAACCCATGTGGGGGCTTCAAAGCTTCTGAGGTCAATTTTGTGGGGGCTGTAAGATTGCTAAACGAAGTTTATCCTTATATAAGGATAGCTCATTTTACTGCCAACCAAAGCATTTTGGAAGCCATCCCAGGTAAGGCGAAGAGAGTTCATATTATTGATTTCGACATAATGGAAGGCATGCAGTGGCCCCCATTGATGGCAGCCTTGAAAATTGAATATTTCAAAATTGGGCACCTCAAAATTATGGCAATGAAATAGGAAGATAATGGTTAAACACCACTTTTATAAAAGAAAATAAATTCAGCGAAAGCACATAAGAAAAATATTGACCAAAGTCAATTTCGGGCTGCAAGTTAATTTTGCCCATCCAAAAATGATTTTCGAGGTGAAAGCCTTTTTGCTCTCACCTTGCAAAAAATTTTAGGATGTATTTTTGCCCACGCCTAAGTCAGGTTCAGGCCGAAAATGATTTTCTCCCATGTCCAAAACATTTTTGGGGTGAAAATTATTTTCGCCCATGCCCAAGATAGTTTAAGGGCGAAAAAAAAATTCGGAGCACAACTTTCCTGAAAATGATTTTTCGGTGCAGTTTGGGAAAAAATTATAGATAGGGAATTTTAGGGGTGAACAATAGATTTACAAACACAGATTTATGTATCTCATGAAGGTAATGATGCACAAATAAATTTATATTATATTAACTGAAGTAAACCAACTGCTATCACAATTTTACAATGCTTAATACAAAGCCTATTTACTGGACGCTTCTTTGTCTAGAAGCTTTACACCAACATTTGCAAGCTAGTTGCAGGATAAACTCAAATAGGGAAGTCTATGAATGTTGCAGCTTCACCTCCTCATTCTTCAAAATCTACCTTAAGTTTTTCTTCACACTTCTTCTCTTCGCTTTGTGTTGCATGCTCTGCACTTTCTTGCTCCTTATTTCTTGTGTTGCACACAACTTCTGAAAGACACCACCTCCTTATATAATCGAGTGGAAGAGAGGATAAGGATTATATTCTGACACACCTTTAACTCAAAAACTAGGGTTTCCTTCCAATCACAACTACTAGTATTAAATGTGTACGCTAGAAATTTACGGTGACCAGATGTCAGAGATCTGTGATCGGATTTTGGTGATAAGATATGTCAGAGATATTATAGGCATGAAATCAAGTTTAATTTCTAATATCCTCCTTAAACAAAATTTCACAAAGACTTTGATGCCTAGTATTTCCCTCAACCTGTTGAAGTCTTCCTCCTTCAAAGGTTTTGTGAAAATATATGCAACTTGTTCTTTTGACCTGCAAAATAGTAACTCAATTTTGTTAGATTTTACCATCTCTTTGATGAAATGGTATCGAATATCGATGTGCTTGGTCCTAAAATGAAACAATGGATCCTTCAATAGTGTTATGGTGGAATTGTTATAGAAAATAGTTTTTGCCCCTTTCGATGGATGATTCAGCTCACCCAGAACTCTTCTTAGCCAAACTGTTTGGCATGTGGATGAGGTGGTGGCAACATACTCTACCTCAGCGATGGATAATGCAATTATGGGTTGCTTCTTTGAGTACCATGAAACTACTCTTGATCCAAGATGGAAAAAATACCCAAAAGTGCTCTTCTGATCATTTGTATTGCCATCCCAATCGTTATTTGTGTAGCTAATTAGTTCAAGTTGGTCTTTTCTAGCATATAAAATTCTATAGTTTTTGGTCCTATTGACATACCACAATATTATTTTGCCTACCTACAAGTTAGTGTTCTTTAGTGCTTCCATAAATCTACTGATCAAAATCACTACAAACATCAGATCTAGTTTGGTTGTTGTCAGGTACATCAGACTTCCAACAAGTCATTTGTAGAATGTTGGATCAACATTACTGCCATAATCATTCTTGCTCAGTTTTAGACCTATAGCAACTAGTGTGATGGTAGGTTTTTTGTCATCCATATTAAACCTCTTTAAGACATTATTTGTATACTTTCCCTGAGAAATGAAGATGCCATATATGTATTGGTCAACTTCAATACCTAGAAAGTAGTTCATCAGGTCTAACTCCATAATTTTGAACTTCTTATTCATGGTTTTTTTGAACTGGTCAAATAGTACATTGATATTTCTAGTGTAAATCAGATCATCTACATACAAGAAGACTATCATCATCTCCCCCTCTATATTTTTCTTCATGTATAGGGTGTGCTGATATGGGCATTTCATAAACCCATTCTCATAAAAATAGGCATTAATCTGACTGTACCAAGCCCTAGGTGCTTGCTTCAACCCATATAGAGATTTTTTCAACTTCAATACTTTAATAGCTAGGTGGTTGGTCTATGTATACCTCCTCTTCCAACACTCCATTAAGGAAGGCACACTTGACATCCATCTAGTAAAAATCCCAACCTTTCTAGGTTACCAATGCTAGGATCATTCTAACTGTGTTAAGTCTCACTACAGGTGCATACACCTCATGATAGTCAATCCCTTACTTCTTCTTGTAGCCTTTAACCACCAGTCTGGCATTATGCCTATCAACCTCACCTTGGGTATTAAAATTTGTTTTATATACCTTCTTGACTCTAATGGTCTTATTCCTTGTTGGAAGATCCATTAATTGCTAGTTCTGGTTCTTCTCTATGGCATTTATCTCATCATTCATAGCTTGCATCCATTTTTCATTCTGAATTGATTCTTCAAATAAAATTGGATCACACAAAAAATAAATCAAAATAAAAATTTTCTTCATCTATTTGATTTTGGGTTACCTCATAAATGTCTTGCAAGCTCCTTATCTTTGCTGGTGTCCTCAAGTTGGATATCCTACTTGCAAGTTGAGGTGATTGTGATGATGAGGCAGTGATGCTACTACCTCTAGTGTGACTACTTCAAGCTATAGGTGGATGCCCTTTTTCTTCTTCCAAGTCCTTAGGATCAATAATTGATGGCTCTGGATGGCCAGTATTTCATTTTATTTTTAGGATTCATCCTCCAAAAACTTCACATCTCGGCTAATAATCAGCTTCTTCGTGACAATATTATACATCATGTATGCCTTTGACTCTTCATTATACCTGGTGAATATGAATTTCTCTACCTTTTCATCCAGTTTCTTTCTATTATCATATAGAAAATGTGCATATGTTATACACCCAAAATTTTTTAAGTGAGCTATGCTTGGCTTCTAGTTGCTCCAGGCTTCTTGAGGAATCTTGTCCTTCACACTCTTTGTTGGACACCTATTCGGTAGATAAACTACACAAGATACATCTTCTACCCAGAACTCATGTGGTAATACCTTGGACTTCAACATACTTCATGACATATCCATAATGGTTATGTTATTTCTCTCTGCTATGGTTTGTATCTAGCTATGAGCTACCTTCGAATTCCATTATATTTGCAAAAAAATAAGGAATTCATTGAATATATACTCACCTCTTCCATCTGTTCGGAGAGTCTTCACATAATAGTTGCTATGTTTCTAAACTAGAGCCTTGAACTCTATAAATTTACTGAAAGCTTCTAACTTTTGCTTAATAGGATATACTCATGTCTTCCGACTAAAGTCATCTATAAAAGTTAGGAAGTATCTATTTTCAATAAATATGTTGGTCTACATTGGATTGCAAATATCTGAGTGTACCAGCTCCAATGGTTGTGAAGCTCTCCAAGATAGACCTGTAGGGTACACATACCTATGTTTCTTTCAACCAAACAACTTTCACACACTTGATTCAGTTGCTCTATGAGGGGTAAATCCTTCACCATATGTTTCTTAAGCAGCAATTTCAGGACACTAAAGCTTAGGTGAGTGAATCTAAGATGCCACAGCCAGGTAACATCTTTTGCAACTGCACTAAATGAAAGTAGTTGTTCATTTTGAATCTTAAGGGGAAACATATTTTTCTTTTTCATGGACACAGTTGCAATTTTCCCATGCTTTTGTCTTTGATGGTACATGCTACATCTTTAAATTGACTAGTGTACCCCTTTTACAAGTTGTCCAACACTTAGCAAATTGTGCTTCAACCTAAACACATAATACACATCAGTGATATTCTTCCTTTCACCTTGCCTAGTGTGGATAATGATTTTCCATTTTCCCATGATAGGTACCTTGTTGTTGTTCCTAATATTCACTTTAGACTTGATTGTTTCATCAATCTATGAGAACATCTCTTTGTTCTCAAACATGTGGTTGCTGCAACCACTGTCGAGATACCAGGTATTCTTTTGGCTCTCCTTCTCAGTACTACAAGTTAATAGTATATTTCCACAAGCATATCTACACACTGCCTTTTTAGATTCATTTGTGTAGTGGGCTTGTTGCTATTATCCTTAGCCATATTATTTCTACACTCATAGCTATAATGACCAAATTTCTTGCAGTAATAACACTGCATCTTGGAATTTTCATACCTTTTATTTAATCCTCCTTACTGATTTATTTCATTACCTCTTCCTCCTACTTGATGGAAGTTGTAGCTGGTCTCTCTGTCATTGGAGTTTGACCTTCCTCCTCACTTATGGCTTCTTCCATGCTTACCTCTACTATTCTATCATCTTCCTCCTTGAGAACTATAGCCTCCTTGGTGGGATTATTCTCTACTACTATCTCAGAATGAGACTTGCATCTTGAACGCTTGCTCCAATGAGGACTGATTTGAGTGACTCAGCCTCTGCTCATGTGTTTGTAGATAACCCATGAGCTCATATACAAAGAGGGTTGTCAAATACCTTTATTATTATATTGTTATCACAACTGATTCGAATCTTACCATTAGGCTCCTTAGTATCTTCTCCACAATCCTTTGGTTCTCAACATTCTTGCCATTCATCCTTATTTGGTTGATGATATCCATTATTTGGGTAAATAAGTCACTCATGGACTCTGACTCACTCATATAAAAGTTCTTGAACTCCCTTATTAGCATCTGTAATCACACCAATTTTTCTTCTCGATGCCCTGGAAGGAGTTGGAAAGAATTTCCCATGCCACCTTCGATGTGGTTATTACTGCAATTTATGGGAATATTGTCTCCTCGACCACTTCCATTATATAAAATAACACCTTTTGGTCCTTCTAATTATCCTTAAGAAAATATAACTCCACTTGGGATAAATTTCTCATGATTGTTGCATCTATTGGTTCTACGTAACCATTCTGGACCAGGTCCCATAGCTCCTGAGACCCGAATAGGATCTTCATCTGGATGATCCAATAATCGTAGTTCTTTCCATTGAACCGTGGGATCTACAATGGCAAGGGATTGTTATCGGAAGCCATTGCTTCTATATTCCATTGGTAGGTGTCTTATCTGATACCAATTTGAAAGAAAATAAATTCAATGAAAGCACATAAGAAAAATATTTACCGGAGTCAATTTCAGATCGCAAGTTAATTTTGCTCGTCCAAAAATGATTTTCGAGGTGAAAGCCTTTTTGCACTCACCTTGCAAACAATTTCTAGATGAAAGTGTTTTCTCCCATGCCCAAGTTAGTTTTGGGACGAAGATGATTTTCACCCATGCCTAAAATAGTTTCGAGGCAACGATTTAAGGGTTATGGACATCACTCTTAAATGTGGGTTTGTTGAAGATGATATGAGCGACAAAAGCACCATGTTTGAACTTGAATCTTCTTATAATATTTAACTTATTGAATTTAATTTATTGAATTTATACTACTTAATAATAGCTCTTTTAATTTATATAATTCCTTACAAGTATTATATAGAGGATGTTAAATTAGATCATTAAAAAAAAACCTAAATATCATATAGAGAGAATGTTAAAATAGATCATTTAAAAAACTTAACATAAGAGATGTCAATCATAAACCAAAGAGTGGGACATCAAAATGTAGTACATAGGAGCAACCAATATGAAATCTTTGATTGAAGTATAAGAATAAATTATGTGAATGATTACGTGGTGCATAGGAGCAACCAATATGAAATCGATGATTAAAGTATAAGAATAAATTATGTGAATGATTCTTCTTCTGCATTATGACATTGATTTTTTAAAGTCATATTAATTTCAAATTCTCATGTCTAATTTTAGAGTTAGAATTTTGTAATTTTTAATAAGACATGATAATGTATTTTTCTTTGCAAATACTAGAAGAATTGGTAACTCATTATATTTTTTACCTGAGATAAGAATTTTAAAGTAGTCAACTACGTTGGTGTGAAACACCCTTTGGTTTTACAAGGCTTAGAGATTATAACCATGGTCTTCACCCTCCCAAGGGAACAAACTGAGCCCTCACATGATAATATATTAAAAGAAAATTTATTATTATTTTTTTTTCTACTTTTTTTTACAATAAAATTAAACTTTTATGGATGCTATATAGATGATAATTTTTTATTAAATAAAATAATTAAATATTTATATATATGTGTTTATAATATGATACTATACTTATAAAAATATATTCATATGCTAAGACCAAATGGAGGTACCATAGGTATCCATTTTAATTTACTTCTTATTGATATTTTATAAATTGAGTTCATAAAAGTATTGAAAATGGAAGATGTCATTTCAAAGGTCCATCCTCTACATATATCTTAAAATATTATATGCCTAATGTCCTTATCCCTATGCTCTTGCATTTTAGAGATAAAATTTCCATTAAATATGCAAAAAAAAAACATGTTTTTTTAGTTATAAGAAGAAAAACTAAGGATGGTAAATGTTAGAACCAATTAAAAATAATGTATTCATATTCTATATACCATTGGCAATAGCAACATATTCTTACAAATAGTGATCTCATGCTAAGTCAAATATTCAAGACAATGTTGCATCAAAAATCCAACTTTGCTTCATATTTAACTAAATGGATTCATACTATTGAATGCTCATCCAATTTGGGTAGAGGCTATATCTAGAATTACCACTTGCTTTCATAGTCCTTGTTTTATTGGTGATTTTACATATAAATAATTTAAATATACCTATTTGGTTATTTTATTTTCACAAGATACTGCTTTATATTATTTAAGAACTATATTATGTAAAAAATGGTTAGTATCATTTCTGATATTCCTTGTATGCTCCAATCTATTTACTTACTACCAAGGTAAACAATAATCATATATTAGGCTTTATAGCTATAATAAATATATCTAAAATTTATGAACTTCTTCAATATCAAGCTTTGGCATTTTATGTGGAGCCCTTTTTTTTTAATTACAAATGGTTTTGTTGATATGCCAAGCTAATTATAGAATTTGTCTCATGCTTTAAAAAACATATTTTTTTAATTAAGGGTGTGATCTCATAAACTAAATGTTGGTATCAAGTCGTTAAATTCCCTTTAGAGGTAAAATATATAAATTGTCTGCACTCTGTGAGGTTTAGACTGAATTTTTTTTCATTTTTCATTGTCTTATCTATTATGAAAGCCTAGCTATATATTATTACCATTATATATATGTTGAAGTTAACTAATCTATATTTTTACTATTTGAAAAGAGATGTTTGGATTTTGGGTTTCCTCCTCTAACACATTATTATGCTTAGGATAAAATTTCTTCTAGAACAATCTAAGTTAATGTCTTTCATAAATTTATTTTTCCAGCCTCTTTCTAATGATAGTACTATTGAGATAGATGGATTCTTCTATGGGTAATGTAAACAATACCAATATATATAGGAGACATACTAGTTACTACATGAGTGTGACTTCTTCTAATGCAATATAAAACCATTATTACCATAGAGTAATCATAATATGTACATATAAGAGATACATATTTTCTCATTGGAATCATCTTATAAACTTCATTAAGTACATTAATATCTTATCACCATTGAAATATCCAAAATATTAATATGCATCCATATAGGATAGTATTTCCACCTATATTGGTCTAAACCACTCTACAAATGATAATCTAAGACTTTCTATGGGAAGCATCATTCATGTTGATAGCTCATAAAAAATCCAATTCTAAAAATAAGTGGATGAACAAAATGTGTTTTTGGTATGTTCACTTATTCTTACTATAGTATAGTTATTTTAGTCTTCAATATATTTTGATAAAGTTGCATGCACATAGATAACTTCTAATGATTTTTTGTTATTCTAGTTTTTAGTACCATTGACATAATTTGTTAATTTGTATACATTAATAGAGTTTCTTTATTTATTTCCTTTATTCTATATCAAATTAAGGTTTTATACACATTCTACATTGTCAATTGTCTTAAATGAGTCTATTGTATCTCTTCTATTGGTTGTATTTAGATAATACATTTTGAATTGAAGGTATTTTTTTTATGTTGGTACAAAATTATTGAATCAATAAAACCATACAAGAAATAGAGAATCCCAAAATAATAACCCTTACAAGGGCTAGAAGAAAGATGCCCCCAAAACCATCGAGCACCCGACAAAAAGACATCCAACAAACAACAACCTCAACCAAAAATATCCGTAACAAGAAAATTAACAAGATGACAAGATAAATCCAATAGGAGCCGATCCCAGACCCTAACATTCCAGTCTTCTTGAAACTCAAAAGCCCATTTTTCCAAGTAATCAGCCACACTATTCCATTCCTTTGGAATATGAAAAAAGAAAATAAATTCCAGATGTCAAAAATTTTGAATTATCTGTCAAGCCACAAATGCCAACTGCCAATGAACATTAGAAATATTATGAATCTTCAACAAATTAATAATAATCTAAGATTTTGACTCACATATTATCTTTCACCATCCTAGAGCATAACCTTTTTCCAAAGCAAACCGAATTGCAAGGGCCTCCATATAATTATTAGTTTGCTTCCCCTTATAACAGGAGAAAATGAAAAGAGTTGCACCACTACTATCTCTCCCAACACCACCAATACTTGCATATCCAATATTCCCTTTGGAAGAGCCATCAATATTAATCTTAAACACCCCTTGAGACAGAGGATGCCATATGCCATCTCTCTACACTTTTTTATTGAGGCATATCCTCATGATCGATAAAGAAGGATGACAACCATTCTCCATTAAAACCAAGTCTTGCATATTCAAAATATTAGACTGATCTAAAGGAATACTGATCTAACATTTAGAAGAAACATTTTCTTGGATCATACCAATAATCCTCTACCAAATATGATAAACAGTTAACTTTCTACCTTGAAAAATTCTTTGATTTCTTTCAAGCCAAATATTTCATATAATACATGAGGACCCAATACTCCATGCATATTGAATAAAAAATCCTTAGTAGGAGGTCTTCCTAAACTCCTTTAGAACTCAACAAGATAAGAGGTATGATAACAAGACCATTTAAACACCCTCCATCAAAGATGCCAAATTTCTTACACAAACGAACATTGTAAGAGCAAATACCCTAAATATTCATCACTATTCTCACAAAGGAAATAAAATGAAGGGCCCTAAAAAACTCTCTTTTGGATATTATACCAGGTAAGCATATGTTCCTAGTAACTAACCACAAATGGAAATTGCATTTGGGCCAGTAAAAATTATTCTAAAACTATTTTCACCAAGGAACCTCCTCATCCCCAAAATGTTGCCTATCTAAAACATGGTAACCAAAATCCACCAAGAAAACCCTTCTAGGATCTGAAATCCAAGCCAAAAAATCATCATACTATAAAGAAGAGCATTCCCTAGTAGCCAAAATATGATCCAACTCTTCTCTATCCTCAACAAAACCACCTATCGACCAATATCCAGGATCTTTCCACTGAACTACCTCCACCTGCCCAAATCTTTTGGAAAATTTATAATCCATCACCTTGTACCAACTAGTAGCCAAGAAAAAATTACATAGATCCTAAATATGAGGAAACATAGATAAAATTGTAGGGAAACCATCCCAAGAATCATGCCAAAAAAGAGCCTTCGAGCCTTTGATACAAATCTAGAACAATCCTTGCTTAACAAGAGTCATCCCATTCTTAAGGGTGTTCTAGATCAAAGATCCTTTACCAAATAAACTGTATCTAGGTATCTCAGATCCCTCAACCCCATTAAGATACTTAAAGTAAATAATTTTAGCCCAAGAATGATCTTGAGAAATGTACCATCTCCAATAAAGCTTTACCGCCAAAGCCTGACTAAAAAGAGAAGTCAAATGAAGACCCAAACCACCTTCCTGTTTGGGTCTACAAATAATATTCTACTTAACCAGACTCTATTTTGAAGACTCCAAATTTCTAGCCCATAAAAATATTTTGGACATATATTCAAGATCATGAATAAAACTAGCAAGAGCAACCTGAATCATACATTGATAAATACATAAATCTTGAACCACCGACTTAAGAAGCAACACTCTACCAGCAAAATAAATCCACTTAAAATTACAATGAGAGACTTTAGCCCAAAAATTATCCAAAATATTATTCCAGATACCTCAAGGCAGAGGGCCCACAGAAAGAGGAATTCCCAAATAAGTTAAAGGAAGAGCTCCAATATGAAATCGAATAATCTGAGTAATTTTTTCCTGTATAAGAGGATTAGTATTGAAAAATAATATGGAGGATTTCCCCTTGTTTATTTTATTCCCCAAAGTAGCTAAATAAATATCCAAATATCTTCTAAAATTAGTTGCTTCCCTAATAGAGGCAAGATCCATCAGAGTAGTATCATCCATAAATTGAATATGAGAATACGCAAGTAAATTATTACCCCATATCCAACCATGAATTAATGCCTTACTAACATGCGATTTGAGAATTCTACCCAAATCCTTAGGCATAATAAAAAAAAAAAAAAAAAAAACAAAGGATCCCATTGAATAAGACCTCTTGAATCTTAAAATAAAGTAGAAGGATCACCATTGATAAGGATAGAATAGGATGGAGACATAATACAACTCATCACCCAACTAACCCAGTTGGAGTCAAAACCAAAAGTAAGGAAAATTTTACTTAAGAAAGACCATTTAACCCTATCATAAGCCTTAGCCATATCCAATTTTATAAACATAACTTTTTCTTTAGAAATTCCCATAGAATGAATTGTCTCAAAAGCAATAGCTACACCATCAAGGATTTGTTTACCCGTCACATAACCTCCTTATTCATTAGAATAACCTTACTAAGAGAAGGCATAAGTCTCTAAAAAATCAACTTGGAGATAATTTTGTACACCACATTACATAGTGCAATAGGTCTAAAAATATCTATAGAATTGGCTCCTTATCACTTAGGAATAAGTACCAAGAAGGTAGAATTCATAGCTCTTAACATCTGTTTAGTTTTGAAAGACTCCTCCACAACTGATAGAAGATCCAGTTTGACAATCTCCCAAAATTCTTGGAAATGTTCCACAAGAAATCCATCAAGCCCCAAGGCTTTTTATTTCCTCATTTGAAAATAAATACCCTCCACCTTTTCAATTGAAATAGGTCTCATGAGCAACTCATTCATCTAAACAGTGACAACTAAAGGAATACAATCCAAAATACTATTTTCTTTAGAAACTGCCAAGGGAGAATCTTCGTAATACAAAGAGGAAAAAAATGTATAGCCTCCCTTGAAATATCTTGAGTAGTAATAAAATGGACCCCAAGATAAGAAATAAGATAAGAAATCACATTTCCATACCTTCTAACTTTAATTGAATTAAAAATATATATATATATATTTGTCTCCTTCTTGCAACCAATCAATCCAAGCCTTCTATTTCCAATAAATTTCCTCCCTCAATTCCCACTCAACTAACTCCTTAAGAGAATCATATTCCTCTTTGTGAGGCCACAATCCCTAATATGCCTTGTAATAGCATCTAACTTCTCTTAAGAAGTCAACTTAGACCCAAAAATTTTACCAAAACTCTATATATTCCACTTCTTAAGATGATATTTCACATACTGGAGACTCTTAACAAAAGAGAACATAGAATTTCCATGAGCAAGCCTACCATATAACCATCAAACCCTCATTAAATCATGTAGAGAAGGCTCCTAAAGCCACATTTACTAAAATTTAAATCAGGGTTTCCTATAAACTCCATAGCGAATTGCATTTATATTTATAGGCTAATGATCAGAACCTCTCCAATCCAAATTTTTTGAGCTGATTTATCGATTATTACTGATCCAGAAAGGAGAAACCAAAAAATGATACAATATCTCGAAAATAGCCTCAGTACCACATCCCATGTTACTCCAAGTAAACATACCACTACCAATTTTAATATCCACAAGGTTTAAGAAAATGATATTACCATTAAGGGCCAAAGATGCTTGTCCAAGAGAACCCACACCACCTCTTTCCTCCTCCAAACTAGTGATAGCATTAAAGTCTTTAGCAAAAATCCAAGGATAGTGAGCAACCATTAACCGCACCACCTGAATATAATTCCAAAGATAAATTTTCCTAGCAAGATCAAAGGGAGCATAAACATTAGTTAATAAGACCACTTCACCAGAATCCTTACAAGAAGTAGCTATAGAGAGAAAATTTATCATAAAACCACCATATATGAAAGATATTTTGAGAATTACAAAAGCTAATAATACCTTCAACACTACCCTGGGTACAAATACACTGATATTGACCACGAACCCACAATTTGGAAGCAATACTAAACAAACAATCAATTGATAATTTTGACTCTTGTACAAAAACAATATTAGGCTTTATGCAACTTAATCAACTTGTGAATAGCATTTTTTCGAGGGATGCTATTCAATCCCCTTACATTCCAAGATAAAACAATCTTTTATGAGGGGTGGAAAAGTGAGAATCAAGGGGCCTAACCAACCCTGACTCAAGTAAGGACTCCCCCTCAAGTTTAATTTTATCCACATATTTTTTCCTCCCCACCTTAGAAGACTTTTTAGGTACCCCATTTTTAAAATTATTTTTATGCAGTCCCAACATAGAACTCACGTTAGAATCTTTTCCATGACAAAAACCCATCAAATAAGCCAACAGTGGATCATATACCACCACATAATCCTCCTAAACAACCATATTTTCCTCAAAAGGAATAGAAATTCAGTTCCCCTCAATAGTTTGTACCACACAATTCATAAAAATTGGAACAATCACATTACCCAAATACTGATCAGTTAGAGTCATCCTTAATAATATGTTTCTAAATTTATTTTATAGTTTAAATAGATTTCCTATCTACCTTTTTTTCAGTGCCCACTTTTCATTGATGAGCTCAAAATAATCTAAAGTTTCCAACTATAAATAACTAATGTGGAGGTTTTCAAATTTGGTTCTAATTAGATACATGTGATTATTTGATATAATATTTATGTTTTGATTGTAATATTACTAAAGGATATATTCAAATTATACATGAAGTGTTTTCATTGATGTAATGATTTAATCTCCCTAATCATAATTAGGCTAGCCATTTAATTTTAAATTTTAAAAATAATGATATATGCATACAAAGAAACGATACCCCATTCTTATTTATCTTTATAATTCATTATACAAACAACTCATTCAAAAGTGAATATTGAAAAACATATAAATTTTGTTTGATTTACATCCAATGGAGATAGGATTTTTATATTTTGTTGGAATTACTCCAAAATAAGCTCTTAACCATGATTTTAACTATTATAAAATGTTTTACATTAGAACTACAAATCTATATTGTTAGAGAGATACAACAAAATAAAATAAAAATTGTGTCAAATACTTAAATAAAATAATATATGAACACGTCAAAGAATATCGATAAAAGTAATCATTGTAATCTATGCATATAAAATGATGTAAAAACCAATGTTGAAGATGTCACACTAAAGAAATAGGAGTAATACTTTATCATGAGAAAATGGAGTAAAATTCATATTGCTATATAGTTATATTTATCAAATGGGTATATTAAACTACTATTTACTTCAATTTAACCCTATATTCTCCTCTTTCAATTTGTAGAATATATAATATTAAAATTTGGTTGGGCTCCAAGATATTATTAATATTTCTTTATTTATCAAAATATGAATCTAGGCCTCAATGACATTTTGAACTTCTTAGGTACTAAATGCATGAACGCAAATAACTTTGGGTTACTTTGCTTTTATGTTACCATGTTATTTGGAAAACACATAGGATGTATTTTATGGGTTTATTGGTCATATCAAAACACAATTTTTTCTTAAAGTATACTTTTTGTTAGAATATAAGGTGGTTAAGCTTCTCTTGAGGCCATAATCAATTATTTGTCCTTGTATTTGTTACACTTATTCTTTGGGCCCATGTAATCCTTGAAAAACTGTTATTTTTTATTATTTTATTCCTAAGGGTTGGTCTCTCAACATTGACCTAAAGGCATCATGTTCTTGATTATAAATACCCCTTCTTGCCAATCATTTCATTATTAGTTTTGAGTAAATTTTTATTCTCTTTGAGTGAAGTTATTTTGGTATCTATGAATATCCCATCATATTCCATGTTTTATATGCTATGTATTTCATTTGTTAAGTAATACTAGGTAATGATTGATTTCATTTCTTCTTAGAAATTATTGTAAAATTTGACATGATATCAAAGTGGGTATGAATCTTCATTATTCGAATGCTTCTATCAATGATAGATTTTTCTTGAGAATAATTTTTATAAGAGCTTGTGGAGAATATTTTTTAGTTGATATCATAATCTAAAGAAGTGTTTTTGATTAAAAAAAAAAACTAGTGGGCTTGGATTATGAAGATCTCACTAGAATTAGTAGATTTTCTCTAGGAGAAATATTCATCAATGGGTTCATTTTTACTCTCATTGGAACTTAATTATGTTGTATGGTTTTCTAATTATATGGATGCCCAAGTTGTAGGATTGAGTTTTTTTTGAAATCTTCATTTGTATTTTACATTTTTTTGAAAAAATCTATTTCCTTTTCTCTTTCAGTTTTTGATGACCATTAGCAACATTTGTGAGAGGATAGATTGCTTGGCAATATTGAAAGAATAAACGAAGTGGTTGAATTATTTTAGATATACCCTTGGTGCCAATGAAGTCATGGACAAGATTTTGTGCTTAGGAAAGACCTCTAAGCCACTTGATAGAGTTACAAAAAGGGTCTAGAAACATTTTTCTCCATAGGCATTAGATGAGAGTTTGATCGATTATGTTTGATAAAATGGTTGTGTAGGGAAAACCCACCAATGATTTTTGATTCTTTGCAATATTTAATAAGGGGTTATAGTTCAACTCTTTTTTACCTTTTTATGTCTAGGTACTTTTGAATTACATTTGAAAATTTGCGTATTCCCCACAAAAAATTGATTTTTTTAAAGTCTTAAACATTAGATATTCTATAGAAAATTCCTTGTTGTGAGTGGGAAAGGAACCTTTGGATATGCCTACATCATGTTTATGTGCAATTATGTCATGCATGTATGAAGAGGGGAGCTTAACCTTAGCTTGCATAGTAAATTTATTATTTTTTCTTTACCTTCCAAGCCTTGTACTTAGGAAGGTGGATATCACAATGTAAGGTAGAACATTGCCCATGGGAGGTTTTGATATAAAACCTCCCCCTCCATTTTTATGATGATATCAATAAAATTCATGCCTTCATTTTTTATGACAAATAAAAATCATGATGTGACACCCTTGCTGATGTGTCCAATGATATGGCATCATTTTTCACTAGAAAAATAACATGATAGGTCCATATGGATGACACATGGTATTATGTACAACTAATATGGCACCAAGGACATGGATCCTTAGGTGAAATGTCATGGTTCATAGAGCTAAAGTGGTACTAGGTGCACAAATCCTAAGGTAACACATAGTAGTTTGTATAGTTGAGGTGGTAGGCACATGCATCCCAAGACAACATGTGGTATTCTATACAACTGATATGGTAGTCGATATAGATGACTTGGTTAGTGAAGCATCAGTTCCAAGGAAATACATAGCAACTGATGTAGATATCCAAAAATATGACATAGTGTGACATGTGGTAACTTATAAGGGTATTCATATGGTATTCTTACCAAGGTAACACATGGTAGATGCTAACATAAGGGTTGATATGCCACATTAATGTAGGGATGACATGGTGGTTTATACAAAGTTTCCATGGAATTTTGTATGCCACTTGTACCTTTAAAATGGGATTGACCAATCATATTTTTCCATATCATCAAACTTGATAAGCAAATTCCATGGTTAGTAGCAGTTATGGCAACAAATTAATATTAGATCAAATCATATAGCAACAAGTGGTGTAGCATGGTTCATTAAAAAGTAACAAATTATATTATGATAAGTGATATCACATGATTTATTGTATTTTACATAGTAAATACATTATAAGCACCCTTTAATACACTCACATGATAACATGTGTTGGCCTCTCATTCACTATAGGTATTGAAAATTTATTTTATTTATTCAAAAGATTTGGAGGTTACCATTTTAGGGCTAAACTTTTTGGGGAAATAAATTTTGAATATGGAAGTGATTTGAGTCCATTTTTTAAAATCACATGTTATTTGAGATCTTTGCATTAGTAGTATTACTTCTAGTTGTAGCTATGGAATTTTGACACACCTCAAAATTTCCTTTTTCTAATAAAATATGTTGATTATCCTAACAACATTAAATTTACCCTTAAATACTCCTACCTTGATTTTTGTGCCAAGAAAATTAAAAATGAATTAAATTCCCCCCTTTTTATAAATTCAGGCAAGCCCGATGAAATCAAACCTATCCGAAAATTTTGACTGATCCAAAATTGTCCAAATTCCATGTACGTCTAATTTAATCACTCTATTGGGATTTTGAATATAATCTAGGTAAATCCAAATTCCTGATAAATTTGGGTGATCTAAGTTTGTCCAAATTAATCAAAAACCCAAATTGAATTAACAACCTGGTCTATTCTCACCTACCTACTGGTTCCTAGACCTACATCATGCATTTAAACCCCTATAACCTCCCTAAATGAACTAATGGTGATAATTTTGCAGGAAATCTTGATTGAAGAAGGAGATTTAGGAGATTTTTTGCACGTTGTAGTGAATATTTTGGCCTTTTGATCACCATTCCAAGATCCCACAAACATGGCAACACATATTGTATACTCAAATCTAGTTTATACTTAGCTACAATTTGATTTTTTGTATTGTTTTTACAAATTTGGGTCACCTAAATTTATCATAAGCGTACAATTTTAACCATTTTTTTTGAAGAACTAGATATTATATTATTTTGGGTTACCCGAAATCATACATAGCATCCGAAATCATGCATAGCATATGAAATCATACCAGTTTCTTATTAGGGATAAAATTATGATAGTTATATTATCAATTTTATTCAAATTTACGTTATACTTTCTTATTTGTTTTAGTATTTTACTGCATATTTCAATTGCTACTATATTTAATGCATTTAATATTTCATGTTTTACATTATATTAATTGATCATTTACTTTATTTACGACTTGCTCAAAGAACTGAGGGGATTTGACTATTACAGATCATGATCTGTTGTGACCTATGAAGATCCCCTATCCCTAATTTCAAAATTTAGTGTTACATTGTGAAATTGTAGGTTTTAGACATATTCGGAAGACCTGAATTCATCTGATGAATTTGGATGTATGAATTCATCTTGAAGACAATCGAATTCACCTTGTTGACTTGAATTCATTTGAAATCAAATATCCAGATCAGGTAAGGATATAAAATTATTTTCTCATACTTCATATTTAGCCTTCTCTATCTTATAGGCATCTGCATTTAATCAAAAAAATAGAAAAGACCAAAAACATAAACTTTATTACATTTTCTCAATATTAGTTAAAAAACACAAAACACAAAAATAAAAATAATATGATAGCATAAATCTTTATTTCTTGAACCATTGCATCTTAGTTAGACTTTCCAATGCTTTCTAGCTAGATATGTATACTTTGCTTTCATTTGAAACTGAATTACATATAGCTAGGTAGAAATTGCATTTTGTCCAAACCATAGGAGTGTGCATATAAAAATAACACATAAAATATCCACTTCACCTACACATGGAAACCACTAGAGAAAGTGTTTCCTGGTGAACCCTCACCCCATTTGTCGATAAAAACCAAATGGAGTCCAACTCAAGCACTTCTCATCTAAGGTGCAGATCCATAATTTTCCCTCCCCCTTTTAGGCATGAATCCATTAAGCCTATAAGAAAGGGGTGTGAAAAGTTTGGGTCTACATTCCTTGGTGAACCCGACATGAACTACACCATTATTGTCAAACTTTTTTGTTTTTCCATATCAAACAAAAAAAAACAAAAACAAAAATAAAAACAAAAGAATTTCTAAATGGTATAAAATAGTCTTATAGAGTCTTTATTTATAGACCTTAGAAAGATGCTCATGGAGCAAGAATTTGAACTCTTCTACAAAAACTATCATCCAAAATGTCAAGTGGACTTGTCAAAAAACTTTGGTATCATTGAGAAAATATCTGAAGAAATAAGAAAAATTAAAAGAATTGATATTACTAAAGCCTTAGGGCTAGGTTAATACTCTCATTATTTTAAAATAAAAATAACTCGTGGACGTTGGCTCACAAAAAAATGAGCTAGTGTTTATTCAAACATATATCCTTGGGATAACTATTTGGAAGAGGCATTAAAAGTTCGTCAATTCTTAGCATACTCAGAGAAAAATGAGGTAACCCTAGAAAAAATAAGAAGATATCATAAAGCACCAAGGGCAGTCCTCTTTCGAGACTATTGTTATGAATTGCAAGTTCAACCTTCTACTTCAGAAACTAAGGAACTTACCCTTGTGCACTTCATCCGACTATTAGTACATGATTTCTCTTTTTAGGAAGAACACTATATGAGTCCTGAATATTTAGAGCCCATTAATGACATTCACAAGATTTTCAAGGAAGATTAAACTATTTAGCATTGTTATCAAAATTCTATAAATACTTGAGTCAAAGCATAGTAGATTTTTTTATTTTTCAAAAAAAAAATAAAAAAACAAAACAAAAAAATCAAAATTAAAAAACAAACAAAAAAAAACAAACAAACATAAAAATAAAAATAAAAAACAAACAAAATCTAAATCTAAACCAAGAAAAACAACCAAAATAATAAAAAACAAAAAAATATATATTTTAATTAGCATTGATAGGAAATATGCCTAAAAATTTAAGGAGTGGTAAACAAGTGGCTACTGGCTTTGAAGATGAGTCAGAAACTGAAAACCCTAATGCTGAAGCAAAAATAGAAGAAATTTTAGGAGAACAACAACTACATATAGATAAAAATGAAGAAAACAAAATAGTTGACCATAATGACCCAAAGCTGGGACCTCAAGGGGATGTTCATTTTCAATCCATGCAACACTTTTGTGATTTTTTAAACCGTAATCGAGATGCCATCACTAATGTGTTGGAAATAGAAGATCAACTTGCAAGAGGTGACTTCTCAATGGAAGTAGCTCTAGAAGCAACTTTCCAACTTCACCCAAAACCTGAGACATATATAAGCGCTTCATTACAACATGACAATTATAATGATCATTACTTATAAAATACCCAAAATATACCTTCGTAAGAAGATGATGCTCAAATGCCACTACAACAACAACCTATTTTTGCTGCTACCACAGCCAATTCCACCCTAAAGAAATCTTCTCCATATAATAATAATACTCTTCTCTCTCAATATTTCCAACATCTATTCACTCAAAATTCTACTTCTCAAAAAGATAAAAATATGCAAATTCCCAATTCTCCTCAACAAAATGTTCAACAAAATGCAACTCCTTATAAACTTAAAAATCTTCATATTTCAAACCCTATGCACAATCATATCTCCATTTCCACTCCTTATAAGGCAACACAAAAAACATATTATCCTCCACATAGCAACATAGTAGCGCAAAACATATATGATGAGAAACCACAACATATTGAAACTATAGTGAAACAATTAGCTTTACGATTGGACCAAATAAACCCTTATCATCCTACATACATCTATAAGGAAATGTGTAACCAACCATTAGACCCAATAGTTTTCGCTAGACCGTATCCTAAATGTTTCTCCATGCCAATTTTACGAATTTATAAGGGGGTTGATTATCCAATCGAGCATATTCATATGTTTAGGACAACCTGTCATGACATTGCATATGATGATATGTTATTGCTAAAAATATTCCCAAAATATTTAGGAGGTATGGCATTAGAATGGTATTATCAATTGCCAACACATTCTTTAATAAATTTTGAAGAAACTTTTACATCAATTTGGTGCCTACATAGAGAGGCATATCACAATCAAATATTTGTATAACCTTAAAAAAGGAAAAGAAGAGAGCTTTGCTAAATTTTTAGCTCGATGGAGAAAACTTCTAGGAAAACTACATTTCACTTTACCTCCAAGGAAAATGTTAGAAATATTCATTGGGAATTTACAAGAGCTATTATCCTACGAGTTAGATACTACAACCGTAACATCCTTTGATCAAGCTATATAATTGGCTAGAAGAGTAGAAGAAGCCCTGATCAAATGGGGATAATTTAAAAAGAAGGATGAAGACAAGTCATCTAAAAATTAGTACAAGAACAAACATGTGGTAGGAGATGGGATTACATATAGTAGACCCCCTTCACAAGTTAATACAGTAGAAACTACATAGAATTTTGTGTTAAAAGCACCTCAAAGACCTTCACAACGTAACTTTACAATATTAAAACAACCATTGAAAATAGTCTTATCGCAATTGGTGGAAATAGGTTTGATAAAACTGCCAAATATACGACAACCTGACCCTTCTCAACCTTGGTATAGATTGGATCAACATTGTGATTTGCATCAATTTGATGGACATCTAACCAACACTTGTAAAATATTAAAACACTTAGTACAAGACTTGATTGACAATGGAAAGTGAGGAGTGGAAAATCCTCTACCTAAGGCTAATCCTCCAATAGAACCATAAAAGCAACAGGCACAAAATGCCAATCAAGATCTAGATATATTTCAAAATCCTTTATCAAACCAAGGTAAGGAAGTTGTAAATCAACTAGACTATAAGACTGTACCTCATCCAACATATTATGTTGGAATTAGTAGTAGTCACTTACCATCACAACCTTCATAAACTCCCTTTGTGCCTACTTAATATATTGTCATAATTGAGCCATTTAGAGGAAAGACAATACCATTTTCATCCTTGAATCATATAGAAATTGAAATTGAATCTAAGGTAGACATTAGTTCATTACATTCTAATAGTTTAAAAGATGAATCATAATCAATGTTACCCATAATAGATTCATTAATTTCGAAGGAACCATTTCCAAGAATAATAACAACCTATCCATCTTCACAATAATTTTTTCCTATAGAAAAAACATCAAATGCTATATCACAACTTGTTCAAGATTATCCCCTCATTTCTTGTCAATCAAACAAAATTGTGGGTACATTTGGAGCCATTACTAGACAACAAGCTCAAAACCAAAATTCTCAATTGCAATTACCTACAACTCAACCAAATAATGAGGACCAACCACCTTTTATTATGAAACAACCTTATAAGGGAAATAATGGAGTTCGACCTCAACAAAATACTCCCTTTGATATTAATGAATAACTAGATAATATGATAGCTAGGATTTCTCTCTTAAATATTCTTATAACTTCATCAATTCATAGAGAATAATTAATGAACACCTTGAGTCAAATGATGGTACCTCATGATATAGAACCAACTGTTATAGTGAATGATGTAGCCTCTTAGGGAGTTGACTACATTTATTTTCATGAAAAAGATATACCTCCCCATAGTATGCATAGGGATAATCCCATATACATAGCAATATTAATTGAAGATGTAGATGTTAAGAGAGTATTAATTGAAAATGGCTCATCCTTAAATATTTACACCTATGACTTTTTCAAAAGGTTTGGGTTTAGAAATGAAGACTTAAGAAGAACTAAAAATATTATAAAACCTTTTAATTATGAAATACAAGAATCTTATGGTGTGACATCTATCCCATTACAAGTTGGCCCTAGAATATTGGATACATATGTCTTTGTTGTATCTTGTCCTGCATCATACAACATCCTCCTAGGATACTCTTGGATTAATGCAATGAGGGCAGTTACCTCTACCCTACATCAATGTGTCAAGTTTGAATTTAAAAATCAATTGATCACCATCCATGGATATCCTAGATATTTTGATATGTGTATAACAATGGAACCTATTGATGTTCCGTTATGTCTAGTTGTATCATAATAATTTTTTTTCCCCCCTATGTCTTCTTATCCAAAAATTGAACCTTTACCTTCTTCTGACACAACCATACCATCTAAAAATGATAATCCTTCCACTTCATATCCCCTCATATATGACACCTTACTAGACTTGTCTATCATATTAGCACCTACATAGCATGCTAATTTGTTGTACAAGACTCCACTATCTTGTCCCAATTTCTACCATCCCTACGAACGATAGGTTTACCTTGCAAACAAGGAAACATATATCATGTTCGAATTTGTACTTTTATTTTTGTGGGATGTGTTCTCGATACAATCAATATTAAATAAATAAGCTTCACATTTGATGAAGACAATTTTTCTCAATGCTACTTTTCCAACAAATATATAAAATCAAAGAAAATAATGTGTGATATGGGCCATTTTTAAAATGACATATGTGAACCTCTTGAGGTTGAGGAATGGCATGTCTGATGTGGTATAGGCTATATCCCTACAAAAAATCAACCTTTATATTTTAATAATGACGATCATCTAATCACCTATGATGAATATTTAGAAAAAAAATATAATAAATAATAAGAGGATAAGGTAAACTCATTTTTCTTGTAATATGATTTCAATAGTACATCCAAAAATTATTGCCGCTCTAGATGAGTGTATAGAAGAAGATGTCTTTTTTGACACCTCCATTGAAGAAGTTATTAGGAATGGTTTATTCTTTGATTGGTCTATCGCATGTATAGCCCATGTTCATACAATAAACCCCCGAGAAGAGTTAGCCAAATTATCCTTAGAGGAACTTTAGGAAATGGGTGTTTCACCCACCCCTCCTAAATTTGAAAGGGACTTAAATATTTTGGTGGAAGATATCTTGAAAATCAATATTGGAACAGAAATTAATCCTTACATGGTAAAAATTGGAGCTACCTTGAGTAAAGAAGAAAAAATAAAATACACAACACTTTCTATGGAATACCCTGATATCTTTACCTAGACGTATGCAGACATGCCTGGCTTAGATCCTTTGGTCGTCATGCATCACTTAGTGGTACATCCCGATGCTAAACCAGTGAAAAAAAAACTTAGGAAATTGCATCTTAAAGTAGTCTTATTAGTAAAATATGAATTATAAAAATTATTTTATGTTTATTTCATTTAGGCCATAGATTACTCTGATTGGATATTTGATGTCATCCTAGTAATAAAAAAAGAGGCTACTAAAATCAAAGTATTTACTAAATTTAGGGACATCAATGCTACCCCAAATATGATTTTCCTCTTCCTAATATGGATCAAATCATTAATTTCATAGTAGGAAGTGGGATGCTATACCTTATGGATGGATTTTTTGGATACAACCAAATTTGTATAACACAAGAAGATCAACCTAAAACTGCTTTCATCACACCTTGGGGGAATTTTTGTTGGAAAGTAATGCCTTTTGGTCTAAATAATGCAGGAGCAACTTATCAATAAGAGATGACCTATGTGTTCCATGATATGATGTATGACATATTACATGATTATGTAGATGACATCATAGCCCGATCCATTAAGGAAGAGGATCATATTCTTGACTTGCAATGAGTCTTTAATAGACTCCACGAATATAAAGTCCACTTAAACCTAAACAAATGTGTTTTTGGAGTAAAATTAGGTAAATTATTAGGATTTATTGTATCTATGTGAGGAATAGAGATAGAACCTATAAAAATCAAGGCAATCATTGATATACCACCACAAAAAACTTGACATAACTCCAAGGCTTACAAGGTAAGCTCCAATCTATCTGTCATTTCATTGATAAATTGGCAGATAAATGTCAACCCTTTCTTAAGTTACTTAAGAAAGATACCTTTTTTTTAAATGGGATGAAGAATGTTAAGAAGCATTTGAATCTCTTAAGACATATTTTCTCACACCACCAGTACTCGTTCCTCCTAGGCCCTAGCATCCTTTTATTCTATACATTTCTACCTCAGAACTTGCATTAGTGAAAAGGATTGAAAATCCAACTAACTTCATATTATTTACAAACTCATTATATAGGCTCTAATGGCCCAAAATACATAACCAAACCCATCAAATCATGGATTTTATCCAATACGCTTAACCATAAGCTACAAAAGTGCAAAGGAGAATGCACGTAACTTCTAAGTTAAGAAGAAAGGAATAATGCTAACTATAAGATCAATTTTAGCTATCTTGAAGTACACACTTCCTACTTTGAGTTCACACTTCCTAACTAACACTCCTAAATGACAACTAGAAGATAACTAGTGCCCACAAGTGCATGTGAGAAGGAGACTCACTTACAATATTAATTTACAAGAAATAAACTATGCAAACCTAGCTAGGAATTACTAGAGGGGTCATATGAGTGATCAAACATCAATCCTCATCATGCCTCCCCACAATAGAAGCATTGGCCTCCAATGCTTTCAGAAGAGTAGGAAAGTCATGGGACATATGATGAAAAGAAATCCAATGAGCCTGATGTGATAGCTTTCCTCGTTGAGCCATAATATATGAGGTGGTAGACCCCTGGCGAGTCTGTTGAGTCTTCGTGTCATAGATTTGATCGAAATCCAATGGTAACTGAGAATCAAGAACCACGTCCACAGGATGACTGATAGCTGGTGCGGTCTCTAATGTAGAGTCAAAGTACAACTTCAAAAGATCTACATTGACAACGTCATGAATTCCCAAGTGTGCAAAAATATCAAGACGAAAAGCATTCTCGGACACCTGTTGAATAATAGTATAAGGCCCATAGTGAATCGGTTTGATTTTACTATGAGTCTTATCAGTAAAACACCGCTTGTCAAGATGCAACCAAAATTTGTCACCAACCTGAAATGGATGAGGAATTCGATGTCGATCCATGGTCTTTTTCTACTGCTACTATTTCTTTTGCAAAATCTCAATCACCTTTGATTGTAGATTGTGCAAGTTCTGAATAAATGAGTGTGCCTTTTCTTGCTCCTTCTGAAGATGTGAAGTGACAGGAGAAGGCAAATACAAAGGTAACTCATAAGGTGCCAAGGGCTGAAATCCCATACAAACCTCAAAAGGTGAATGACATTTAGAAGAATGTAGGGCCCTATTGTAGGCATGTTCAATATGAGTGACACTCAAGTCCCATTTTGTTGGTGAAGCGTGATGATAGATTCGTAAACTTTGCACAAGGGTATGGTTTACCACTTCAATCTACCCATATGACTGTGGATGATAGGCGATGGAAAAGTTAAGGGAAACTCCCAAAATTTTCCACAAAGAATGCCAAAAGTGACCCACAAAATGTGAATCACGATCCGATATAATGCTGGTAGGTAGACCAAAGGAACGCCAAATGCTATCAAAGAACAATTGGGCTAAGTCTGCTGTAGAACTTGTCTTGTGGCATGGAATAAACTTAGCCATTTTATTGAATCTTTCAACCACCATGAACACACAATCATGTTGTCGCACCGTCATGGGAAAACCACTAACCAAATCCATGGAAATGCTTTCCCAAGGACGAGAAGAAATCGGCAAAGGCATGCCTAAGCCAAAATTCTTGTTAGCTAGTTTTAAGCGACAACAAACTGCACACTATTTGAGAAATATCAACACATCCCTCTACATTTTAGGCCAGTAGAAAAATCTTTGCAAGTGATGAAGTGTTTTGTGCTTCCCAAAGTGACCACCATAAAGTGTAGAATGAGATTCCTTAAGAAGTGACACTCTAGGCTCACAAGGAACACAAACCTTGTCCAATTTTTAAAGAAGTCCTTATTTGATGTAGAAGTCTTGGAAAGGACGCAAATTGGAAGAGGAAGGCTTACTTACTTGCTCAAATATTTTTCCAAAATCAGGATCGTGTGAATATTGATTAGGCCAAGTCTGAAATCCCAAGTGTGAAGTGGACATAACTGTTAAGGCAAGAGCAGCAGGAGGCCTACTCAAACAATCAACAACAATATTACTCTTGCCCTTTTTGTACTTGATCACCAATTGAAATTGTTGGAGGTAAGAGGCCCACTTCATATGTCTTGATTCTTCAATTTTACTTTGAGATTGTAAAAACTTGAGAGGCATATGATCAGTGTGTACTACTCGTATATTTTCCCAAAATATAATGTCTCCAATACTTGATAGCTTGAACTAATGTATACAACTCCTTGTCATATGTAGAATAGTTCAACTTAGCAACAGAAAAAGTTTTTGAATGATAAGCAACTGGATGACCATTATGTTTGAGCACAGCTCCTAAGGCAACTTTAGAGGCATCCGTTTCAATCTCAAAATGTTGAGAGAGGTCAAGTAAAGTTAACACAGGTGTTGTACAAAGTTTCTTTTTGAGTTTCTCAAAGGCAATCTCTTGGCTTTTCTCCCAAGGAAATGGAACTTTAGACTTAGTGAGATAATGCAACGGAGCTGCAAGAGTGGAATATTGAGGAATGAACTTGCGATAAAAATTTGCAAGTCTTAGGAAATTCCTTAACTCAGTGAGAGTTGAAGGAGGGGACCACTTAAGTAAAACATCAACTTTGGTGGGATCTACCTGAATTCCACTTTCACTAATCACATAACCAAGGTAAGAAACTGAAGTATTGCCAAAAAAAAACTTGGAAGAATTGGCATATAATTGATTCTTCACAAGAAGATCAAGTGTATGATGGATATGCTTAAGGTGTTCCTCCCAAGTTTTTGATAATATCAATATATCATCAATAAATATTATTACAAATTTGTCAAGTACATCATGAAATACATCATTCATCAACCTCATGAAGGTTGCAGGAGCATTAGTAAGGCCAAAGGGCATGACCAACCATTCAAAGAGGCCCATATTTATTTTAAAAGTTGTCTTCCATGTATCCTTAGCTTGGATACGCACTTGATGATATCCACTTTTGAGATCTATTTTGAAAAGAATTTAGCTCCTTGGAGCTGATCTAATAAATCATCAATGTGTGGTAGTGGATATCTATTCTTTATAGAAATTTTGTTCAAAGCACGAAAATCAATGCACAATCTCCAAGTGCCATCTTTTTTAAGAACCAACAAAATAGGTGAGGCACAAGCATAAGTACTTTCCTTAATAAAACCCTTAGAAAACAAATCTTCTATTTGCATTTTTATTTCTTCATTTTGCAAAATAGATTGTCTATACATGGGAGCATTAGGTAGTGAAGAACCATGAATGATTTCAATGCTGTGATTAATTGTGCGAATTGGAGGAAGAGACTTTGGCTCCTGAAATATGTGTGAGTAATTTTGTAATATTTTATCCATTGAGGAGTGTTGCTTTGGAATGGATGTGGATGTAGGAGTGTTTTGAGAGCAAATGAAAATTAGAGCAACGTCACCACCTTTTTTAATTACTCTTTTTGTTTGCTTGGAATTTAGAATGATGTTAGGAGTGTTGGTGCTTTTAATGAGAAAGACCTGACCATATTTTTGAAGTGTGTAGGTTATTTTGAAAGCATCATAAACAACTCTCCTATCATACTAAAAAAGTTGTCCAAGAAAAATCCCACAACAATCCATAGGAGTCACATCACAAGCGACTTGATCTATGAAATGTGGGCCAAGTGCAAATTTTAAGGTGCAAGTGTGAGTGATTTCGGAGCCCCTTCCACTATCCTTCAAACCCAAAGAATAAGTTTGAGTATGAGGCTCCATAGGTAACTTCAATCGCTCGATAATGGACCTCGCAATTAGATTTTTCTACGAGCCATTATCCACTATACAATTTGTTGCAAAATTATGGAGCAAATGAGCTCGAGTGATGAACAAAGCATCACGAGTGCTCCCTGATGAACTTACATTTACCAAGGTAACCTCATTGAGCTTACCTCATAATTTCATGTATACTCTACTTTCTCCTACTGACTCAAGGGGACCTTTGGAAGCATCCTGTTCTTGAGTAGTGATGACCAAACTTTTCTTCTTAAGCTTAAAACAATCTACTTTTTCATGACCTTTTTTCTTACAATAGTTAAAAAACTTTTTAGAAGAAGAAGAAGGTTTGGAAGAAGAAGAAGAATAAGAAGGAGTAAAAAGAAGGAGAAGGATAAGAAGGATATGGAGAAGAAGAATTCTTCTTTTGAGCAAAGTTCTTCTTTGGTGAGAAAGAACTATTCCCTTTTGATGAGTTCGCAACCGCTTGAGTAGCAGGTGCACGGAATTCCTACGAATGCGCCTTAAACTTGTCCTCTGCAAGTTGCATCTGGTTGAAAACTGAATCCAATGTGTCCATAGAAACAAACATAATTTTCTTGTACAAATGTTCCAACAAACCACTTTGAACTTTGAGAATCAAAGCTTTAATATCTTCCTCCACATTCAAAAGTATCTTGTACCTGTTGAGTTGAAAGATATATTCCTGCATAGTCATATTAGTACCTTCTCGAAATAAAAACCACTTAATGACTAATTCCTTAGAATAATTGGAAGGATAAAAATTGGTTTTAAGACAGTCTACAAGCTCATCCCATGAGGTGAGTTCATCATGACCTCTTTTTATTTCAACAAGTACTTTAGCTAAACCAAAAAGTTTGAGTTTAGCATATGGAACCATTTCCTCATCTGAAAGCTGAGTGTAAGAAAACCAAGAACTCATGTCAAGAATCCAACTATTCAAGACTTTAGGGTTCCGAGATCCATCATAAAGTGGTACTTCACAACAAACTCTCAGGCGAGAATCATGAGCAGAAGTTGAAGCATTGTGGACAGAAATGTCATTTACCTTCATTGCAAGGTTACCGAGGACTTCTGCCATGGTAGTATCATTAGCTTTATCTGCTAAAGCATTTACAACATGTGCAAGTTCTGCCACTTGGGCAGCCAATTCAGAAGCCATGTGAAACCGGGTATAAGCCAGGAGTAAAAGGAAAAAGCACTGAAAATCAAGGTAAAAATTGGAAATTCCTTGTTACAATGTTGTGCCCTGAATTGAAAAATACTCCTAAGGCTCAAAATTTAAAAATTTAAACTAACATAAGGTTTACAATTTATATTTTATTAATTTAAAAAAATAACTTAATTAAAAATTAAATTTAAATTAATCAAAGATTAATTAATTTAATTAAGTTATTAAAAATTAAATTAATAAAAAATAAAAATTACATGCAAAACCTTAGAATAGTAAAATTTAAAAAATTACAATAAATTTTACCCTTACTCATCGAAGTGGATTAGCCTGTCAACTGTACATCACTTGCCTGCATGAAATTTTGAACTACAGTGGCACATTTCCTGAGGCACCAATTTCAAGGCCAATGAAAACAAAATGTTCGTGCAAAAAAAATTTTGTGCCTGGTGAGCAGTAGCCTCAATGAGGCTAACTTTTGTAGCCTCTTGGCTACGTGCAAGCTACAGTCTTCCCGACAAATTAACCGTCAGTAGGGCGCTAATGCCTGTCAAATTTTGGTAGGCGTGACAGTGCCTGTCGGTTGGTGGCCTACGACATAGCACAGCTGACGAAAGTCAACTGTGTGGCGTGTTGACGTCCCACCTGTAGTTTGTGCAGGTGGACGAACAACACCGTCAACCTATCATCAACAACAAGTGGGAGAACGCCTGTTGGCCTAACAGCATCGATAGGCTTGGTGCATCGACGTTCATGCCTACAATACTTGCAAGTAGATGAACAGCATCGTCGGCCTGTTAATGACGATAGGTGGGACAACACCTACCAGCTTGATAGCATCGATATTCTTTGCGTGTCGATGTCCACACCTGTAGTACTTGTAGACGGATGGATAGTGCCATCAGCCTATCAGTGACGTAACATAGCCGACGTCCTGTCGGTTGTGGTGAATATCGGCCGACATCCATCGGTAGTCGACAAGCGATGTCTGTCGATCGACGGGCATCCAGTGGCAGACATAAGCAGGCGGTGACGCAGAGTCAGCCGAGCCACCTACAAATATTGGCCCTCAGCTCCTTCAAATTTTCTTAACAAACTGCTAATTTTCTTGTATTTCACCAAGACTCCTTCAGTAGCTCTCCTTTCAAGATCCAGTCGACATACGACCAGCGTTTGAAAGGCAACCAGACCCAAGTCGACACATGACCTGGTATAGATGCTCCTTATTCTTCAAGAATCCTCAATGGCAGAAACATTAGGAACAAAAGGCTCCCTAATTCGCATTTCACCGTAGGAGAAATCCAAACCTACCAAGGGATTTTTGTAAGATAGAAATCGAGGTAAAATTCTCCTATACTTCTTGAGCACACGAAGAAAGTTGGAATGAGTATTTTGACGCCTAAGGAACTTCCTTCTGCAAATGGTTTTTAAGCTCCCCTTGAGCTTGAACCGAGTCCTCAATGAGAAATAATTTCTCATAAAAAAAATAATCTATCTCCTACCTTCTCACCTCACAAGCCCTAGTGCAAACTTGAACTAGGCTCTGATACCAATGAAAATGATTGAAAATCCAACTAACTTCATATTATTTACAAATTCATTATATAGGCTCTAATGGCCAAAAATACATAACCAAACCCATCAAATCATGGATTTGATCCAATATGCTTAACCATAAGCTACAAAAGTGCAAAGGAGAATGCACGTAACTTCTAAGTTAAGAATAAAGGAATAATGCTAACTATAAGATCCATTTTAGCTATCTTGAAGTACACACTTCCTACTTTGAGTTCACACTTCCTAACTAACACTCCTAAATGACAACTAGAAGATAACTAGTGCCCACAAGTGCATGTTAGAAGGAGACTCACTTACAATATTAATTTTCAAGAAATAAACTATGCAAACCTAGCTAGGAATTACTAAAGGGGTCATATGAGTGATCAAACATCAATCCTCATCAATTAGGAGCAATTCTAACGCAACATGATGACGATAAGAAAGAAAAAGTTGTTTATTACATAATTAGAACCTTGATAAATAATGAAACTCATTATATTCCTTTAGAAAAACTCTGCTTAGTTGTGTTTTCAACACAGAAAATGTCATTATATGTTTAGTCAAAAAACTTTTGTTATAGTAAAATTGATCCATTAATATACTTGACGAGTAGACCTTTTTTATCAAGATGCATAGCAAAATGGGTTTTGTCTTTGAGTGAGTTTGATCTAACATTTATTGGCTAAAAATCCATTAAAGAGTAAGTCATAGTAGATCAATTCACTTCTGCACCTCTAGAATCTACTCACCCTTTGACAACATAGTTCCTATATGAATGCCTTAACGTAGAAGGAAAAAATTTAGATTCTTGGGATCTATTTTTTGATGGAGTCCATTGCATGAGTGGCACATGTGTAGGCATTATACTAGTATCTCCCCATAAACAAATCATCCCATTATATTTTAAACTCCAATTTTTTGGTACAAATTATACAATAGAATATGAAGCCTCGATTCTTGGGTTACGAGCAACTTTATCCTTGAATATTAAAACTTTATCAATTTTTGAAGACTTGTAACTCGTGCTAAATCAAATTAATAACTTTTATCAAACCCAAGATGAAAAAATCTACCCTTATAAAGAGTATGCCTTAAAAATTATATCTTTATTTGAGAAAGTTACTATCGAATCTATCCCTCGTACTAGTAATCATTATGTGGATGCTATGGCAGAATCTATTTCTCTTATTCCTTTAGAATTGAATTTTGATCGTGCTACTATCATCATTGACCAACTTTGGTAACCCACATCATTAGAATATTTCCTAGCACCCTTAAATGTTTTCATAATTGAAGAAGCATCCTTAGGATCATGGTATGGAGATATCTTTGATTTTCTCCAAAATGGGTCAAACCCAAATGGCTTAGATAGAAATTAACGAAGAATATTACATAAAAGAGTTGTTCATTTTATAATTATTGAAAATATTTTATATAAAATATCCTTTGAGGGCATCCTCTTAAGATACCTCAACCTAGAGGAATCTAATAAAATACTAAGTGAAGTGCACAATGGATCTTGTGGAGGTCATTTTAGTGGTGGAGACATTACTAAAAATCTCTTGCGAATGGGCTATTTTTGGCCCTCCATGGAAAAATATGCCAATTATTATGTGCATCGATGTGAAAAATGTCAGTGACACACAAATTTTGTCCAAGTTCTAGCCCAAGAACTTAAATATATCTCTTACCCTTGGTCTTTTTGAAAATGGGGCTTAGACATTATAGGAAAAATAAATCTAGTTTCATCAGATGGTCATACATTCATCATAATAGCAACTTAATATTTTACAAAATGGGTAGAAGCCATGCCATTGGTTTCTTGCGAATTCAAGTCTCAAATTTTATTTTTAATCAAATCATCTATAGATTTGGGATTCCATCCACACTTGTTTCTGATAATGGAACTTGCTTCAAAAATATATATATACAAAAGCTTTGTGCTAAGTATAATATCCAACATAGATGGTCTACTCCTTACTATCCACAAAGAAATGACAAAGCTGAAGAATCCAATAAAACTTTAATTAAAATACTAGAAATATTGGTCAATAAATCAGGATGAGATTGGCATACTCAATTATATCCTACTTTATGAGCTTATTGGGCTAGTGTTCGAACCCCTACTGGTGCTTCAACTTTTGTCTTAGTATATGGCATTGAAGCCATATTTTCTTTTGAACTTGAATTCCATTATTTAGGTCTTTACTTCAAGATACTAAAGTAGGAGATGAATATCGTGTTGGACGACTAGGCCAATTGGAATTACTAGACAAAAAGTGCATAAATGCTTTAGAGAACCTTTGTTCCTATCAAGATAAACTCAAAATATCATACTCTAAGAAAGTTCATACTCGATATTTTGAGATTGTATATATAGTTCTTAAAGAAAATAAAAAAAATACAAATGCTCAAATTGATTTAAAATAAAATTTTCAACCAAATTGGCTAGGTTGATTTATCATCACTGCAAAACTTGGATCAGGTGCATACTGTTTGGCTACCTTATATGGAAAATAGCGTAAGGAACCAATGAAAATTATGCATCTTAAAAGATACTATGCATAAAATCAATAAGTCTCACCATTGTACATAGTTATAAATACCTTGTACATACATTTATTGCATCTACTTTAATCATCATATTTAAATCATTTTTCACTTAGTTTATGTATGAATTTATAAAAATAAAATTGTGGTCCAATTACATACAACATATGGTCACATCTAATTATTATTCTGCTTAAAAAATTAGACTAATGTTGTCAAAATTCATAGTTAATTTTGGTTTACTTCGAAAGAATTCAAAAATTATCTTGAACCACTCACCAAAATACACATTTTAATAAAATATTGATTCTTGGTATTGATTATAAATCTCTCTTGAACCAAAATCACTACTTCTTCACTAAATAAATTTTGTATTTTGGGGAACTGATCTAACCACTTTTTGAACCAAGAATCACTTACACATATTAAAGATGATTTTACACAAGGGAAAATGATGCTACATAGTAGACCTAGATCCTTAAGAGAAAGGTTTCCCTTGCTATCCTATTATATGCATGGTCTAAAGCATTGATAATTGGAAAAATGACAAGTTCCCCCCTACCCAAATAAATCCCTTACTCCTCTACAAAATGAGCAAGTACCCCGAAATAAAAAAGAGAAAGAAAAGCAAAAAGAAAAAGAAGAAAATGAATTTTACTACAAATAAATAAAATCCCCTTGTTCAAAAAATGAACAAGAATCCCTACTCAAATAAATCAAAATAAAATAAGGGGTTAATGAGATTGAATCCCTAGAATTCCTCAGTTATTTGAAAACCATGGGGTGATCCCTATTATAGCAATGGGATAAATGAATCCCACCTGAAAATAGGGTATTCTTATGCATGGTGACATGTATGTCACATTATCAAACTTATTTTGTACAAACCAATGTCATATTGTGTATTAGATAGCTTTTGGTATCTTGTATTACATAGTAATTAAGTAAAATTGAATGCATGAAATCATGGTAAATGAATTCATAATTTGCATACGCATTGGTTCTTAAAGTCATTTTGCATCACTACCTTACTTAAAATTGGTAAATAAACTTCATAAGCACACACATTTGATTCTTGTGAAATTTTGTATCATAATTAAGGTCAATATGGAAAAAGAATACACAAATCACACACTAGTTCTTGATAAATTTGACTTCATCCTAGAAATGACCAAAATTTTCCTTGAAGGTTGATTAGCAAAACATCATTATTTCATCATGGATTTGTATGATTGTTAGAATATGCAATTGGTCCTAAAAACAATTAATATTACATTTTCATACCTATCATTTAGCATAAATGCTTCCATTTTACTATATTGCATGATTGCTTATCATTTACAAAAATTGCATTTGATCATACATAATCATTTTCTCATATACCTACATATTAACTTCGCGATTATGGCATGATACAACCCTAATAAAATCTTTCTATTTACTTCACACTAGGAATATTGTCCCTAGTGCAAGTACTCTACCCAATTTTTCATGCTTATTTGCCTTCATCTAATCATACTTCCTTTTAATATTAACTTAGAATTAATCTTAAAAATCATAAAATACTTCTCATCAAACTTATCACTTTTAAACCAAAAAAATTTCAAAATTATTTTGTTGACCACAACCTTTTAATGTTAACAATATGGTAAAATCTCATACAGAATCCACTTAGTGATCAACGTGAGGGGTAGCCTCCATAGATGGTCATATACAAGCATACATCTTCGATATATATTGTTAACTGATCAAAATCAATAGGATTCATTTTTAAAACACTCTTCTTCTACAAAACAATCCAATCACATTACATTACAAAATATCAATTGCATTAAATCATATTTTGTCTTTTCCATATTAAGCATGATAAAAGAAAAATTAGCCATCAAACATGATTGAAAGCATAATTATTTAGATCATCAAAAATAAATCATATTTTCAATTACACATACACATAAAGATAACAATAATAGTCAAATGTATATATATATATATCATCAAAAATACATAGAGTACAAAAACAACTGGTATGCCACAATAAAAAAATAGGCATACTCAATAACTAAGGGGTATACCACAAAATATAACTTGGTACATCATCCCCTAGAGCCCATCAAACTCTGGGTATCATCACCTGGAGGCTGTCTGGACTCACAAAACTAAGGAAACCCAGACACTGAAGTTGATCTAGAGCGACTCAATACTACTAACTCTAGAGGCAATGAAGCTCTCTAACCCTCAAGTACTACCTAAAGTAGCCTTTGCCTATGCTTCCATCAAGGCAACCTGAAATGCACTACTCCCTGAGGACTGGCCTAAAGCTATGCTCCTTGTCTAAAGTGAATGGGACTATGTGTAGCATGATGACCCATATCCCTGCATCTGAGATAGTTGATCCTAAGCCTGACCCAAGAGCATTTGTACTTGTGAGAGATGTCCTTCCAATTACTAGATAAGGCTCACTTGAATGGTGATTTGACTCAAACCATCATTCTTTAACATAAGAGCAGGTACCTCTTCCATGCTGATATACTTCCCAACCACTGTAGCAATATCCTTCCTGAGTGATTCATGATGATAAATTATAGGTAACTCTTACTAAGGTAATAAGGTAGTCTGATTGGGTTGGAGCAGATGCTGCTAAGAACCTCCTACCCATTGTCACTGCCCACTCTCTCCTCTAATACAAAGAGCCCTATCTCTCTAAGAGGATTTCTATGATTGTCACCCTCCTCTTGTTCAAGGCCCCTCTCTCATTAATGGCTTCTATCCCTCTTACTATCTAGAAAAGCATTATATCCATACCTCCTAGTAGGCTAGATGTACCTGCTCGACTCTATCTCTCACTCATGTAATCCTTGTAGGATAGATACTGGTATACTAGGTAGAATATCCATCCATAACTCTTGCATCATCACCCTCTACAAGGGTGACCATTGCATCATACTTATCCACCTCTACAAATATGTTGAGATATTATGCACCACTAATGGTCATCAAATCTTGTACTACTCGTGAAAATGTGAAATCACAGGCCTCAAGAATCACCTGAACCAAGCCAAACTGTTAGAGCACTTGATCTGCTTAGTGAAGCTCTATATCTCCTCTCTCCATATGGATCCATCACACTCGTCTCATGCGAGATAACTTCACTCTATCATCCTCACACCCTCATTATCCTTTCCAGGATCTCTAACAAATATACAACATGATCAAGTCATCAATCGCCCGTCTGGCTTCCTCTAGGCCAATCCTCCTCTCTCTTCTAACTATAGGACCCCAAAAAATTATCGTAGGTTTTCCATCCTCCACATACTGATGAGGAAGCCTCACTAGTCTCCTCATGGTAATGTGATCCTAGCACCATATCTATAGAAATATCATAAGCACCAAGTTGGTTCCCATATTATACATGATCCTAAATAAGGTCCTGTATAAGCAACACAAAATATAAGGTTTCCATGAAAATTGCATGCTAGTATCTCACATATCTACTACAACCTCTGCCAACCCCCATGGCAATTATCGACCATGTTGATGACACACTAGTAGCTCTGCAAATGTCTTTACCAATACTATTGTCAAGGGAGACACCCTATCTGCCACTACCAATCCCTTTATGCTAACTCTGATCTACTCAATCAAAAATAATGGGTCTCTCATCAATATCTACATAGCCCAACCCTGGGCCAATGACTGATACACAAACCAACTCCTAATAAATACTCTAAGGATCATCCACACATCCTCTAGAGTAGGAGTCATCTCCCCTAGAGGTAGCTAAAATGTAGATGATCCCAAGTACCATCGCTCTACTAAAGCTATAAGTAAACTATAATCCACCTCTATACGTGGCATCTCAGCCATGTGATTCAACCCCACCACTATCATAGTATCTCTCTCATTCACATCAAGAGCGTGACATGATCATAAAACACTGTGTGTCGCCACTCGTGACCCCTAAGTGATCCTCCCTATAAAGTAAAAAATAAAACAAATTAGTTATAAAACCATAAAATATCATAAAGAACACATTATAAATTGATAAATTTGGATTTAAAATTTAAATTTGGACTTAAATTACAAATTTCGACATCTCAAAAATAAATTTAGACATACAAATTTGCAAATTCGAACCTATCTTCAAAAAAATCGGACATACGAATTCATCAAAAAGCATCTAACTTCATGAATTTGGACACCTTTTTTGATGAATTCAGACATTTGAATTTGTCAAAATGGTCCAAATTTGTCATTGTGGTTGTGTTACGGCAAGCCACATCTAAAAATCCAAAAATCCTAAAAATTAACCAAAACTTCCAAATAAAAGGTGATAAAATCACTTACCCGCATATTCCTGCTAGTTTTGTCACTCCTGGCTCGAAATTTGTTCGCTTAATGCATAGTAGTAGCCATCCAGCTATTTTTATCTATATCTTAGTTTTCCAAATAGCAAAGGTAAAAATGAATTAGGGTTTTGACCTAATTTCTATTTTATATCACCTTTTTACCCCTTTTTCATTTCAAATTTTGAGTTTTGCAATAAATTTCAATTTTTTTACAAAACTCGAAGGGGGTACCCTAGACAATAAACATAAAAATAAAAATTGAACAAATTTTAGTTTTTGTAACATAATACCATTTTTGCTACATATTTCTTTAATGCATTTATTGTTCATAAATGCACCAAAGAGGGGGTAAAATGTAGCCGCAAAATTTTGACACACCTCAAAATTTCTTTTTCCTAATAAAACATGTTGATTATCCTAACAACATGAAATTTACCCTTAAATACATTTACCTCAATTTTCATGCCAAGAAAATTAAAAATGAGTTAATTTCCCCCTTTACAACAAATTCGGGTAAGCCCGACAAAATCGGACCTATCCAAAAAATTTTGCTAACCCAAAATCGTCCAAATCCCACGCACATCTAATTTAGGAACTATGTTGGGATTTTGAACCTAATCTAGGTGAATCTAGATTCTTGACAAATTCAGGTGATCTAAATTTGTCCAAATCAAGCAAAAACCCAAATTGGCTTAACAACCTAGCCTATTCTCGCCTACCTCCCTGATTCCTCGACTTGCATCAGGCATTTAAACCCCAAGATCCCCCATAAATAAACTAATGGTGATAATTTACAAGAAATATTGATTGAAGAAGGAGATTTAGGATCTTTGTTATAGGTTGCAGTGAATATTTTGGTCTTTTGATCATCATTTTAGGATTCCATATACATGGCGACACATACTGTATACTCATATCTAGTTTATACTTAGCTGCAATTTTATTCTTTGCATTGTTTTTACAAATTCGGGTCACCCAAATTTATCATAAGTGTATGATTTTAACCATTTTTTTTGTAAAACTAGTCGTTATATTATTTCAGGTCACCCAAAATCATACATAGCATTCGAAATCATGCATAGCATATGATATCATACCAGTTTCATATTAGGGGTAAAATTTGGATAGTTATATTATCAATTTGATTCAAATTTGTATTATACTTTCTTATTTATTTTAGTATTTCACTGCAATTTTCTTCTACTACTGTATTTACTACACTTAATCTTTCATGTTTTACATTACATTAATTGATCCTTTACTTTATTTTTGGTTTGCTAAAATAACCGAGGGGATTTTACTGTTATAGATCACGATCTATTGTGACCTATGTAGATCCGCCATCCCTAATTTAAAATTTTAGTGTTGCATTATGAAATTCCAAGTTTTAGACATATTCAGCTAACCCAAATTTGTTTGACAAATTTGGAAGTATGAATTCATCCTAAAGATAGCCGAATTCATCCTACTAACTTGAATTCATTCAAAATCAAACATCCAGATTACATAAGGATCTAAACTTATTTTCTCGTACTTCAGATTTAAACTTCTCTATCTTATAGGCATCTGCATTTAATCAGAAAAATAGAAAATACCAAAAACATAGACTTTATTGCATTTTCTCAATATTAGTTAAAAAACACAAAACACAAAAAGAAAAACAATATGATAGCATAAATCTTCATTTCTTGCTTTCTACAAAACCATTGCATCTTAGTTAGACTTTCCAATGCTTTCTAGCTAGATATGTATACTTTCATTTGAAACCGAATTTCATATAGCTAGGTAGAAATTGCATTTTCACCAAACCATAGGAGTGTGCATATAAAAATAACACATCAAATATCCACTTCACCTAGGCATGGAAACCACCACAAAAAGTGTTTCTTGGTGAAACCTCACCCTATTTATCAACAAACACAAAATAGAGTGCAACTCAAGCGCTTATCGTCTGAGGTGTAGATCCACCATTTTCCCTCCCCCTATCAGGTATGGATCCATTAATCCTAGAATAAAGGGGTGCAAAAATTTTTGGTCTACACTAGTCATGACTTCTTGTAGATTTTTACTTTTAGAATAACAAGTATAGATCATCATGTGCCCTTGTTGAGTGGTCCAAAATTATATTACATTGAAAATTAAGATTGAATATCTAATCCAAAAAATGGTTTGCTCAAGTATGTGAAGGAGTAGCCTTGAGATACTAATTTTGATGAGTAAAGAAATTATATAGGGATAATGATAATTTATCCTATGGTATGATTTCCCTCCATGTGGGCAATGTGTATGATATCCATGTAAGTAGCAATATCAATCCTAAGGTTTTTCTTGAGAAGTTTTAGGGACTATGTTATCAAATTGACTCTACTTAGATTAGAAAATTCAAAGTACCTTTGTAACCCTATCCATGGAATTATTTGACACCATTAATGAATACTTAATCAATTCAAGATATTGTAAGAGGATATCCAAACTACAAGAGGAATATCTAAAGAAAAAATAGAATGACAAAAAGCATTGGAGAAAGAATGGTGCAGAGAGTTTCTAAATATCATCTTTAACAACGTATTAGAAACATATGACACGGTTAATGTGATATTCAAGATGTTGCACGTGTACTTACTAGAATATCCTAAATTTACTATTCATAAGGTATTTAATTGCATTATCAAGCTAGAAAAATAAATATAAGGGAAATTTTATTTTTCACTAAGAACATCCAAAATAAGCTATGGTAAAAAAATTAGGATGAATAAAAGCATAAATATAATGAGAAAAAACCTATCAAGACCTTCAAGAAACCTACTTCATAATTTAACAAGAAAGAAGGACAACAAGTAAAATTTTGTAGGCTTCATATAAAGCTAGAAGAAGTAGCAAGAAAAAGGGGTGTTGTTGTTCCTATTGTCTACATACAAGGTTAGGATGGGTTTGAAGGATATACCTCATAGGTTCAAGTTGTAGTTCAATCTACATATTGGACATCCACATCTTCAAATGAGTGGATAATTGATTCAAGGGATACTAGGCATATGATAAATCACAAGAACCTTCTTTTAGGATACAACAAAATTTGTGTAGGAGAACGTGTTGTGATTGAAGATGACTCTTGATTATAGATGGATAGAAGTGGAGATATCACAATTGGACCTAAAATTTGTACTTTGATGAGGTACTTTATGTTCCTAATATTGGTCATAAAATTTTATTTATTTATCGCATTACTCACATTAAACAAGTATAATTTTGGCCTAATATATGTGTTGATATTGATATAGATGATGAGTTTAGGACTATTGCTTCTAGATATTGTGATGAATATGATCATATGCATAAGTTGGGTAAAATATCCATGTTTTTTTATTCCTCTTCTTGTAAAAATATCTTTGTTACAATGGTTGCACATGCTAATAATGAGATTCAAATGTGGCATCATAGGATTGGGTACCTTAATTATGGTTCCTTGAGCTATATAAGTCATGTTGGCAGTTTTGCACTTTGCCACATTGGGAATTTTGTTGAAGTATTTTGATTGTAATGCGGTAGTTTTTATCTTGAAATATTATTATGGATCCATTTCATATGTTACTTTTAGCATCGAAGTGATGAATTTTTAAAAGGAAAAATAAATTTAAAACTTCATTTGGGATTTAAGTTTGCTACAATAGTAAGTCACTATGAATTGGATACGCCTTTGGGCCTGAACACTCTACAAAAGAAAAATTAAGATGAAAAGGGTGAAGGATTAAAAAAAATTGAAGATGGAATGTGAAAAGTGTGTTCGCCCCAAGGATGGGGTGAAAGCTCTGTTTGTCCCACCTTGGGGCAAACGTCTTTTGAAAGATGTAAAAATGTGTGCACATCCACCTTTTAAAAATCATTCGGTAACAGGATGCGTTCACCCCAAATATGGGGTAAAATCTATGTTCGCCCCATGTGGGGGTGAACGCAATATGAAAGGATATGAAAGGAAGGCATAAAAATGCATGCAACAAAATGAAATTGTGTTTACCCTGGTCGAGGGGTGAACGTCCTGTTCACCTCTCCCATAGGTGAAGGCACCCTGAAAACAAAATGAAATCATATTTGCCCTGGTCGAGGGGTGAACATTCTTTTCTCCTCTCCCATAGGTGAATGCGTTTCCAAAATAAAATCGTGTGAATGCACCAAGTAACAAGAAGTTGGGTGAACGTAATTTTTTTTGAGGGGCGAATGTAATTTTGAGCAAAAGCGGTGAACATAGTTACAAAGATAAAGTTGTTCAATTGTTAGTTTTCATCTGAAATGAGAATGATGGTTTCACCATAGTCCATGAGGAATATAGTTAATCAAAACATATTCTTCCAAGGTATCCAAATTTTGAAGGTGCCCAGAGCAGGTTGTGACAAACATTAAATAATGGTGGAAACGAGTAACTCAAATGATGAATCCCAAGTGAAGAAAAAAGCCATGTTAAAAGCACAAGAATATTTTCATGATTTCCAAGGTGGGGATGCATTTTCAAGGCATTGAATATCTCTTAATTTTCTATGCACCAATGCCCAAGATATTGATTTCCTAGGAATGTTTCCTTGAAATATGGATCGTTGTTTCAAAAGGATGGGTTTTGATATTTCCAAGGAGGAATTTCCTCACTCTGGTTCCTGATCTACGATCATTTTTTCTTCATGTACATTTAATGAAAGAGGTGAAATCCTCTATAAATACTAATCAAATTTCCATTGTAAATGAGGTTAGATACTTTGCAAGAAAACTCTCCAAGTTCTCTACATCAATAAAAGACACTAGGCTTATGAATTTACAAGTGATTTTGTGTGCAATTTCCTTATTTATTCATACATTTCTATTTCACATTCATGTTCCTTATTTACTATGAAGTTTAAAATTCTGAATTTGAATTTAAATATTTCTAGTGAGGGAGTGAGTGTTGGAGTGCTATTTTGAAGGTTGTTTCTACAAATTTACAAGTAATTTTTTTTGCTTTTCTTTTATTATAAGTTATTTCATGCTAGGGTGATTTCATGTTGTTAGTCTGCCCCAAATCCTACGTATTCGGCCTGTGGCCATATTTCCCATTTCTTTTCACATTTTCTAATTTATTTCTTATAGCTCTAGTCTTTAACCAGTGTAGTATTTAGTTTGGGAGCCAACCCTCTCTAGAGATTAACATAGAGCACATTCCTTTCCTCCAATAATTCAATATTGGTTGTATCTAGGGTGCAAAAACATAGTTTGTATGATTAGGTAGATATTTGACCAATATTTTTTGGCATGCCTAGTGGGACTTCAAAAGTTCTACTTTCGATAGTATTAATATTTTATGTTTGCCTTTGTGTTGTATAGTTAGAACATCTGGCAACTCAATTATATCTAGAAAATATCCAAATGTGAGGACAACAAAAGTTGTGTCTCATTAATACAATATCGAAGGCCAAAATTCTAAATCATCAAATTGAGTCCTAAAAACTTGATATTCAAAGGCTAGGGAAACATCCTCAATTAGCCACTTTGCATTGTACATCTTCATTACCTCATACATCTCATATATCATCTGCCACATCATCATGACTAGTCGAGGTATTTTCTACTTCCACAAGTCCAGTTAGCACTACTACTAGTGTTCCTCAAGATCCACCCCACACACCAACCCACATGGCTCAAAACCCACCACCACAGTAGCCACAACCACCAAGGCAGTTTCCAACATGGAATAGCTCAGGGGCCTTGAATTTACAAGCTCAAAATTTGGTGCCCTAAGAGCTTTGAAGGCTTGTTAGACCTACGATGGTACTGGTAAAATAGCCTATGAGCATATTCAATATGTAGCTTATTTGGATACGATCCATGGAATAAAATATGAATATGTGATGGTAAATTTAATGGTATTGTCACTGTGAGGAAAGTTGTTGTATTGGTACCGATCATTGCAACCCGATACTATTACTTCGTGGGATCAGTTAGTAGAATTATTGATAAGGAATTTTTACAAATACGCTAATTCATAATCCTTTTTGTACCAGTTCACAATGATTAAAATACACCCATAGGAGGAGATAGTTGATTTCAAAATCAGGTTCACTCAAAGTTAGCAAAGAGTTTCAGATGGTTTATGGCCCACGCATGAACAAGCCACTTTATATTACCTCATGGTGTTTAGAACTAAAATTGGTATGGTCGTACGACAAGCCAACGTAACCACATTCCTAGACCTATACACATAGGCACAAAAGGCCGAATCTGACTTGATCACCATAGGTAGGCTTTCCCTAAAAATGACTATGCCCATTCTTCCTGATCTCCCTCAGTATTTGTATTCCAATGCATTTTTTCAGCCCATGCCTTCTATGTACCCAATTTCTTCATGGAATTCAAGCCCACCTCAAATCACTCCTATCCCTATATTGCAACACCCTACTGTGAGCTTTTAATAGTTACCCACATAGTCAATACTCCATCTACCTTCATCTGTTCCTTTTCCAGCACTGCCAGCACCACCGGTCCCATTACCATTACCTACACCACTAGCACCTCTAGCTATTCCAGCACCCTCCACACCTTCTAATCATGATCCTTTCACGATATTGTTACAAGAAGTGAAATCTAATAACTCAACCTTAAGGACGATATCGAATGAGCTTACAGTGGTGAGGAAGAAGCAGACTGAGGCTGAATTTATGTTGAGAAGATTTCAAACTCCAATTACTCGAGAGCAAGCATCTATGAGTAGAGGCCCTAAAAAGAGCACAACGGTGCTAGAAAAAAAAGAAACCAACACAACTGAAAAGGCATACTGGTTTTCAACATGCAATGATCCTCATGGAGAAGAAACCTACATGGTGCATATGAACTATGTGCAGATGCTTGCAAAAATCTCATCTAGTGGGCAATTCAATATGATCCAGGAAGTTGACCATAATTTTATGATTCCATCTTTGGAGCAAGTTTTGGTTCTTACAAGATCCGATAAAAAGCTAGTAATTGTAGATCCAGCTGAGCTTGAACCTTTGAAGGTGCTTGCATAACTAAAGAGGCCAGATGAAAAAGGGAAACCTCTAGTGAAGGCACCTAGTGCAGGGGCTAGGGAACAAGATTCTATCAAGTTAAGATATTCACTACCTAAGAAAACTCAAGAAAAGGTGCAAATGAAGGCATCATCTTCACAACCTACAACAACTGCCCAAACTTAAAACAAAATGAAAGAGCGGGTCAAAGAGTGCCTCAAGTACCCATTATTGACCAAGCACCAAAGGATAGAATCTACCCAGTAGTATCAAGACAAGTATGAGTAGGTCATGGAAGAAAAGGCTCTAATTGTTTCAAATTATAATATTGTGGAGAAAATGAAAAAGGTTCCTACGAAAGTGAGCTTGTATGATGCACTACAGTTACCTGGACAAGTTGACCTACTGCAAGAGTATTTGAATATTGCTATGGAACAAAAGAAAAAACCTTCCCAAATAGTGTTGGCACAAGCACTACCAACCTTGGGCAGTGGAAAGAATAGGTTACCCCCGTTTTATTTGTCCCTCAAAATGGAAGGGTGGATTGTACACAATTGTATGATTGATTATGGTGTTGCAACTACTATCATGCCAAAGGCAGTATGTGAGGTGATGGGGATAGAATATACAAGAAGCAGTCTAGGAGTGTTGCAGTTGGATGGGACTCTGATCAAGATAGTGGGAGTAATCAAATACATTCCCATTATCCTTCACAGTATGCCACAAATCACTATCATCCAGGAAGTAGTAGTGGTTGATCTGGAGCCATACTTTAGTATGTGTCTTTCCAAGGAGTTCATAGTAAAACTGGGGGGATATCTTTTCTTGGATTACTTGCATTTGGAGATATCATTTAAAGGAAAGAGAATTTGCATATATAATGAAAAGTCATCAACTTTTCACATCGAAAAAATGGAGGAAGAAGAATATCCAGGTGCAATTAACATAATGACTGAAGAGTTAGAAGAGGTTGATTTTTTGGAAGAAGCACTTGGTGAACTTCACCTTGAATATGAATTCTCGCTTACATATTTTAATTCAATGATTGGAATAGACATTGGTTGTTATGTAATAACCAAATTGGGGCAAATTGAAGAAAAGGTCCCTGATTCCTGGGACCCTGGCACAAATCAATTATGGAAGCTTTATTTTTATAGTGCTCGATGTAAGAATGGCATAGGGGATGGTATCATTTTGATCTCTCCCACAAGGTTGTAGAAGACTTATTCTTACATGCTTACTTGGAGTTGCACAAATAATGCAGTTGAATATGAAGCATTGTGCCTTGGATTGAAGAAGGCTAAAAAGTTGGGCATCAAGCAGTTGCAAATTTTTGGTGACTCCAAACTCATTTTCAACCAAACCACTAATAAATGTGTGTCTAAGAAACATTACCTAAAATCTTATCACAATAGAGTGTGGAATTTTTTTGAATATTTTACTACCTTGAACATTCAAGCAATCTCCCATGAACATAATAGACATGCAAACATTTTAGCTTCTCTTGGCGCAAATTATTCTCCCACTAAGCAAATAGTTAGAAAGCCCAAGACTATCAGGGTGATCTATAGACCTTCAGTCCTTGATAAGAATATTTATTGGAAAGTATTCGACAATGATGAACAAATAGTCAATTTTTTTCTTAGAGAAGCTACTAGCGCAGATGAAAAAGTGTTTACTGAAGAAGAGAGAGAAGGAATGATCCAATAGAAGAATAATCATATTCCTAGGGGATTTATTTTGTTGGAGAGTTTGTTTGACTAGAATGATAGGTTTGAGAAGCATAGGATCAAGGTGGATGCGAAGGAGTATAAATAATTGTAGTTAGAACCTGAGAAGATCATCAAAATCAGAACTGATTGCATTCCAGAATAATTAGAAGACATTAAGAACTTGTGCTATGAGTACCCCGATATCATTGCATGGAGTTATCAATATTTGAAAGGATATGATAAGAAAGTGATCTAGTATACCATTGAGCTGCATGATGGGGTAAAACCCTTTTGGTAGAAACAATGCCTGTCAATCCCAAAATCAAAGTACTTATGAAGGCAAAGTAGTTGAAGATGTTAGAAGCGAAGATAATTTATCCAATTAAGCACTCAACATGGGTGGCAAACCTGGTTCCAGTATGAAAGAAGAACGGTGATATTTGATTATGTGTAGATTTTCAAAACTTGAACCAGGCATCACTAAAATATCATTACCCTCTATCGTAGATTGATCAAATCCTTCATGTGGTAGCTAGCACAAAGATATTATCATTACTATATGGTTTATCTGGTTACAATCAAATATGGGTGAAGGATGAGGACCAACATAAAACAACATTCACCACCAAGTGGGGCACATTTACCTACCAGAGGATGTCATTTGGACTCTCAAATGCTGGTGCCACTTTCCATAGGGCTATGGAAATCACTTTCGATGAGTTATTAAATAGAATTATTGTAATCTATCTTGATGACATGACTATTTTTCACATCATAGAGAGGACCATGTTTCCTATTTGAGGAATGTGTTTGATAAGTGTTGTGAGTTTGGTATTTCTATTAATCTAAAGAAGTCAATATTTTCTACTAAATAAGGGAAATTTTTGGGTCATGAAATCTCACAAGAAGTATTGGCGATTGATCCTACAAAAGCTTAAGCACTTTTGAAGTTACCATTACCTACTAACAAAAAGGACCTGCAATCTTTCTTCGGCCAAATAAATTTCATCTGCAAGTTTATTGTTGACTTTGCTCAGGTTGTGAAGCCCATGATCAAGATCTTAAAAAATAATACTAAGTTTAAGTGGATGGAAGCTAGAATATAATATTTTCAATAAATCAAAGAAATAATCACATAGGCTCTAGTGTGATTAATCATGATTATTAAAAATACTTCATTCTCTATGCAGTGGGTGAGCAAGAGAGCTATGTTGCAGTTTTGACACAGAAAAAATAAGATGAAGATGAGAAGCCAATTTATTTCTTGAGCCAATTTATTGCACCCCATAAGGAGAAGTATAATTTCATCGAGAAACAAGTATACGTGGTAATGAAATCATTGAAGAAGTTCTGACACTTTGTTTCCTAGAGAAAAACTATGGTTTATGTTATACATCCTGATGTTTGAAACTTCATACTCCAAGGTGAACTAGGTGACAAAAGGGAAGGTTGGGTATCAAATATTCAAGAATATGATGTGGATATCCAACCAATGAAGCTAGTTCATGGGTGAGCTTTATGCTAGGAGTTAGCTAAAAGTGCCACTTTTGAATCGTTCAAAATGATGCATGAGGAAGGGCTTGGCAAAAGCATTTGTGTAAATAACATTTCGAGCAACTGTGACTGGATAGAAGAACTTATTGATTACTTAACTACTGGGAAGTGTCCATCATACCTTGATGCTTTGCAACATTGGAGGTTTATATTGCAAGCGCTCAAGTATGTTCTGTTACCCAATGGGTTATTTCACAAAAATACTGATGGAGTTCTTCTTAGATGCATGAAGGAACCTGAGAAAGAAAGAATACTAGAATAATTTCATTCTAGACTATCTAGTGGTCACTATGCAAGAAGGCCCATGGCCTTGAAAATTATTCGAGAGGGCTATTTTTGGCCTACTCTATTCATCAATGCTCATAAAGTTGGTCAACATTGGATAGTGAGGATACGAAGGATAAAAAAAGAGCACTACCCCCATTCCAACAGGGGGCTAATTTATTGGAGTCATCAAGCCACATTCTTTCATAGATCATAAGTATATCTTAACAACAACTAACTACTTCACTAGATGGGCAAAGGCTATTCCTACCAAGAAGGTTGATCAGGTTACCATCATTTCTTTTCTAGAAGGAATCATTACTCGATTTGAAATCCCCAATTAAATGGGATGAAAATAACTCCATTCATGGGAAAAATCATAGAATTCTCCAAAATACATATTAAAACATCCAATTAATCCGAGGGGTGGGATCACAAAAAATGAAATTTTAAAAAGGAGTTGGGAGTAAAAAAGATTGGAATGCTAAACCAAGCTCTTTGGGCGGACCACATCTCTGTGAAGAAATCCATTAAAACATCTTTGTATTCCTTGGTGTATGGGAAAGAAGCCATTCTACCCACTCACAGTGAGATTTCTATGCTCCAAACATTGCAATTATTTCAAGATGAAGATGAAGAGTATGATCCTATGAGTACAAGGTTGGTGCAATTGTTGCAGTTAGAGGAGGATAAAGAGTAGTCCTATCAAGCATTTGCTGAGCACATAAAATAAATGTAAAAGTGGTTTGGGAAGAAACAACTGATCATAGTTTTTAGGTAGGATATTTAGTTATAAAATGGAACGAGAAGAAGGATAAGCCAGGAAAACACCATAAGCTTGATGCTATCTGGGAAGGCCCTTTTCAAATTATTGCAGTGAATCATACAAACGCTTATCATCTTTGTAACATGGAGGACTGCAATCTTCCCATCCTAGTAAATGGTCTTCATTTGAAGGCCTATATTCAATGATGAGATTATGATGAGGTACAATCTTGTACATATGTAAATACTCTTTTTAGTGTTTTATTTGCTTTAAAGTGTTGATTCTATATATGTTAAAAAAATGATGAGAAGAAGAAAAGATAAAAATGGCACTATGTGAATCCTAGCAAGCAGACGCCCCTTTGAAATTTAAATTGGGTACAAGAGGGACATAAGGCTTCGCTCCCCCTTATCAAAGTGTTGAAAAGAAAGTAAAACCAAAAGAGGACCTTCAGGCACTTTCACCCAAAGAAAGGATGATATCTTGATCGCCTAAAGTTGGAGGTGACACATTCATTTTCCCTAGGTTTGGGGTGAATGTGTTGAAGGAATTGAAGTTGTCTTAACCCCTAAGAAGGGGCGACACGGTCATTCACCCAAATTTAGGGTGAACTCTTTGATGATTGACATATTTTTCTGGAACATAAGAACATAGGACCAATATTGCGTTTTCCCTAGATGATGGGCGAAATGGCCATTCACCCTTAGTCTGGGTGAACGCGTCGTTTTAAAAAGGGGCGGAGCGATAAGGATTACTTATTTTTGAATATAAAAAAAAGGATATATATATATATATATATATATATATATATATATATATATATATATATATATAAATATATATATATAAAGAGGAGGGTTCATACATTTTTTTTTAAGGGTTTTAATTATTGTAATGAGCCCTTTTTAGGAAAAAAAAAAAAAGAGAGGGAAAAGTTGCTTTTTAAAGCAATTTTATTTTTTTTAGAAAATCGGATTTTCTAAGTATGGGCAAAATAGCAAAGGAGAAAATTTTATTAAGGAATGCCATTCACCATAGAACTACCAGGAAAATCAGATGCACCATGGAATGAGAAAATATTAGACATATTGCTCTTATTTTTGGAGGCGTAGTGAAAAGAATTTATGGGGCACCTATAAAATGAGTTCTTCGAAGAGAAGGAAGCCAAGATATTTCTTTTTAGAAGCACATTGTAAAGACAATCACACCCTCAAATACGTGGCAGCTATTAGAAAGCATGAATGCAAGAAAATGGGTGTTTTGAATACATTTAATTAAAAATGTGCACCCTACAGAATATTTATGTTCTCGAGGAGCAAGAAAATACCTATCATTGGTTTTTAAGTGGTAAATTTGTTTTTCCAAGCAAGCTTTGGCAATCAAGGTATGGTTTACAATAAACTTATGCGAGAAAGGAGGGTACTCTTTCCTAGGAAAATCTGATAGTGAATCAAAGGTGATACCATTAGGACATTGGGAATGGTGCCAAGTGAGCAGATCAACACTTATGATCATCCAAAAGCACCCAAATTAATTCAACATTTATTATGGCAGTTAAGGAAGCACTCTATATAAAGGATGAGGTAAAAGGCCCATAGTTTAATTTATTTTAAATTTTTACTACCATGTATTTTGAACTGTAGCTATAGAAGTGCCCAGAGAGTGTTTAGAGAATTTATCAGAAAGAAGAGATAATGGGGAAGTGAAGCAAAGAGCCTAAGGATGTTATAGAGGCCGCAGAGCCCAAAAAGTCAAAATCTAGAGCTAAGAGGGCTTGAAATAATGACTATGTCAACTTGGACCCGTATGATGACACCATGGTAGAGATTGGCGACTATACCATTACTCATAAAGGTATAGAAATATTGCAATAGGACATTGAATTAGCGGTGAAGCAAGGAGTGACATCACATAGCTGGCTAATAGTGCCCTATAATTCATAGTTTTTTTGGTACCTCTGCCTATCAATTCATTCGCACCTTGAGCTAGTGTGGCTTATCGCTCAGTTCTATGACCTATTCACTAGAGCAGTGAGAAATTCTAGGAGGGAAATTCTCTTCACCATTACTCCGGATGAGGTTAGGGAGGCATTTTCTTGTGGACTAAAACCCCCTTCTTATGCGGTTCATAAGAAACTACATACTGATGATAAAGAAGATAGATACGTCTCCACAGTAATAATGTACCAATTTATGGAGATCCAGATGATTAAGGAGTTGTAGATGGGGCAACTTCCCAATTTACCAAAGTCACTCTTGAAATTCAAAATTTTGGTTATTTATTCGATGTTGGAATGGGTCACATGTTCGCCTTTAGATGATATTGTGCATAAGTGGTAGGTGGCCTTAGCATAATGTATTTGTTGGGTGGAGTTCTATTCCCCTGCAACTATGAGGCAGGGAACCAACCCGATATTTTTTGATTGGGCTGATTTTGTTTCCCGGAGGTTGAATTTTTAGTTGGAGAAGTTGCAGATTGGAGAGGCAAAGTCATTCAGGAACTCTTCATTTTTAATATGGTTTTTCTTTTTCTAGATTCAGTGGCGCTTTCCTTTTATTGCAATGACACATATGGGTGAGAACAATGAACCTCTACCAATTTATATGTGGACTTCCATTTTGAAAATGGAGTCATATTATAGTTTTAACAGTTGGTTTTTAGGGCCCGTAATAGAGCTTCTTTGCGGTACATGCGAGAGGGTTCTGCAGGAACTAAGAGACGCAGTGGTTGCCAAGAAAATGGGATATTTTTCTACTTACCTAGGGCATAGTTGTGAGAATTTTTGGTTTCATGGGTAAGCCATTTTTGTTACCTTATTTTTCTATTGATCATGTTTTTGCTATGGTAGTAGTGTGCTAGTCAAATTACGCGAATGATGTGTATGGGGCTGGACGCGGGAATAAAAATACATGTAATATACCATTTAAGTTTGGTAGTATAGAGGTAAGTCAAGTAGGATAGAATCGACTCCTTACAGTTGCACTGCAGGATTTGGGGCTCATAGAGCTACCAAAGCATTGGAGGTATGACCCATTGGGTAGCTATAATAAAATGTAAATCATTCCATTATTTCCCCCAAATGGATATTTAGAAGAACCAAAATAATTTTGATGGGTTGGATATGAACTGGTATATTGAAAATATGATATCACTTCCACCTTGGCATGACTATTATGAGCAAGAGGTAGAGTATAATCCAGCTAGGTATAAATCCCAAATCCCTCCGCCAAGTTTATTTAGCCAAGTGAAAGAAAGTGGGCCTGAATGAATTGAGGAAAAAATTATGAATTGGTGGATAATGCGGGTTCATCGAGGAAATCTGACAACTCCTTACGGGCTGATGTTAGATGAAGCATTTTTGAAGCATTATGATGAATATGTTGATTCATATCAACCTATCACCTTCACCAACATTTTACCCTAAAGTTTTCAACATTTCAATAGTGGTGAAGGCGACACGGAGGGAAAGCATCTGATGGTTGAGGAAGAAACTCCAAAGGAAGAAGAGCAACAATATGTGTTTAAATAGAGATCATAGTGGATAAAACAAAAAGTTGAAGCGGTGCCTACGTCAGAAAAGCAAAATGTGCCAAAAGTGCCACCACTTCCCAAAGTGGTGAAGAGACCAAGAGTGGACACCATTACTACTTCTACTATGGAAGTTTTGGTTGTGGTGGTTCCTATAGTTCCTATTGTTTTAGCTGCAATTACTAATCCATCATCAGAAATAGAAATCCTAAAAATGGTTGCACAACTATTTTTGATGGCTCAGTAGAAGTTAGAAGATCACTAGTTGGAGATCTCCCAAGTAGATGTAAATGGTGAAGATAATGCAAATATTGAGGAGAGGGCGGAAGCACAGTAAGAAGAGGTGATTTCATAGCCGCCCCCATCTCCATGTCACATGGCACCTATGCTCGAAGGTACATCTTATTTTCCTTCTTCTTCTTCTCCAGATCATGTGGTGACTTCAATTTCACTTCCATAATCTTCTATTTCTATTTCTCTGCCCTTTGGTATGCCCTCCATATCTCTTCTACTTCCTTAATATTCCCTTTCTGAAGTTACCACTACTCCTACTTCTATTCCCATTTCTTTGGCCTTCATTTCTTTTAGTTCGTATGCATTAGGGCTGAATCCATTTATGTGACCCTCCCCTTTTGTCATTGCCACCACTACCATTGAGGTTGTAAGCATGCAAGATCCTCCTAGAGTAAGCGTAACATCAGTCTAACCTAATTATTCCATTCAAACTATCGTTTCAGTTTCCCCTCTTCTAACCGTCTCATTCGCTACTATCGAGCCTAGCCGTTCAAAAGTTGTAATTCCCTTCATCCAATTTTTGGAGATACAAGCATTAGCCAATGTGCAGGTAGCACGAAAACAACCTGACATTTAGAATATTAATTGAGCACACCTGAGTTCTTCGTAGTGGTTGAAGAGCAAGAGGTGAAAGGAGGCCTTGGCTTTGGCTTAGCCAATTAAGAAAGTTGCTTTCGATCCAGTCACCATGGAGGCTCACACGACTAAAATCACTCCCTTGGTTCAAAAGCCGCAAGGAGAAATATTATCGAGTGATTACGTTAGTGAGACTATAACTGAAGACCTCACCAAGATAGATTCAACTAAAAATATGGGTAATATACAGGTTGATATGAACTCGGTGTACTTGCATGGCGAGCATTATAAGGAGAAGTATTTTGAAAATGAAAATAAAATTATTGAGATCAAAAATGCCTTGGTGACAAGCAGAGCACAAGAGGAGAAGACCACAACTAAAAGTGAATACTTGTGCCAACAAGTTGGAGTGCACCTAAAAGAGAGAGATGTTGCTCGAATAGAGATGCATAGGCTCCAGCACCAGCTTGAATACATGAAATATTAGCTAGCAGATAAGGTTGCATAGGCTACTAGTTTTTTGTCAAAAAGCATCAAGGAGGCCCATCTTCACTCAGCGTAGAAGTCTAAAAATTGGCCACACAGGTAGTCCAAGTGTTGCATTATTTTTGGGAAGCACAAATATAGATCCATTTAGGGCAGTAGATGATTGATAACACAAAGGAAAGGCTAGAGTCATATATGGAGATGGTAGTAAAAATTCAAGCCCTAGCCAATACCAACATACGTATTCTCCTTCTAAGTGAAATGGACCATGCCCGGTCACTGCCAAGGTAACACTACGTAGTTATTTTCAAAGGATGGACCTAGTAAGAGAAGGTCGAATAATCATCAACACCATCGAGCGAGAGCATACCATTTCCATGACTCACTTTAACACTCTTGTCGAGTTGGGATTTCTAGACTTTACAGATGAGTGGGTTTCACCCTTACCACTGGAGCAATTGGAGGTGCTCTGGAAGAATTTCATGGAAGATATCTCCAAGATCGATGCATTGGAGGATACTTAGTGCACCTTAAAAACTTTTAAGAACAATTATTATAGTGCAATATTGATCTCACCTTATCACTCTTATAAAAGAACTCTCAAAGTAACTTGAAATATGCACTATAAACTATGTAAAATTAATGTAGTCTTCTTTGCTTCAACTTAAACAATAGGAATATGATATTTTTCTTTCTATGGAAATATATCTAACTTCTATTTTAATGTGCAAGCATTACCCTTTAAATAAACTATCTTTTGCACTCCATTGAATACTATTATATGCAACATTCTCTTTGCAACTTTTAACTCTAATATGGTACTTAATGAATCTTAATAATGAACCAAAGATCTAAAGTTCAACTAATGAACCTTTTGCACCAAATTTGCTTACCTTAATGAACTCTATATATGAAGGATTGCAAGGTGATTAGATTCACCTTATTGCTACCTTTTATTGGATGAAATTGTAGCTCTTATTTTGTGATCCAAAATAGTTTCACAACACACCAATTTGCAGCTTTGTACCTCCTTATATATTTCTTCCTGATACTATAGTTTGGTGGGTCCACCCTTCAGGATGTATCCTAAAAATCTTAAACTTAGCACCTATTGATGCTACCTAAATTTCTACTTTCGTGTTGTCCAAAAATCTAAAAGTTTTAGATTGCAGCTAAGATTTTTCTTCAAGGACCCTTCAATTTTCTACTATAGAAACTAGTAGATCTCCATTCTCTAAACGAGCCTTCTAGCCTTCAAAGGCAATCTTTAAACCTTTTAGGTTTGGTAGTGATGTCTCGTTGCTTTATCCTTCAACCTCCTTACCAAATTTTGACTTCAATCAAGGCCTTCTTCTCAAGAATATGAAAGTCTTGAGGTATTCACTAATCTCCTTCAAAATTTTACAAACTTCTTGCCAAATCCTTCTCCCTTGGGCTTGTTGTCGGATGGCAATAATTATCACAAGTTCTTTCTTTATCAAGAACTTCTCCTTGGTGGTAAATTTCTCCAATGAGTTCTCATCGAATCTCCTTTGACGATCTTCTCTGAATCTCCTTCAATGAGGCTCTCCAAGCCTTCTCCTTCTTTCTCCTTGAGACATCTTCTCTAGGGTCTCTTCCTTGAAACTGCAACAAGGCCCCTCTAGCATTTTCTTCTTTTGCACTCTCTAGGTCTGTAATCTCTAGTAATGAGATCTTTTTTTTAGGCCTCCAAATCTTTATTCTTTTGTTTGTTGCTTCAAGTGTTGGATTGATTCTAAAGAATATATTCTTCCTAGCTCTTTTGTAGGAAGATTCTTAACTTTCTTTGAATCTCCTTTTCCTTGTAACAAAATATTAATACTGTAATGGAAAACACTCTAAATCTAGAGATAATCAATCTTCACTAGTTGATTTGTCAATCTAGTGGAATTTATGCCAAGTCATAGTCTTCACAAGTTTTTTCCAATCGTGTGGAAAGACTCTAGCCAAATGCAATCTCAAAAATTTTGTAAATTATATTTTTGGATTTCTCTCAATCTCACTTGTGGCTCTCCCTATTTCCTATCGATCTATTGTGTGCTCTAATACCACTATTAGCTTTTGATGAGTATATGATATAGGAAATGCAACCACAAGATGCAAGATAAGTAAGCTATGATATCTATATGATAATGACACTATAATATGTAGGAAAACAAAGAGATAAACTTATGCAATAACTCAAAATATGTCATTAATGAAAGCTCATGAAAATAGTATAATGTAGTATAATGGAGGACATGAACACTCCATAAATATTTTTAAAGGAACTACATTGTACCACACTACCAGTCTATATTATGCACTCTTTATATTCTCTCCTCTCTAAATTTCACATACTATAAGAATTTTATATAGAAAGATAAGTTCCTTGGTCCTTCTACCTTTGACTCTATCTTGACTCATGTACATGTGGACTACATGCACATTTACATCATAGCACATTCTAGCACTTGTGCATTTATTACATGTTGAAGTAACTACTTAACTTTGATCTAAAGTAAAATCCTCTAGTAATATACCAAAGGTGGTACATTTATATGTACCCAATAATGTAATATGTTCTCTAACACTCATCTAATAATAGGTTTTCAAAAATTGCAATTGAAGATGATTTAGAGGATGTGGATGATTCTATGAAGATGAATATTTTGGAATCTTAATTTTCAAATAACTCATAGATTCCCCACCCAAAAATAGCCAAACACTCCTAAGAGAAAACCACTGGTCTAGTTACTAGTAATTTTGAGTTCTATCTTCAACAAGGGAAAAGTCACCAAAAAAAACAAAAAATGGAGGAGAAGGTCAAATAAGGCTTTAGTTCTCAAGGAGGATCCTAACGATCTATGAATCAAGATTTAGTCTTGTTTTCTCAATCAGTAGAAATCGATTTAAATCTAGATCCCTCAGGAGTTAGTCAAATCTCCAGTAAAAAATGAAGTTGGATACAAACTAGAAGGTAGGAAGAAAAACAAATGTGGTTCAAATTCAAAAAGAAGGGAAAAATTTGGATTCAATAGGCTATTGGATGAAAAGATAGAGGGAAAATGCAAATCAATGATGAAAAGACTGGTGGGCTTTGCAAATCAGGGATGCTCTTCTTTCTATCATTTCTTTGGATGGCTTCAATTATAAAATTACCTTGTTCCTTTTTTCTTTGTATTAGCTTCTCTTTGGTTCAATCAGGGTTTTTTCTGTTCCTAGCTCAAAAAGATCTTTCTTATGTTTCTTTTGTTGAATCTTGGCTATTAGGCTTGTTGGTTTGGTTTGGCCATAGATGTAATATGTTTTTTCCTTCCTTTATTTTTAAAGTGTGTGTGTGTTTTTGTGTTGTTTTGTTTTGTTTTGTTTTTTTTTTGTATTTTTGTATTTTCGTGTTGTTTTTGTATCGTGTCTTTTTTTTGTTTCGTTTTTGTTGTTTTCTTTTGTGTTTTGTTGTTTTGGTGTTTTTTAATATGCTTTTTTTGTGTTTTGTTGTTATTTATCATTTGTATTTTTATTATTTTAAGTATACTCTTTGAATGTGTCAAATGGGATAAGCCAAATGCAAGCCGGTGAATGTTTTTTGGCAGAATATATACCCATATTTCCTTGTGTCTTACCCAAAAGTAACACCCAATATTTTTCACAAACAAAACAAAAATTAGAAAACATGCTATTCGGGGAATTTGAAGCCCTCATGTTTTCGTATTCACCCAATGTTTTTCACAAACAAAACAAAAATTAGAAAACATGCTATTCGGAAAATTTGAAGCCCTCATGTTTTCGTATTTCTTACGGTCTTCTCGTGCCTAATATATTAGGCGAAGTACAATTTCTTTCGTTCATAGAATATATTTATTATTCTGTTTAAAGGATTTAAAACGTGATAGGGGGCAAAAATTGTCCCAAATTACAAACCTTCAAAAGTAGAATTTGTCCATTTTAGTTGAATTCAATCCTTAAGAAGACACATTCCAGGCCAGTCGGCAGAAAAAATAATATATAGAAATCAATGAAGCAAATAGCTTTCACCAACAACAGCATTTGAATTTTTCCTTTCTGTTTTCTTTTATTTCCTCCATTTTGGAGGCGTGTGTGGAGAATTTCGTCGCTATCGATTTTTAGTCAGAGTGAAAACTGGCCAGATATTACGTAATTGGTGGTTCGTGTGGAGACACCGTGGATGACGACTTTTCAGTTTTATATTTTATTTTGATACATAGGCCTATTATAAGAAAATTGGTAACTGATTTTTTTTTTTTTTAACAACTGGTTACAGTTTTAAATCATATTGCTTCCAAGGGAATTGGTAACTGCCTTTCTTTTTTGAACAAGTGGTTAAAGGATCAAATCATATTGCTTTCAGTTGTAGTGTCAAATCATGGAGCTACCACTCCTTGCCTCGGTAAACACATCTCGGAGTGACAGAGACCTTGGTGGCTCAGGGTTGGTACCGCCAAGGTTGGTACCTCCGTAAAAAAGCTGGTGCACACTCAACGGATTCTAGTCAGACTACTACCTTTGCCCTAGAGTGGGCATGCCCGTGAGGTTTGAACCTAGGTCTCCTCTTGGTAAGTGCCCAACGTCTTACCAATCCACCTAACCCTCACGACAAGAAAATTCAGTTTATTCTTCCTTTAGTGTTTTATTATTAATGTTTGGTAAACCTACACGAACCCTTCCATTCTTTATTTTATTTTAAAGTGACTAAAAAATTTCATTATTCTTCCTTTGGTGTTTTATTATTAATGTTTGGTAGACCTACATGGACCCTTCCATTCTTTATTTTTTTTAAAGTGACTAAAAAATTTCAGTTTATTCTTCCTTTGGTATTTTATTATTAATGTTTGGTAGACCTACATGAACCCTTCTATTCTTTATTTTTCATTTTTTATTTTTAAAGTGAAAATCTTTTACGGGTCGTTTTGGTTTGAGAGACCACGAACAAAGGGTTTTACATTGTCAAAGTTATTTGGGAGTCACGCCGACCTTGCCCGCACCAACATTATCAATTAAATTTTGGATACCCAATTCAACTTTTTGATAGGTGAAGATTGAGGATTGCCCTCTCCTCTCCAACGAAATATGAGGCCATGGTTTATTGTCCAAAATATTTACTCATCTATTAACATCTAGTGGTATGTGTAAAATAATTAATCATCATACTTTTAACTAATTTATGTGATGGTGTTCCTTACAAACTATTTAACCTATTCCTATATTAAACTTTCATCCCATTTTAATACTCCATTTTTCAAATAAGGTCAATCGGAATATGTACGAGGCGTTTGACAATTCAAATAGTTAAATCACTATAATAAGTTGAATACTATTAGCTTAATTAAAATTTAGTTTACCCTAAGTTATATGTGAAAGCGAGACACGTTTCCAGTAAATATGTGTTAAATTAGACATAATAATTGGTTATAATTTGTTTGTGAGAAGAAAACTGCTTTTCAAAATTTTAAAAAGATTTATAGGTATATTTAAAATATTAAATATATTTAATAATTAAAAATATTAGTAAATTAATTTAGTTGAAAATTAAATTAAATTTTTATTTTTTGTTTTTTAAAAATTGAAGGTTTTTAAACTAAGTTTTATTCTCCTTCACATTTAATTTGTTATAACTATCTATGTAAAAAATAGTAACCAAGTAAAGCAAGAATATATAAAATTAGATACAACAAACAAAACTATCATCAATGTTAAGAATAGAAAAAAGATCTTCCATTGGGGACACTATCTAGGAGGATATCCATAGCAAGTGAGGTTTCCTTAGTCAAGGGTCGAGTTAGTAATTGCATCTACCACCCTGTTTTGATTTTGAAAGACGCATATGAACTCCACTATCTCAATGTATTGTCGTGTCATCTATATTTACCCAAGAATTCTCCTTATTCTCTAATCTATATTATTTTGATTACGTGGTATTTTAAAGAGATCAATAATAATTTGGAATTCTGTTTTCACCTAAGTTTTCCTCCACCCCACCTTCAAAGCCTCCTATAATCCCCTTAAGATGACATATCCCTCTACCACGTTATTAGATAAGATACCTAGGTTATTGGCAAAGATAAAGGTAGGGGCGCCATTCAAGAGATGACCTATTCCATCATGATTCTTCCTTGAGGCTACATTCATACTAATCTTACCTAGTTTCTTTAGAGGAGGTTTTCAATTCCTAATTTTGATTACCTCTACATGATTTGGGTTACCATTTTTTATATATCTACTATTGAAGACACTAGCAATCTAGATATTATCTTAATCATGTTTTGGTTAGGATTCTAAGATGTTTTTAATAGGTATTCGATTGACTCCCTCACATTGATTATTATATAATAACTTAATGATTTAATGTAATATGTAATTGATTGTTTTTAAACAACATTTTAAAAACATTAAATTAATTTAAAATTATTAAATTAAACATGATGATAATAGATAATAAATTATTTTATTTTTTATTATATAAGGAAAACCACTTTTCAAAATTTTAAAGTTTTTTATAGGTTTCTTTAAAATTTCACTATGACTTTGAATAAACCTAGAGACACAATTAAAAAAATTTCACTATATGTCAAATGCGACATAAATTCCTAAGTTATAGTTTTATTTTACTTGTTGAATTTGTATAAAATTTTAAATCATTTACTCTATATTAATACAAAGTATATATTTGTAAATTATATTATATTTTTTTTTTTTTTTTGGTGGTGGCCACGCCGATTCATAACATTCCACATGGTCCCCCGGTTTAACTACCCACTCCCCCACTCCCAGGTTAATATTTATATTATATTTAATTTTTTTATTATATTATAAATTTATGAAAAATATTTAATTAATTGAGTAGGACACTATGATCAAGGAGCAAGTCTCACATTCTCTTGTTTAAATTTTTGAAGACATTTAAAAAAATGAATGATTCTTATGAATAAAAACTAGGTAGCAAGGAAGGAACATCAAGTATGAAAGCCTTGACTTGATTGTAATAATGGGCCCGGGTTAAGATACAAAAATGGATACAAAAATGAAAGCCATGAATACTAGTTTTGTTCTTTTAAGATACAAAAATGGATTAAATAGAAAAGGATATTAAATTCCTATTATTCCATGGCCTTCCTTATAAAATGATTTTTGTTGATCATCTTTTGGAGCTAAAAGACCAAGGATATAATAATGGGTGGTAATCCATTCTTTAGGGGTAGAGATAACCTATATCTAGGATAATGGAGAGGGTTTTTCTATGGAGACACAAATTATTAAGAGAATTTCATTGTTGGTTATGGTTTTTAGACTTCTGTATCAAGTTATCAATGAGTAGGTTTCAAATATTATTAATAATACTCTAGGGGAGATCATCTAAGAGAGACCAACTACAAAGAAGCAATAAAAATATGTTAGGTATACTTAGATATGTGTTGCAATGGATATTTTAAAGCTTTTCTAAAAATCAATAGAAGACTAAATCAAAATCAATGAATGGGATCAACAACTAGATTTTGAAAAATTTACATTTTAAATCCACAAATATTATGAGACTAGACACATGACAATATATTGTAAAGTGGATATGTTTTAAAAAGGAATAAAACTTTTAAAGATTGTATAAGAATAGAAATTGGCTTAGAACAAGGAATTTCCACTCCCAAAAAGTGACAAATAAAGCCTCTCATTCTCATCAAATGGTGAAGGCCTTCATTATTCACTTAAGGAAACCATTAGAAAAAAATAACAAGGATGTATGAGACAAGGAATTAAAATGTGCAAGTTAAGATTTAGAAATAATTAAATGTGTGAAGGAAGATTTGGAGGAAAATTTTAAAACAAAGGAAAAATAGTTCAAGTGTAATCTAGGTAAATCTTCTTCATTTTCCTCATGTAATAAAAAATCAATTCTTTATAATAAAATAAAAATTAGTATAGAGTCTATCACTAGCACACTAACAATTTAAGAGCAACCTAATAAGAAAAGGAGTATCGAGAATATCTATTGCCATTTAGAACTTGAAGAAAATCACAAGTAATATGGTGGATGGTACTCACACTTTATGAATTCTAGGGAATGAGGTGGATAAAAAAGAAGCTAGCATTTTACTGTCAAGGGGTGCTTAAATAACACCTTTACAACCATAATATTCCCAAAATGGAAGATGCTAACAAGAAAACTATGACTAAGCTAATCAAATCCAATTTTCTAACTCATACTAAGCTAACAGACTAACAAATGTGAGTTGTAAGAAGCTTCATGAAATACAAGCATAGGCCTAACAATAAAAATAATATAATACTAATTACAACATGAATAATTAAGCCTAAATAATCCTAACTATTACATCCATCAAGTGTGGTCCTCATCATCCCTCCACCATAGAAGCATTAAACTTCAATGATTTCAAAAGGAAAGGAAAATTATAGAACATATCATGATATGATATTCAATGAGGATCATGTGGAATTTGAGGGTGGTGAGTGACAAGTTTGGAAGTGGTGCTTGTCGTGTTTGTGAGTATTTATGTTGAATACTCAATTTGAATCAAGTGGAAGCTAAAATTTAGATACCACATCAACAAGATGACCAAGGATAATATCAGTCTCCAAAATCAAATCGAAAAGATCCACGTTAATGATATCATGAATACCTAGATGAGCCAAAATATTAAGGAAAAAGGTATTCTCAAACACTTTTTGAAGAATGGTATAAGGCCCATAACATAGTGGTTTGATTTTACTATGTGCCTTGAATGAAAAAATGTCATTTGTCCAAATAAGACCAAACTCTTTCTCCAACCTAAAATTTTTGAGGAATACAATGCTTATCCATGGTTTGCTTTTGTTATTGTTGAATCCTCTTTAAAATTTGAAGCACTCTAGACTAAAAACTCTACAAGTTTTGGATGAAAATTGTTGCCTTATCTTGCTCCTTCTAAATGTGTATAGTAGTGAAATAAGAAAAACTTAAAGGTAACTATATCATGCCAAAGGTTGGAACCCAAGGCAAATCTCAAAGGGGGAATAGCCAGTGGATGTGTGAATGGCTTCATTGTAAGCATTTTCAATATGATTGAGACTCAAATACCACTTTTCTAGAGAAGTGTGATAATAAATCCTCAAACTATGAATAAGAGTATGATTAACTACCTCAATCTTCCCATCTGACTATGGATGGAAAGCCATGGAGAAGTTAAGGGAAACTCCCAAAATATTCCACAATGATCTCCAAAAATAACCCATAAAATATGAATCCTTGTCAGATATAATGTTGGTAGGTAGACCAAAGGAACCCCATACTATCTCAAATAAAAGTTGAGCTAAGTCCGAGGTTGATCTGGTCTTTCTACATGGAATGAACTTATACATATTATTGAACTAATCCACTACCACAAAGACACAATCATGTTGTTGAAAAATCATCAAGAATCCACTCAACAAATCCATGGAAATGCTTTCCCAAGGAAAAGAATGAATGGGAAATGGAACACTTAGGCCTAATTTTCTATTTTGTGGCTTGGAGTGGTAATAAACAACACATTGTATTAAAATTCTCAAAACATCTTGATGCATGTGGGCCAGTAGAAGAACCACTACAAGTGATGAAGAGTCTTGTGTTTCCTAAAATATCCACCATAAAGCATAGAATGTGCCTCTTTAAGAAGATACAATCGATGCTTATAAGGTACACAAAGTTTATCAAACTTATATAATAATTCATGCTTTAAACAATAATCTTGATGTAACAACCCTCCTTGGCATAACTTTTATGGACAATGAACTATGTATTGTTGTGAATGTTTAATACTATAGTTTCTTTTATGATGTCTATATGATGGAACGATTGCATTCTTTTGAGCATGGAATATGGTACTGCTAATGTATTTATGGGTGCAATACTAGGTACTCTCTTTGGTGGGAACTATGGGTGAACCACCTACAATGACAAATATTTTGGTAAATTATGGTGATAACTATCTCATCAATAGCTTAGGGTAACAAATTGCCCTTCACATAGATGCATTACATTTTTCTTGTTTTTGTGTTCACACCATTGGACCAAGAAGTTGCTTGTGCAATGAGTATTTAGATTCATGAAGTATTAATTAGTTATTGATTTTAATACTTGGGAATTATGAAGTAAATTAAATATTGGATTTAAATACTTTAGACTATTAAAATATTGATTTGATTCTAATGTTTGGAATTAAATGAAACAAATGTTAATTTTGGACTAAGGTAATCCATTGCTAATAATAAGGTTAATCCTTTTTTGGAGCGCTTTGGTATGTTTTGAGTGGCTCTTTATTAAAGACTAAAATTGGTGTGTGAGTCTTGTAAGAAACATCTTCTTGGACATTTCTTATATGATCACCTTCATTCAAGAAGGCATGCCCCATACCTTTTTCTCCTTAAAGAATGTGTTTTGGGCTGAGGATGGGTTAGAAGAAAGAATTTTGGTTTAAAATGCTTGAGGAGAGAAGATATGGGAGTAGTGTATTTTCAGAGCTAGGACATAGGAGAGCTTGATCTAGGTGCTTCCTTGTAATTTTATTTTATATTGTATGCTTTCCTTTGAGCTTGGTTTCCTCCCAATTATTGCTTACCTTGCGAAAGGATTTATTGTTATTATTTTTACCTCACCCTTAGAGTCATGTGAAGTTAGAACTATGTCTAACCTATGCATTGTTTTAAAGCACTTGATTACCATTATGCTCTTAAGTTTGGCCATTCTTGTTACTTTGAGTTTGATGTTGTTTTGCTTGTATAGCATAGTTTTGCTTCATTTTTTTAATCTTGTTGGTTGTGGCCATAGCATTCCCTTCACCTACCATGTAGGCCAATTCTATGCAGTTTGTGCATAACTATCCTTTAGAATGTTATAGGGTGTTCGTGTTGTTGGTCTGTTAATCCCTACATTATTGTGTTCATGTGGGTCATCTCGATTTGAGGACTAGATTAGATTGTCATCACTTGTTAGGGAGCAACTCAATCCAATCTGCTTGAGTTGTATATATTCCATTTGTTTGGGCATGTGTGTAGTTTAATTTTGTAGCTTTGCTAAATTTTTGATGTAATTAGGTTATGGTTTTTAGAAAATAGATTCTTTAAAAAAATTTAGCTTGCTAAGGAAAAGTGTTTATTGAAGTGAAGTTCTTTAGTTAAATGCTAGAAATATCTTTAATTAATTAGAGTGAATGTTGTTTTCCTAAAGTGATGAAATTATGGTTTTTAGGAAAGAGTTATTTAATTATTATAGCTTGCTAAGATGAAATTAATTCTAGAATTGGAATTTTATATTAGTGGATGGTTATGTTAGACTTGTAATATTTATTTTGGTTAAATAAATATTGGGTGTATATTTCCTTGTTTAAAAGAGAGTTTTTAAGACTTGAATGATTGGTTTTGAAATAGAAACTATGATAATGATTTCTGAGACTCTTGTGAGTTAGGATATCATTACAAAGAGAAGTATGGGATTCTCTTTTGGATTATTTGTTTTGAAAGAGAAACTAAATTAATTATTCTTGAAGAATCATGAGAGTTAGGGGATCGTTATAAAAATAAGTATGGGATTCTCTTTTATTAAATGGAATTTTACATGTTGGTTTTGAAAGAGAAACTAAATTAATTATTCTTGAAGACTCATGAGAGTTAGGGGATCATTATAAAAAGAAGTATGAGATTATCTTTTATTAAATAAAATGTTGTTGTTGTTTTGAAAATAGAAACCATGTTAATGATTCCCAAGACTCTTGTGGATTAGGGGATCGTTATAAATAGAAGTATGAGATTCCCAAGACTTTTTTATTAAATGGAATGTTGCATGTTGGCTTTGAAATAGAAAACTATGTAAATAATTTTTGAGAATCTTGTGGGTTAGGGGATCATTACAAAAAGAAGTATGAGATTATATTTGATTAAATGGGATGTTGTTGAAGAACACAAGCTTATTTTGAGAGGGGGGTGAACAATATAAGATAAAAAAATTCTCTTTTCTTTCAAAAGCAATAAATTCAAACAATATAAATACAATAATGAAACAATGAAAAAATCACCACACACATAAGAGACAAATATTTTACGTGGAAACTCCCTCTTGGGAGAAAACCACGAAAAAATATTGCTTATATATTTTTCAATAAATTTTGTGAGCACCAACCCACAGGAGACACCAATCCCCTATACAAGTTCATGGACACCAATCCACAGGAGACACCAATCCCTATACAAGTTCATGGACACCAATCCACAAGAGACACCAATCCCCTATACAATTTTATGGACACCAATCCATAGGAGACACCAATTCCCTATACAAGTTTGTGGACACCAATCCATAGGAGACACCAATCCCCTCTCAAGTTTGTGGACACCAATCCATAGGAGACACCAATCCCATTGCTCAAGTTCATGGACACCAAACCACAGGAGACACCAATCCCCTCTCAAGTTCATGCTTATAAAACCTGCTCAAGTCTACTCAAAAAATTGCTTATAAAACTTGCTCAAATCTGCTCATAAATACTGCTCAAATCTACTCCAAAACCTGATCTATAACCCTTGCACATTTATTCCCAAATTCAATCATTATCATTGCATAAATATGTTTACAAAACTTGATCAATAATGACATCAAGTTCTTCACCTTTTCTTTCCTCAACTAAAAGAAATTCAGACATATTCTACCCATAATTATTTTATCTTCATGAATATATAGAGAATGATATGCACTAATGTAGTAATATTCAAATGGCCAATATGTTCTTCACATTCATTAAGTCTCTCACTTCCACATATCTCACATTTATTACATTTTAAAGGTAGTTCAAGTCTAGTATTGGATAACTTACTTGTGTGTTGACTTGGAGATGCTCAAACCTTGCTCTTCTTCCACTATAAAGTGAACCTTTCCTTCTTCTTTGACTTGGCTAAATTTTCCTTCCTTGGAAATTGAATGCTTGGGTGAATATGTGCACTTAATATTCTTTAACACCTTGACTTGTTCCAAATTTGTGCCCTCCAAATCTACCTTAATAATGATGATCTTCTTCTTGCATGTGCTTTTCAAATCTAGTGAATAATTCTCTTTTTTCCTTCTTGATTTAAATATCAAATCAACCACTTTAAACCCTTATCACTCCTTAGACACTCGATATGTGTACGGCCTAAAAATACTAGTGGCTTGTGCTAGAGATATTGCAATCTAATAATTCTTGACCTTTGTGTAATGCTATCACGCTCCTTTTGATATGCCTCATGAAAACCTTCACTTTCTATTTTTGTTCAGCCTATGCAGGCTTGTTTCCCTTTAGATATGATAGTTCTATTTTATAAGTCTTCTATAAATGAGCTCCATCTAAACATATCAAATGTATCTTTACCTCTTATAAATGGTACGCTTTTATTTTCAAAAAATCTCAATCTATATTTTTTTAAAGATCGGTTATAATATTTAAATTTAATATTTAAATATTATAAGGTTTAATTCTATAATATTTTTATAACTTTAATATTTAAATTTCCAATTTATATATTAAAGAATGTATCATCCTTGACAACTCAATATTTCATCCTTGAAGATATTTTTGCCTTTAACATTAATGATAACTCAACATTTCATCCTTGAAGATATTTATGCCTTTAACAACTCAACATTTCATCCTTGAAGATATTTCTACCTTTGACATCAATGACAACATAATATTTCTAAAAATCTCCCTCTTTTTCATTAATGGCAATCCCACAACAAAATTGTCCTTTACTACAACATGGTCACAAATTGCTCCCCTGACAAGGTGATCCCCCTTACTAAAAATTCCCCCCCTTTGACATCAATGGCAAAGGCTCCTTGGGATTGTAAGATAATACACTTGATAATGTCCCCTTATCCTTGCTATTCTTGAGATGTTCAATTATGATATGGGAGTGAAAATCTCAAATTACTATGCTCCTCTTCTTGTTCTATTTTCTTTCTCCAAACTTTGGAGGACATACCCTTTTGAACATTTTGACCATCTTCTTTTTTGCTTGACTTCAAATTTTTAGGTAACATTGTTCTGCACCATCTAGCTATATGCCCAAAATTATTACATTTGTAGCATATGATGTTGTATTCCATGAGAGGTGCAAATGAATTTAAATTCTTCTTGGTGAAGCCAAATTAATTCTTAGCATATATCCTATGATTTACAACTTTATGACCAAATTTGTTACATGAGAAACAATATCCATTGAAGAAATATTGAAACTTGTTTGATTGCTTTGAAGGATATTACTACACGGTTCTCTCATTGTTGTTTCTGTGATGGTCCTTGGACCATTATTATTCTTTGTTTTCATCCTCCTTGATTCTCCCACTTATCAACACATCAACATAGGTCTTAGGTTCCTCTATAATAATTTTATTTGATGCCTCTATTTATTTTGAGCTTGATCCCCTCTTTTGTTTCTTTTGACCTTCTTCAAATTCAAGTCCAATATTTATAATTGAAGATCTCTATGCTTTGAAAATGTCACCCATAGGGTTTATGAATTTTCCAAACCTATGCATATTATCATTAGATTCTTCCACTTCCTTCCTTAGAGAGACAACCTCATGTTGTAATTTTTCACATTCCAGATCCTTCACCTTTAACTGCTCAGCCATACCTTCTTCAATTCGCTTTGCCTCTTCAGCTTTAAATTTCAATTTAATGAGTTCTTGAGATAAATTTACCTTTGTATTTTCATCCTCTTGTACTTGAACCTCCAATATTGAGTTCTTATATCTAAACCTATTTAATTCTTCAAGAGCAACTATAATTTCCTCTTCTATGTCAACTATGGCTTCCTCTTCATTTTTTGAATCATTCTCCATTTCTTGGTATTTATCAATAGGAGCATCTTCTTTCATCTTCTTAGCCATGTGTGTTCTTGTAATATCTTTCTTCAAGATGTTAGGATTTCATTAAGGAACCTAGCTCTAATACCAATTGAATAACACAAGCCTATATTGAGAGGGGGGGTGAACAATATACGATAAAAATTTTCTCTTTTATTTTTAATAAATAACTTCAATTAATATCAATGCAATAATGAAACAATGCACAAACCACCACATACATAAGAGAAAAAAAATTTACGTGGAAAATCCTTCTTGGAAGAAAACCATGGAAAAATATTGCTTATATATTTTTCAACAAATTTCATGGGCACCAAACCACAAGAGACACCGAACCCCTATACAAGTTCTTGGACACTAATATATTAGAGACACTAATACCCTATACAATTTCATTTATACCTATCCATAGGAGACACCAATCCCCTATACAATTTTGTGGACACCAGTCCACATGAGACACAAATACCCTATACAAGTTCATGGACGTCAATCCACAGGAGACACCAATCCCTTCTCAATTTTGTGGACACAATTACATAGGATACAAAAATATCCTTGCTCAAGTTTATGGACATAAATCCACAAGATACACCAATCCCCTCTCAATTTTGTGCTCGCAAAACCTACTCAAATATGCTCAAAAACCTACTTAAATCTTCTCCAAAACCTACTCATAAATACTACTCAAAGCTACTCCAAAAATTGATCTATAACCCTTGCATATTTACTCCCAAATTCAATCATAATCAATGCACAAATATTTTTACAAAATTTTATCAATAATGGCGTCAAGTTCTTCACCGTTGCTTTCCTCAACTAAAAGCAATTAAGACATATTCTACCCATAATTATTTTATCTTCATGAACATATAGAGAATGATATGCACTAATGTAGTAAGCTTCAAATGGCCAATATTTTCTTCACATTCATTAAGTCTATTGCTTCCACATATCTCACATTTATTACACTTTAAAGGTAGCTCAAGTCTAGTATTGGATAACTTTTGTGTTGACTTGGAGATGCTCAAACGTTGCTCTTATTCCACTATCATGTGCACCTTTCCTTCTTCTTTGAATTGGTTGAATTGTCCTTCCTTGGAAATTGAATGCTTGGGTGAATATGTGCACTTAATATTCTTTGACACCTTAACTTGTTCTAGATTTGTGTGCTCCAAATATGCCTTAATAATGATGATATTCTTCTTGTATGTTCTTTTTAAATCTGGTGAATAATTCTCTTTTTCCTTCTTGATTTAAATATCAAATCAACCACTTTAAACCCTTATCACTCCTTAGACACTCGATATGTGTACATCTTGAAAATACTAGTGGCTTGCGCTAGAGATATTACAATCTGATAATGCTTGACCTTTGTGTAATGCTATTGCGCTCCTTTTGATATACCTCATGAAAACCTTCACCATTTGTTTCTATTATGCCTACACAAGTTTTTTTCCCTTCATATTTGATTGTTCTATTTCGTAAGTTTCAACCTCATATATACATTTAATCATTCTTTTTTTTTGTAAAGTTTGGCACATGCATGATTATTTTAATTTTTGAAACTTTACATTATAATATTTAAATTTAATATTTAAATATTATAAGGTTTAACTCTATAATAATTTTATAACTTAAATATTTAAATTTCCAATTTAAACATTAAAGCATATATCATCCTTAACAACTCAATATTTCATCCTTAAAGATATTTCTACCTTTAAAAACTCAACATTTCATATTTAATGAGAGACAACTTGTGTAGCTTATCATTAGATTCTTCCACTTCCTTCCTTAGAGAGACAACCTCATGTTGCAGTTTTTTACATTCTAGCTCCTTCGCATTTAACTACTCAGCCATACCTTCTTCAATTTGCGTTGCCTCTTCAACTTTAACTTTCAATTTAATGATTTCTTGAGACAAATTTTCCTTCATATTTTCATCCTCTTGTACTTGAGCCTTCAATCTTGAGTTCTTCTTTCTAACCCTCTTTAATTCTTCAAGAGCAACTATAAGTTACTCTCCTATGTCAACTATGTCTTCCTCTTAATTTTCTGAATCATTATCTATTTCTTGGTATTTGTCAATAGGAGCATCTTCTTTCACCTTCTTAGCCATGTGTGTTCTTGTAAGATCTTCCTTAAAGCAATTAGGCTTTCACGAAGGAACCTAGTTGTAATACCAATTGAAGAACATAAGCTTATACTGAGAGGGGGGTGAATAGTACGAGATAAAAAAATTCTCTTTTCTTTCCAAAGTAATAACTTCAAATAATATCAATGCAATAATGAAACAATGCAAAAATCACCACACACATAAGTGACAAATACTTTATGTGTAAACTCCATCTTTGAAGAAAACCATGGCAAAATATTGCTTATATATTTTTCAACAAATTTCATGGGTACCAACCCACAAGAGACACCAATCCCCTATACAATTTTGTGGACACCAATACATAGGAGACACTAATACCCTATACATGTTTGTGGACACAAATCCATAGGAGACACCAATCCCCTATACAAGTTTATGGAGGCCAATCCATAGGAAACACCAATCCCTTATACAAATTCATGGACACTAATCCACAGGAGAGAAAAATCCCCTCTCAAGTTTGTGGACACCAATCCACATGAGACTAAAATTCCCTTGGTTAATTTCATGGACATAAATCCACAAGAGACACAAATCCCATATTAAGTTCATGCTTGCAAAACCTACTAAAATCTACTCAAAAACTTGCTTACAAAGCCTTCTCAAATCTGCTCCAAAACCTGCTCACAAACACTACTCAGAGATGCTCCAAAACTTGATATATAACCATTGCATATTTACTCCCAAATTCAATTATAATCAATGCACAAATCTATTTACAAAACTTGATCAATAATGGCTTCAAGTTCTTCACCATTTCTTTCATCAACTAAAAGCAATTAAAAGATATTCTATCCATAATTATTTTATCTTCATTAACATATAGAGAATGATATGCATTAACGTAGTAAGCTTCAAATGGCCAATATATTATTCAAATTCCTTAATTCTATCGCTTCCACATATCTCACAATTATTACATTTTAAATGTACCTCAAGTCTAGTATTTGATAACTTACTTGTGTGTTTACTTAGAGATGCTCAATCATTACTCTTATTCCACTATCATATGCACATTTTCTTATTTTTTGAATTGGCTGAATTGTCCTTCCTTGGGAATTTATTTCTTGGGTGAATATGTGCACTTAATATTCTTTGACACCTTGACTTGTTCTAGATTTGTACCCTCCAAATATACCTTAATAATGATGATATTATTATTGCATGTGCTTTTTAAATATGGTGAATAATTATCTTTTTTCCTTCTTGATTTAAATATAAAATCAACCACTTTAAACCCTTATCACTCCTTAGACACTCGATATGTGTGTGGCCTAAAAATACTAGTGGCTTGCGCTAGAGATATTGCAATATGACAATGCTTGACCTTTGTGTAATGCTATCATGCTCCTTTTGATATGCCTCATGAAAACCTTCACCATCCATTTATGTTATGCCTACACATGTTTGTTTTCCTTCATATTTGATTGTTCTATTTCACAAGTTTTGACCTTATATATACATTTAATCATTCTTTGTTTTGTAATGGTCAGCCCATGCACGATCATTTTAATTTTTGAAACTTTACCTTATAATATTTAAATTTAATATTTAAATATTATAAGGTTTAACTCTATAATATTTTTATAACTTTAATATTTAAATTTCCAATTTAAATATTAAAGCATATATCATCCTTGACAACTCAATATTTCATCCTTGAAGATATTTCTACCTTTAACATTAATGACAACTCAACATTTCATCCTTGAAGATATTTCTACCTTTAACAACTCAACATTTCATCCTTGAAGATATTTCTACCTTTGACATCAATGACAACTCAATATTTCTAAAAATATCCCCCTTTGTCATTGATGGTAACCCTATAACAAAATTGTGCTTTATTGCAACATGAACACAATGTACTCCCCCTGACAAGCTGCTCTCCCTTACTAAACACTCTCCCCATTTTACAAAAATAGCAAAGGCTCCTCGAGGCTATAATATAAGACACTTAACAACACCCCCTTGTCCTTGCTCTTCTTGAGATGTTCAATTATGATATGTGAGTGAAACTCTCAAATTACTATACTCCTCTTCTTGTTCTATTTTATTTATCCAAACTTTGGAGGACATACCCTTTCAAACATTTTGACCATCCTATTTTTTTCTTGACCTCATAAGTTCAGGGAACACTGTTCTACACCATCTAGTTGTATTCCCAAAATTATTACATTTGTGGCATATTATGTTGTAGTCCATGAGAGGTGCAAATGAATTGAAATTCCTCTTGGTGAAGCCAAAATTATTCTTAGCATTATGACCAAATTTATAGCTTTATGACCAAATTTTTTACATGAGAAACAATAACCATTGATGAAATATTGAAGCATGTCTGATTGCTTTGGAGGATATTACTTCATGGTTCTCTCATTCTTGTTTCTATGATGGTCGTTGGACCATGATGATGCTTTGTTTTTATCCTCCTTGATGCTTCCACTTCTCAACACATTAGCATAGGTCTTAGGTTCCTCTTTAATAATTTTCTTTGATTCCTTTGTTTCTTTTGAGCTTGATCCCCCCTTTTTTTTCTTTTCACCTTCTTAAAACCCAAGTACAATCTTTATAATTTAAGATATCTATGCTTTGACAATATCACCCATGAGTTTTTTGCTTTTCCCAAACCTATATAGCTTATCATTATATTCTTCCACTTCCTTCCTTAGAGATACAACCTCATGTTGCAGTTTTTCACATTCCAACTCCTTTGACTTTAACTGCTCATCCATACCTTATTCAATTTGCTTTACCTCTTCAAATTTATCTTTCAGGTCAATTAGTTCTTGAGACAACTTTACCTTTGTCTTTTCATCCTCTTGTACTTGAGCCTTCAATATTGAGTTCTTTCTAACCCTCTTTACTTCTTCAAAAGCAACTGTAAGTTCCTCTTCTATGTCAACTATGGCTTCCTATTAATTTTATGAATTATTCTCCATTTATTGGTATTTATCAATAGGAGCATTTTATTTCACCTTCTTAGCCATGTGTGTTCTTGTAAGATCTTCCTTCAAGCAGTTAGGCTTTCACGAAGGAACCTCACTCTGATATCAAATGAAGAACACAAGCTTATACTGAGAGAGGGGTGAATAGTATATGATAATTGTTTTTATTTTCTTTCTAAAGTAATAAATTCAAATAATATCAATGTAATGATGAAAAAATGCACAAATCACCACATATATAAGAGAAAAATATTTTATGTGGAAACTTCCTCTTGGGAGAAAACCACAGAAAAATATTGCTTATATGTTTTTCAACAAATTTTGTGGGCACCAACCCACAAGAGACATGAATACTCTATACAAGTTTATGAACACCAATCCATAGGAGACACAAATTTACCATACAATTTTATGGACACCAATCCACATGATACACCAATCCCCTATACAATTTTGTGGACACCAATCCATAGGAGACACCAATCCCCTCTCAATTTCATGTACACAAATCCATAGGAGACACCAATCCCCTTGCTCAAGTTTGTGAAAACTGTTAGTCTTACAATGACACTGAGAGGGGGGTGAATCAGTGTAGCTCTTTTAATCTTGAATTCACAGCTCTTAAAATAGAAGCAATTAAAACTTATAACAAGATATAGCAAGAATAACAGAAGAGCATCACACAACACAAGATTTAACGAGGTTCACCAATGTGGCTACTCCTCAAGAATGACTGCTTGGACTACCATCCAAATCCAGCCTTTGCAAAGCAACAACTTTACAATCACTTTACCAGCACCCACTGGAAGGAGCACCAACCCTTGATTTACCAGCACCTACTGGAAGGAGCACCAACCCCTGATGCCAAGCTACAACCTGGACTTGAATTATGAATCTAGAAGATTAACAGAAAGATACCTCCACTTTTACAAGATCCCGACAAGTCTACTTCACCTTAGTGATCTCTGCGCACTCTGCTCTCTCTACGAAATTACTTTGCACAATCGATGCATCACAGTCGAACGATCATCTTCTCCCTTTTGTGCACTTTGCTTCCTTTGCGAATTTTGCACTTAGCACGATTCGATACGACTTGCACTCTACGCTCTACGACCGAACTTCACGCCCTTCGACACTCACCCTTCAACATGCATTCGACGATATGTTCAACACACTTCAATTCTCCAAACAGCCCTCCTTTTATAACAATATTTTCATGAAGGAAAACCCTAATCTTAGTCGGCTGTAAACCCTACTCTTAGTCGGCTGCAAACCCTAGACTTCGTCGGCTGCAAACCCTAATCTTCGTCGGCTTACATCGGTCTTCGTCGGCTTCAACTCAACCATGAAAAACAACATGTCGCGATATCGCGACACTATTTTCTCTCTCCTCTTTCTCCTTGCTTTGGCCCACGAAAATACAACATGTCGCGATATCGTGACACTTTTTTTCTCTCCTCTTTCTCCTTGCTTTGGCCCGCAAAAATACATGTCACGATATCGCGACACTTTTCTCTCTACTCTTTCTCCTTGCTTTGGATCACAAAAATGCGACATGTCACGATATCGTGACACTTTTTCTCCTTAGTACTCTTTCCTCTTTACTTATGTCACGATATCGCGACACTTCTTCCTTCTTAGGCTTTCTCTCTCCTCCTTTAGTCACGAAAATTCGACATGTCGCGATATCGTGACACTTTTTCTCCTTAGCGCTTTCTCTTGCCTTCGGGTCGTGAAAACCCGACATGTCGCGATATCGTGACACTTTTTCTCCTTAGCGCTTTCTCTTGCCTTCGGGTCACGAAAACCCGACATGTCGTGATATCGCGACACTTTTTCTTTAGGACTCTCTCTTGCAATATGTCACGAAATCGTGACACTTTTTCATTCGTACAATCTCTCTTGCAATATGTCACGAAATCGTGACACTTTTTCTTTCGGACACTCTCTCCTGCAATATGTCACGAAATCGTGACACTTTTTCGTCCGTACAATCTCTCTTGCAATATGTCACGAAATCGTGACACTTTTTCGTACTTGCCTTTCTCTCTTGCAATATGTCATGAAATCGTGACACTTTTTTCTCCTTACTCTCTCTTGCAATATGTCACGAAATCATGACACTTTTCAAACTTTTCTCTTTCTTCAAATGTCATGAAATCTCGACACTTCTTACAACTTTCACTTTTCTTGCAATATGTCACAAAATCGTGACACTTTTTCCTCTTGCCTTTTTCTCTTCCAACATGTCGCGAAATCGTGACAGTTTTTCCACTTGCCTTTTTCTCTCGCAACATGTCACGAAATCACGACAGTTTTTCTCTTTCTTCTCTCCAACATGTCGCGATATCGTGACAGCTTTTCTTTCTTCTTCTCTCTCTTCCAACATGTCACGAAATCATGACAGTTTTTCTTCTTTTTCTCTCCAACATGTCGCGATATCACGATAGTTTTTCCTTTCTTTCTCTCTCTTCCAACATGTCACGAAATCGTGACAGTTTTTCTTGCCTACTGAATATGTCGCGATATCGTGACATTTTTCTTACTTGTCTTTTTCTTTGATCTTTTGCAAGTGGTCCACTTCGGTCTTCTTGGAAACTCACTGTCCATACTCTGAATAACCTTTGAACTCCTGTCTTCTGCATCTGAATAGCTTTTGAACTTCCTGTCCATTGAAACACCAGATCTATCTGACTATGTTGACAACAATGACAATATTGTTGCTGCACCTTGCTCAACAATCTCCCCCTTTGGAATTGTTGGCAACACATGTGCAATTTCCTGTAACTCTTCTCCCCCTTTGACAATAATACCAAAGGGCTACTGCAGACTCCCCCGAGTCCATGCACAACATTCTCGGGCAAAATTGATTATACTTAGCAAAAATCATGAACATGAGCAACAAGATAATCAAATGCTTAGATGCTCCCCCTGAGAATGTGATCCCTGTAGCTAGTCAATCTTTGGGAAGTGTGACCACTCCCAATTTATTGCGAAGGTACTCAAAAACTTCCTTGGGCAATGGTTTTGTGAAGATATCTGCTACTTGCTCTGTAGTTGGAACAAAATCCAATTTAACCTCACCTTCTGCAACTTTCTCCTTCAAGAAGTGATACCGGATAGCGATGTGTTTTGTGCGTGAATGCATAACTGGATTCTTGGAGATGTTAATGGCACTGGTGTTATCACACTTAACCGATATTGGTTCACTGAAGCGGATACCAAGATCTTTCAGGGTTTGTTTCATCCACAATACCTACGTACAACATGTTGTCGCTGCAATATATTCTGCCTCTACTGTTGATAAAGAAACTGACTCTTGCTTCTTACTGTGCCATGCAACCAATCTGTCTCCGAGATAGAATGCACCTCCACTGGTACTCTTTCTATCATCTACACATCCTGCCCAATCTGCATCTCGAATATGATATAAGGGTGAAGTCTTTACCTTTTGGATACCACAACCCATACTCCATAGTACCCTTGAGATACCGAAGAATCCTCTTTACTGCTGTCACATGAGTCTCCTTGGGATTGGCCTGAAAACGTGCTACCATGCATACTGCCTACAAAATATCTGGGTCTAGTAGGCATGTCAGTACAGTAGGCTTCCAATCATAGATCTGTACATGGTTTGATCAACAGGTGGAGATTTGTCATCTTTGCTCAACTTGTAGCCTGTCGTCATGGGAGTGCTAACTGGCTTACAATCCTCCATTGTGAATTTCTTTAGCATCTCTTTTACATATTTAACTTGAGAAATAAATATGCCCTTCTTACTTTGATTAACTTGCAAGCCGAGGAAATATGATAGTTCACCAATCATTGACATTTCAAATTCTTTTTGCATCTTATTTGCTAAATCTTTACATGACTCATCTTTGTTGCTGCCAAATATGATATCATCTACATACACAACAAGAACAATAAGATGCCCATTTTTTGTTTTGACATATAGGTTGCTATCCACCATACCTTTCTTAAACCTTTGTTGAGTGAGATAGTTGTCTAGTCTTGCATACCATGCTCGGGGTGCCTGTTTTAAGCCATATAAAGCTTTCTTCAACTTACAAACGAAGTTGGGATTATCACCAAGTTGGAACCCATCAAGTTGCTCAATATAAACCTCTTCTTCAAGTTTCCCATTCAAAAATGCTGATTTCACATCCATTTGATAAACTTTGAAATTCTTGTAGACTGCTAAAGCTAGAAACATTCTGATTGCCTCTAGTCTAGCTACTGGTGCAAACGTTTCCTCAAAGTCAATGCCTTCTACTTGTGCATACCCCTTGCATACCAATCTTGCTTTATTTCTGACTACCTGTCCGTCTTCATTCAATTTGTTACGAAAGATCCATTTAGTCCCGATTATATTTTTGTTCGCAGGTCTAGGTACTAACTCCCAAGTTTTGTTTTTCTCAATCTGGTCTAATTCTTCATTTATTGCTTTCATCCAACCTTCATCTTTGCTTGCTTCAGCAACATTCTTGGGCTCAATGCTGGATAATAGAGAGTAGTTACTTGCTACTCTTCTTCTTGTTTGAACACCAACTTTGGGGTCTCCAATTATTTGATCTCTAGGATGATTTTTCTGCCAGCTACCTGTTTTGAATTTCTTATTCTCTTCCGCTTCTGAATCACAACTTACATCATCTTGAGTCAATTTTTTGTATCTTTTCAATTTCGTTTTCCTCATCTCCTTCAATAACCTCTTCATAGATTGGGTAGTTCGTTTCATAGCTAATTACTCGTTCTTTACCTTCATCAAACTTAACATCAGCACTGTCAACAATTTTCTTGAGCCTTTTGTTGTAGCATTTGTAAGCTTTGCTTCTAGATGAATAACCAACAAAAATACCTTCATCCGCTCTATCTTCAAACTTACCAAGATTATCTTCAGTTCTTTTGATATAGCACTTGCTGCCAAACACTCGAGGTATTTTGTTGTTGCCCTTTTACCGAACCACAATTCATAAGGAGTTTTGCTTTCATGTGTTCTCAGCATGTACCTATTTTGGATATACACCGCAGTATGGACTGCTTCTTTCCAAAATCTGTCTGCTACTTTGCTTTCAGCCAACATAGTCCGTGCCATTTCCTGCACTGTCCTGTTCTTTCTTTCCACCACTCCATTTTGCTGAGGTGTCCTGGCTACTGAGAACTGTCTCCTAATACCGTATTTTTCACAGTATTCTACAAACTCCTCCGAAATGAATTCTCCTCCTCTGTCTGATCTTAAACATTTGATCCTCTTTCCTGTTTCATTCTCAACCTGGTTTTTGAAAATTTTGAACATATCAAAAGCTTCTGATTTATGCTTCAAGAAAAATATCCATGTCATTCTGGAATAGTCATCAATGCACAACATGAAATATTTGTCACCATTTATGCTTTGTGTTCTCATGGGTCCACATAAATCAGTGTGTATTAGTTCCAAAGGCTTGCTTGTGTAGTATTCTTTTGTTTTGAAAGAGACTCTAGTTTGTTTCCCCTTTTGGCATGAAGCACAAATGTTGTTTGTAGGTTTGCTGATGGTGGGAATGTCTCTCACTGCTCCTTTTGAGGTGATTTTTACTAGGTTATCAAAACTGATATGACCGAGTCTCTTGTGCCACAACCAATTTTCTTCTTCCTGTCCAATAAAACAAGCTCCTTCTGAAGTTTCTGAGAGCGTGTACGGGTTTCCAGATGTTCTTGATCCAGTTGCTATCAATTTTCCACTCGTTTGTCTTTCTCGACTTCACAACCCTGCTTCTTAAAAACTACCTCATGACCTTTATCACAAATCTGACTTACGCTCAACAGGTTATGTTTCAAACCATCTACAAACAAGACTTCTTCTGACTTAATTTTTTCGTTAATAATTTTGACTGAACCTTTGCCAACTATCTTAGCTCCATCATTGTTTCCAAACTTTACTGAACCACCTTCATATTTCTGCAACTTCTCAAATTTTTGTTTGTTACCTGTCATATGACTGGAGCATCCACTATCAAGTATCCATGGTACATATTTATTCTGTGCTTTAAATGTTGTTTGAACAATTAAGGATTCCTTTTCTTCCTTAAGTTGTTCCTTTTCTTTCCACTCCATCTTGGTAGTGGTTTTGGGTTCTTGTTTTGCTTTTCCCTTATCAGCAGCTTGTGCATGTTTTACAGGAAGTTTTCTATTTTGTCTCATCCTGTTTGGTTGAACTTTTCTTCCTTGAAACTGATTTGATGAAAATGTGCTTCTACAGTTTCTTGCAATGTGCCCAAAATTGTGACAGTTATAACATTCTACTGTATAATTCATCAGAGGAGAAAAAGCATTTCTACTGGTGAAATTCCTTGGTCTAACATTATATTTGCAGTCCGAGATTTTATGTCCATAGCCATTGCATTTAAAACAGAAACCAGAGAAGGGATAATTGAACCTGGGAGATGGTCTTTGCCATGTTGCCGTAGGAGCCATAGGTCTTCTTCTTCTTTGATGTGTGACATTGGTGAATCCATCATTGTCAGTTCTCCTTTCGAACCTGGCATTATTGCTTTCTTTTGCATGAGGCATTTTGCCTTGATCAACCTGTTTCTTATCTTCATTCTTTGTGGATTCTTCATTTCTGGCCTTTGATCCACTTGATGATTCTCCTTCGATGAAACCCAGACCAAACTTGATGCCTGCAGGTCTTTGGTCATTTATGATCTTATCCAGCTTCATAGAACTTTCTTCACGTTTGTGATAACAACTAATTTTCTTGCTCATCTCTTCTAGCTGCATTCTCAAACCAACAGTCTCTTCTTCTAGCTTGCTGCAATAGTCTATTCTCATGGTTATTTGTACTTTGAGATCTTCAGAGATTTTCTTGGATTCTTCTATCTGTACTTTCAAACTGGTTATGATTTCATTTGCATCCGCAAGCTTTCTTGAAAGTTTCTTATTCTTTTTCTTTTCTATCTCCCACTCTTCAAGTGCAGAGATCAACTCACCTTCTAGATCTACTTCAGCCTCAGGGTTTTCACCACACACTTCAGAGATCACTCCTTCTTCCTTTTCTGATTTTGCTTCTTCAAATGCCATAAAGAGAGCTTCACCTTTTTCCTCTTCAGACTCTTCTTCGGAGCTGTCTTCTGATGAACTGACATTCTTGGAGATGAAACTTCTCTTCTTGAAGTTGCCTTTTCTGAAGTTCATTTTCTTCCAGTCACTTTTTTCATGGTGCGATCCTTCATCATTTTTGTTCTGCTCTTTAAGTGGACATTTAGTCACAAAATGCCCGATGCCTCCACAGTTGAAACATTTAAATGGTAGCTTCCCTCTGTATTTCCCTTTTCCTTTTTTTTGCTTTCTAACAAAGTTTGCTTCCATTTCATCTGAAGTCCCTTCTTCCTCGGACTCTTGTTTAGTGTTTTTATTTTTAAGAGCTTTAAAAGCTGCTTCTCTGTCTGTGGGTTTAGTTCTTCCTATCCTCATTTCATATGCAGTTAAAGAACCATACATCTCATCTATACTGAAATAATTTAGATTTTTAGCTTCTTCTATCGCTGAGACTTTGGAATCAAACCTTTGAGGAAGAGATCTTAATACCTTTTTCATGATGGCAGAGTCTCCGATATCCTCGCCGAGTCCTCCGATCGCATTAATGATTCCATTAACTCTCAACATAAATGCCTCAATGTTTTCATCATCATTCATATTCAATGCTTCGAACTGAGCTCGATGTGTCTGTAACTTGGCCTCCTTGATCTTATCATCTCCTTCATGAACACTCCTCAATTTGTCCCATATTTCTTTTGTCGATTTACAGTTCATGACCTTTACTAGTTCACTGTCTCGCTAATCCACACAAGATAGCATTCGTTGCTTTTGAATTATTCTCAAATAGTTTCTTTTCGTCACTTCTTTTGGAGGAGAGGTGGGAATTGTGTATCCACTAACTACTGAATCCCAGATGTCGTATCCCAAAGCACAGAGATATGTCTGCATCCTGACTCTCCAGAACGCATAATTAGATCCATCAAACAATGGTGCTTTGTTTGATGAGAAGCCTTCACCACCTGCCATTGTGTTACTTCCAAGATCACCCTAGCTGGTTAAGCTTGTATAGGGACTTAGCTCTGATACCAATTGTTAGTCTTACAATGACACTGAGAGGGGGGTGAATCAGTGTAGCTCTTTTAATCTTGAATTCATAGCTCTTAAAATAGAAGCAATTAAAACTTATAACAAGATATAGCAAGAATAACAGAAGAGCATCACACAACACAAGATTTAACGAGGTTCACCAATGTGGCTACTCCTCAAGAATGACTGCTTGGACTACCATCCAAATCCAGCCTTTGCAAAGCAACAACTTTACAATCACTTTACCAGCACCCACTAGAAGGAGCACCAACCCCTGATTTACCAGCACCTACTGGAAGGAGCACCAACCCATGATGCCAAGCTACAACCTGGACTTGAATTATGAATCTAGAAGATTAACAGAAAGATACCTCCACTTTTACAAGATCCCGACAAGTCTGCTTCACCTTAGCGATCTCTACGCACTCTGCTCTCTCTATGAAATTACTTCGCACAATCTGCTACGTCACAGTCGAACGATCATCTTCTCCCTTTTGCACACTCTGCTTCCTTTGCAAATTTTGCACTTAGCACGATTCGATACGACTTGCACTCTATGCTCTGCGACCGAACTTCACGCACTTTGACACCTTCAACATGCATTTGACATGATATGTTCAACACACTCAATTCTCCAAACAACCCTCCTTTTATAACAATATTTTCATGAAGAAAAACCTTAATCTTAGTCGGTTGTAAACCCTAATCTTAGTCATCTGCAAACCCTAATCTTAGTCAGCTGCAAACCCTAATCTTAGTTAGCTACAAACCCTAATCTTAGTCGACTGTCATAGGTCTACGTCGGATTCAACTCAACCATGAAAAAGCAACATGTCGCGATATCGTGACACTTCCATTCTCTCTCTTTCTCCTTGCTTTGGACCACAAAAATACAACATGTCGCGATATCATGACACTTTTTTCTCTCTCTCTTTCTCCTTGCTTTGGACCACGAAAATACAACATGTCGTGATATCGTGACACTTTTTTCTCTCTCTCTTTCTCCTTGCTTTGGATCACAAAAATACATGTCGTGATATCGCGACACTTTTTCCTTCGTACTCTTTCCTCTTTACTTTTGTCATGATATCACGACACTTCTACCTTCTTACTTTCTCTCTCCTCCTTTAGTCGCAAAAATGCGACATGTCGCGATATCATGACACTTTCTCTCCTTAGCTCTTTCTCTTGCCTTCGGGTCACGAAAACCCGACATGTCACGATATCGTGACACTTTTTCTCCTTAGCGCTTTCTCTTGCCTTCGGGTCGCAAAACCCGACATGTCACGATATCGTGACACTTTTTCTTTCAGACTCTCTCTCTTGCAATATGTCATGAAATCATGACACTTTTTCATTCGTACAATCTCTCTTGCAATATGTCACGAAATCGTGACACTTTTTCATCCGTACAATCTCTCTTGCAATATGTCACGAAATCGTGACACTTTTTCATCCGTACAATCTCTCTTGCAATATGTCACGAAATCGTGACACTTTTTCTACTTGCCTTTCTCTCTTCCAATATGTCACAAAATCGTGACACTTTTCTTACTCACTTTCTCTCCTTATCAATATGTCACAAATCACGACACTTTTCAAACTTCTTCTCTTTCTTAGAACTTGTCACGAAATCGTGAAACTTCTTCCAACATACAACCTTCCTTCCAATATGTCACGAAATCGCGACACTTTTTCCACTTGCCTTTTTCTCTTCCAACATGTCACGAAATCGTGACACTTTTTCTACTTGCTTTTTTCTCTTTCAACATGTCACGAAATCGTGACAGTTTTTCTTTCTTCTCAACATGTCGCGATATCGCGACAGTTTTTCTTTCTTCTTCTCTCTCTTCCAACATGTCACGAAATCACGATAGTTTTTCTTTCTTCTCAACATGTCGCGATATCGCGATAGTTTTTTCTTTTTTTTCTCTCTCTTCCAACATGTCACGAAATCGTGACAGTTTTTCTTGCTGTTGAATATGTCGCGATATCGCGACACTTTTCTTACTTGTCTTTTTCTTTGATCTTTTGCAAGTGGTCCACTTCGGTCTTCTTGGAAACTCACTGTCCATACTCTGAATAACCTTTGAACTCCTGTCTTCTGCATCTGAATAGCTTTTGAACTTCCTGTCCACTGAAACACCAGATCTATCTGACTGTGTTGACAACAATGACAATACTGTTGCTGCACCTTGCTCAACAAAACCAATCCACAAGAGACACCAACCCATTGCTCAAGTTCATGGACACCAATCCACAAGAGACACCAATACACAAGAGACACCAATCCCCTATCAATTTCGTGCTCGCAAAACCTACTCAAATTTGCTCAAAAACTTGCTTAAAAAACCTGCTCACAAACACTGCTTAAATCTTCTCCAAAACTTGATCTATAACCCTTGCACATCTACTCCCAAATTCAATCATAATAAAGGCACAAATATATTTACAAAACTTGATCAATAATGGCATCATGTTTTTCACCTTTTCTTTCCTCAACTAAAAGCAATTCAGACATATTCTACCCATAATTCTTGTATCTTCCTAAACATATAGAGAATTATATGCACTAATGTAGTAATATTCAAATGGCTAATATGTTCTTCACATTCATTATGTCTGTTTCTTCCACATATCTCACATTTTTTACATTTTAAAGGTATCTCAAGTCTAGTATTGGATAACTTACTTATGTTTTGACTTGGAGATGCTCAAACCTTGCTCTTCTTCCACTATCATGTGCACATTTCCTTATTTGAATTCGTTGAATTGTCCTTCCTTGGCAATTGAATGCTTGGGTGAATATGTGCACTTAATATTCACTGACATCATAACTTGTTCCAGATTTGTGCCCTCCAAATATGCCTTAATAATGATGATATTCTTCTTGCATGTGCTTTTCAAATATGGTGAATAATTCTCTTTTTCACTTCTTGATTTAAATATCAAATCAACCACTTTAAACCCTTATCACTCCTTAGAAACTCGATATGTGTGTAGTCTAAAAATACTTGTGGCTTGCTCTAGAGATATTGCAATCTAACAACACTTGATATTTGTGTAATTTTATCATGCTCCTTTTGATATACCTCACGAAAACCTTCACCATCTATTTTTGTTCTGCCTACACAGGTTTGTTTCCCTTCATATTTGATTGTTCTATTTTGCAGATTTCAAACTTATACATACATTTAATGTTTCTTTGTTTTGTAAAGGTCTGCCCATGTACGATCATTTTAATTTTTTAAACTTTACTTTATAATATTTAAATTTAATATTTAAATATTATAATGTTTAACTCTATAATATTTTTATAACTTTAATATACAAATTTCCAATTTAAATATTAAAGCATATATCATCTTTGACAACTCAATATTTCATCCTTGAAGATATTTGTACCTTTAACATTAATGATAACTCATATTTTCATCCTTGAAGATAAAAACTTAATATTTCATCCTTGAAGATATTTATACCTTTGACATCAATGAAAACTCAATATTTCTAACAATCTCCACCTTTGCCATTCATGGCGACCCTACAATGAAACTTTCCTTTATTGCAACATGATCACAAACTGCTTCCCCTGACAAGATGCTCCACCTTACCAAAAAATATCCCCCTTTGACATCAATGGCAAAAGCTCCTTGGGTCTGTAACTTAAGACACTTAACAACACCCCCTTCTCCTTGCTCTTCTTGAAAATGTTCAATTATGATATGTGAGTGAAACTCCCAAATTACTCTGCTCTTCTTCTTGTTATATTTTCTTTCTCCAAGCTTTGGAGGACATACCCTTTTGAACATTTTGACCATCTTATTTTTTGCTTGACTTCATAAGTTCAGGGAACACAGTTATGCACCATATAGTTGTATGCCCAAAATTATTACATTTGTAGCATATGATGTTGTAGTCCATGAGAGGTGCAAATGAATTAAAATTCCTCTTAGTGAAGCCAAAATTATTCTTAGCACATATCCTATGATTTACAGCTTTATGACCAAATTTGTTACATGAGAAACAATAACCATTGAAGAAATATTGAAACCTGTGTGATTGCTTTGAAGGATATTGTTGCATGGTTCTCTCATTGTTGTTTTTGTGATGGTCCTTGGACCATGATGATGTTTTGTTTTTATCCTCCTTGATGCTTCCACTTCTTAACACATCAACATAGGTCTTAGGTTTCTCTTTAATCATTTTCTTTGATGCCTTTGTTTCTTTTGAGCTTGATCCCCATTTTGTTTCTTTTCACCTTCTTAAAAGCCAAGTACAATCTTTATAATTTAAGATATCTATGATTTGACAATATAACCCATGAGTTTTATGCTTTTCCCAAACCTATATATATATATATTTTTTAAAGCGAAAAACCCCTTGTGGGGCTACCTTGGTCTAAGATACCATGGACAGGGGGTTCTACATCGTCAAAGTCACCCGGGAGTCACACCCGACCCTGCCCGCACCAACATTATCAATTGGATTTTGGGTACCCAATTCAATTTTTTGGTAGGGTGGAGATTCGAACCTAGGACCTCCCTTGGAGGATTGCCCTCTCCTCTCCAACTCACCTACAACACCTGGGTTAAAACTAATTTATAGTGGAAAACACCCCTTTCGAGGTGCCACTTTCAACAAGTTGGGCATAGGAGGAATGGAGCCTTGTCGGCCTCTACCAGCACATAGGACATTCCTAACTATACCATATATCTGCAAGATGGAGACAAGGGGAATGGAACCTGGGTCGACCTCTACCAGCACCTAGGGCATTTACCACTACACCATAACAAGCATATTAAACTAATTTATAGTGGAAAACACCCCTTTCAAGGTGCCACTTTCAATAGGTTGGGCATTGGAGGAATGGAGCCTTGTCGGCCTCTACCAGCACATAAGACATTCCTAACTATACCATATATCTGTAGGATGGAGACAAGGGGAATGGAACCTGGGTCGGCCTTTACCAACACCCAGGGCATTTACCACTGCACCACAACAAGCAGATCAAACCTATATATCTTATCATTAGATTCTTCCACTTCCTTTCTTAGAGATACAACCTTATGTTGTCATTTTTCATATTCCATCTCCTTCGCCTTTAACTACTTAGCCATACCTTCTTAAATTCACTTTACCTCTTCAAATTTAAATTTCAATTAAATGAGTTCTTGAGATAACTTTACCTTTGTCTTTTCATCCTCTTGTACGTGAGCCTTCAATCTTGAGTTCTTCTTTCTAACCCCCTTTAATTCTTCAAGAGAAACTATAAGTTCCTCTTCTATGTCAACTATGGCTTCCTCTTCATTTTATGAATCATTATCCTTTTCTTGGTATTTTTCAACAGGAGCATCTTCTTTTAGCTTCTTAGCCATGTGTGTTCTTGTAAGATCTTCCTTCAAGTGGTTAGGCTTTCATGAAGGAACCTCACTCTAATACTAATTGAAGAACACAAGCTTATACTGAGAGGGGGGATGAACAATATAAGATAAAACTTTTATCTTTTCTTTCAAAAGCAATAACTTAAAATAATATAAATGCTATAATAAAACAATGCACAAATCACCACACACATAAGAGATAAATTTTACATGGAAACTCCCTCTTGGAAGAAAACCATGATAAAATATTGCATATATATTTTTCAATAAATTTCATGAGCACCAACCCATAGGAGAAACGAATCCCCTATAAAATTTTGTGGACACCAATACACAAGAGACACCAATACCCTATACAAGTTAATTGAAAGCAATACATAGGAGACATAAATCCCCTATACAAGTTCATGGACACCAATCCACATGAGGCACCAATCTGCTATACAAGTTTGTGGAAACCAATCGAAAGGAGACACTAATATCCTCTCAAGTTTGTGTACATCAATCCATAGGAGACACCAATCCCATTTCTAAAGTTCATGGATACCATTCCACAAGAGACACTAATCTTATCTAAAGTTTGTGCTCACAAAAACTGCTCAAAAACCTGCTTACAAAGCCTGCTCATATCTGCTACAAAACCTACTCACAAAAACTACTCAAATTTGCTCCAAAAATTTAAAAATAACCCTTACACATTTACTCCCAAATTCAATCATAATTAATTCACAAATCTATTTACAAAACTCTATCAATAATGGTGTTAATTTCTTCACCTTTTCTTTCCTCAACTAAAATAAATTCAAACATATTCTACCCATAATTATTTTATCTTCATGAACATATAGAGAATGATATGCACTAATGTAGTGATGGAGAGCCAAACTTTCTCAAACCAATTCTCATTCAAAAATTTGGAAAAGATCCCTCAAAAACCCTCATTCTGTGGCTATATAGCTAAAAAAATCCTAAAAACTGAAAATGAGTCGGATGGGGCCCAAAATTGGGGTGCACATCCCTATTACAATAGACAAGCCAAAAATAAAGTTTCCAGTCCTAAATCTAAATACATTAGGATATATTAACCTTCGAACAGCTCAAAAAGCATAAAAAACTAGGTAAGTAATTTTAAAACCTAATTTTGGGGCACTAGATGATGGAATTTGGCCCTAAAAACTGGATTTTTTGGACAAGTATTTGTTTAGAACTCTTCCAACTCGCTCCCTGTCAAATTTCATGTCAATCGGAGCTATGGTTGATAAGTTATGGCCCCGGCAATATGCACTAAAATTTAGGAAAAAAAATAAAATTTCCCAAATTTCGTTGGATGCTCCTGCATCATGTAGTAAGCTTCAAATGGCCAATATGTTCTTCACATTTCTTAAGTCTGTTTCTTCCACGTATCTCACATTTATTACATTTTAAAGGTAGCTCAAGTCTAGTATTGGATAACTTACTTGTGTGTTGACTTGGAGATGCTCAAACCTTGCTCTTCTTCCACTATCATGTGCACCTTTCCTTCTTATTTGAATTGGCTGAATTGTCCTTCCTTGGCAATTGAATGCTTGGGTGAATATGTGCACTTAATATTATTTGACACCTTGACTTGTTCTATATTTGTGCCCTCCAAATCTTCCTTAATAATAATGATCTTCTTGCATGTGCTTTTCAAATCTAGTGAATAATTCTCTTTTTCCCTTCTTGATTTAAATATCAAATCAACCACTTTAAACCCTTATCACTCCTTAGACACTCGATATGTGTGCAACCTAAAAATACTAGTGGCTTGTGCTAGAGATATTACAATCTGACAATGCTTGACCTTTGTGTAATGCTATCACACTCCTTTTGATATACCTCATGAAAACCTTCACTGTCTATTTTTGTTCTGCCTACACAAGTTTGTTTCCCTTCAAATTTGATTGTTCTATTTTACAAGCTTCAACCTTATATATACATTTAATATTTATTTGTTTTTTAAAGGTCAGCCCATGCACGATCATTTTAATTTTTGAAATATTACTTTATAATATTTAAATATTATAAGGTTTAACTCTATAATATTTTTATAACTTTAATATTTAAATTTCCAATTTAAATATTAAAGCATTTATCATCCTGTACAACTCAATATTTCATCCTTGAAAATATTTTTACCTTTAACAACTCAACATTTCATCCTTGAAGATATTTTTGCCTTTGAAATTAATGAAACTTAATATTTCTAACAATCTCCCCCTTTGTCATTGATGGCAACCCTACAAAGAAACTATCCTTTATTGCAACGTGATCACAAACTGCTTCCCATGACAAGATACTCCCCCTTACTAAAAACTCTCTCCTTTTGACATCAATGGAAAAGGCTCCTAGGAGCTGTAACATAAGATACTTGAAAACGCCCCCTTCTCCTTGCTATTCTTGAGATGTTAAATTATGATATGGGAGTGAAAATTCCAAATTACTATGCTCCTCTTCTTGTTGTACTTTCTTTCTCCAAACTTTGGAGGACATACCCTTTTGAACATTTTGACCTCCTTTTTTTGCTTGACTTTGGAATTTTAGGGAACACTGTTTTGCACCATCTAGCTATATTTCCAAAGTTATTACATTTGTAGCATATGATTTTGTAGTCAATGAGAGGTGCAAATGAATTGAAATTCATCTTGGTGAAGCCAAAATTATTCTTAGCGCACATCCTATAATTTACAACTTTATGACCAAATGTATTACATGAGAAACAGTAACCATTGAAAAAATAATGAAACTTGTCTAATTGCTTTGGAGGATATTACTGCATGGTTCTCTCATTGCTATTTCTATGATGGTCCTTGGACCATTATGATGCTTTGTTTTCATCCCCCTTGATGCTTCCACTTCTCAATACATCATCATAGGTCTTAGGTTCCTCTTTAATAATTTTCTTTGATGCCTTTATTTCTTTTGATCTTGATCCCTCCTTTTGTTTCTTTTGACCTTCTTAAAACCCAAGTCCAATCTTTATAATTTAAGATATCTATGCTTTGACAATGTCACCCACAATTTTTTGAGAGAGACAACCTCATGTTACAGTTTTTCACATTCCAGCTCCTTCACCTTTAACTGCTCAGCCATACCTTCTTCAATTCACTTTACCTCTTCAAATTTAAATTTCAAGTCAATGAGTTCTTGAGAAAACTTTACCTTTGTATTTTCATCCTCTTGTACTTTAACCTTCAATATTGAGTTCTTCTTTCTAACCCTCTTTAATTCTTCAAGAGAAACTATAAGTTCCTCTTCTATGTCAACTATAGATTCCTCTTCATTTTCTGAAACATTCTCCATTTCTTAGTATTTGTCAATAGGAGCATCTTCTTTCACCTTATTAGCCATGTGTGTTTTTGCAAGATCTTCCTTCAAGTGGTTAGGATTTCACTAAGGAACCTCACTCTAATAACAATTGAAGAGCACAAGCTTATGCTAAGAGGGGGGTGAATAGTATAAGATAAAACTTTTCTCTTTTCTTTCCAAAGCAATAACTTCAAATAATATCAACACAATAATGAAAAAATGCACAAATCACCACACACATAAGAGATAAACATTTTATGTGAAAATTTCCTCTTGGGAGAAAACCACGACAAAATATTGCTTATATATTTTTCAATAAATTTTGTGGGCACCAAACCATAGGATAAACCAATCCCCTATACAGGATCGTGGACTCCAATCCACAAGAAACGCAAATATTCTATACAATTTTATCAACACCAATCCATAGGAGACACCAATCCCCTATACAAGTTCAAAGACACCAATACATTGGAGACATCAATGCCCTCTTAAGTTTGTGGACACAAAACCATAGGAGACACCGATCTCCTTGCTCAAGTTCATGGAAACCAATTTGTAATAGACACCAATCCCCTCTCAAGTTCGTCCTCGCAAAACCTACCGAAATATGCTCAAAAAATTGCTTACAAAGCATGCTCAAATATGCTCCAAAACGTGCTCACAATCACTGCTCAAATCTGCTTCAAAAATTTATCTATAACCCTTGCACATTTACTCCTAAATTCAATCATAATCAATGCACAAATATATTTACAAAACTTTATCAATAATATCGTCAAGTTTTTCACCTTTGCTTTCCTCAACAAAAATCAATTCAGATATATTCTACCCATAATTATTTTATCTTAATGAACATATAGAGAATGAAATGCACTAATGTAGTAAGCCTCAAATGGCCAATATGTTCTTCACATTTATTATGTTTATCACTTCCACATATCTCACATTTATTACATTTTAAATGTAGTATTGGATAAATTACTTGTGTGTTGACTTGGTGATGCTCAAATCTTGCTCTTCTTCCACTATAATGTGCACCTTTACTTCTTATTTGAATTGGCTAAATTGTCCTTCCTTGGCAATTGAATGCTTGGGTGAATATGTGCACTTAATATTATTTGACACCTTGACTTGTTCTAGATTTGTGCCCTCCAAATCTGCCTTAATAATGATGATCTTCTTCTTGCATGTGCTTTTCAAATCTAGTGAAAATATCTCTTTTTCACTTCTTGATTTAAATATCAAATCAACCACTTTAAACCCTTATCACTCCTTAGACACTTGATATGTGTGTGACCTGAAAATACTAGTGGCTTGCACTAGAGATATTACAATCTAACAATGCTTGACCTTTGTGTAATGCTATCATGCTCCTTTTGATATACCTCACAAAAAACTTCTTCATATTTTCCATTATGCCTACATAGGTTTGTTTACCTTCATATTTGATTGTTCTATTTCATAAGTTTCAACCTTATATATACATTTAATATTTCTTTATTTTGTAAAGGTCAGCCCATGCACGATCATTTTAATTTTTGAAACTTTACTTTATAATATTTAAATATTATAAGGTTTAACTCTATAATATTTTTATAACTTTAATATTTAAATTTCCAATTTAAATATTAAAGCATATATCATCCTTGACAACTCAATATTTCATCCTTGAAGATATTTTTACCTTTAACATTAATGACAACTTAGCATTTCATCCTTGAAGATATTTCTGCTTTTAACAACTCAACATTTCATCTATGAAGATATTTCTACCTTTGAAATCAATGACAACTCAATATTTCTAACAATCTCCCCCTTTGTAATTGATAGAAACCCTACAGAAAAACTATCCTTTATTACAACATGATCACAAAATGCTCCCCCTAACAAGCTATCCCCCTTACGAAAAACTCTCCCCCTTTGACATCAATGGCAAAGGCTCCTCGAGGCTGTAAGATAAGACACTTGATAATGCATCCTTCTCCCTGCTCTTCTTCAGATGTTCAATTATTATATGGGAGTGAAACTCCCAAATTAATGTGCTCCTCTTCTTGTTCTATTTTCCTTCTCCAAACTTTGGAGGACATATCCTTTTCAACATTTTGACCATCCTCTTTTTTCTTGACTTCATAAGTTATGGGAAAATTATTTTGCACCATCTAGTTGTATGCCCAAAATTATTACATTTGTGGCATATGATGTTATAGTCCTTGAGAGGTGCAAATGAATTGAAATTCCTCTTGGTGAAGACAAAATTATTTTTATAACAAATCCTATGATTTATAGCTTTATGACCAAATTTGTGACATGAAAAACAATAACCATTGAAGAAATATTGAAACCTATCTGATTGCTTTGGAGGATATTATCACATGGTTCTTTAATTGTTGTTTATGTGATGGTCCTTGGACCATGATGATGCTTTATTTTCATCCTCCTTGATGCTTCCACTTCTCAACACATCAGAATAGGTCTTAGGTTCCTCTTTAATAATTTTATTTGATGCCTCTATTTATTTTGAGCTTGATCCCCCATTTTGTTTCTTTTGACCTCCTTCAAACCCAAGTTCAATATTTATAATTGAATATCTTTGTGCTTTGACAATGTCACCCATGATTTCTATGCTTTTCCAAACCTATGTAGCTTATCATTATATTCTCCCACTTACTTCCTTATAGATACAACCTCATGTTGTAGTTTTTCACATTCTAGCTTCTTCATCTTTAACTGCTCAACCATACCTTCTTAAATTCACTTTGCCTCTTCAAATTTAACTTTCAAGTCAATGAATTCTTGAGACAACTTTACCTTTGTTTTTTCATCCTCTTGTACTTGAGCCTTCAATATTGTGTTTTCTTTCTAACCCTCTTTACTTATTCAAGAGAAACTATAAGTTCCTCTTCTATGTCAACTATGGCTTCCTATGTATTTTTCAAATCATTCTCTATTTCTTGGTATTTTCAATAGGAGCATATTATTCCACCTTCTTAGCCATGTGTGTTCCTGTAAGATCTTCCTTCAAGTGCTTAGGCTTTCATGAAGGAACCTCACTCTGATACTAATTGAAGAACACAAGCTTATACTGAGAAGGGGGGTGAACAGTATAAGATAAAACTTTTATATTTTCTTTCCAATGCAATAACTTCAAATAATATCAATACAATAATGAAACAATGCAAAAACCACCACGCACATAAGAGGTAAATATTTTACATGGAAACTCCCTCTTGAGAGAAAACCATGACAAAATATTTCTTAAATATTTTTCAACAAATTGCGTGGGCACCAATCCCCTCTATAATTCCATGGAAACCGATCCACAGGAGACACCAATCCCCTATACAAGTTCATGGACACTAATTCATAGGAGACACCAATCACGTATACAAGTTTGTGGACACCTATCCATAGGAGACACCAATCCCCTATACAAGTTTAGGGAAATCAATCCATAGGATACACCAATCCCCTCTCAATTTCATGGACACCAATCCACAAGAGAAACCAATACCCTTGATAAATTTCATGGAAAATAATCCACAAGAGACACTGATTGCCTCTCAAGTTCGTGCTTGCAAAACCTAATCAAAACTACTCAAAAACCTACTTATAAAACCTGCTCAAATCTGTTCCAAAACCTTCTCATGAACAATGCTCAAATTTGCTCCGAAAATTGATCTATAACCCTTGCATATTTACTCAATCATAATAAATTCACAAATCTGTTTATAAAACTTTATCAATAATGACATCAAGTTCTTCATCTATTCTTTCCTCAACTAAAAGCAATTCAGACATATTCTACCCATAATTATTTTATCTTCATGAACATATAGAGAATGATATGGAATAATATAGTAAGCTTCAAATGACCAACATGTTATTCACATTTATTAAGTCTGTCACTTCCACATATCTCACATTTATCACATTTTAAAGGTAGCTCAAGTCTAGTATTGGATAACTTATTTGTGTGTTGACTTTGAGATGCTCAAAACATACTCTTATTCCACTATCATGTGCACCTTTCCTTCTTTGAATTGGCTAAATTGTCCTTCCTTGGAAATTGAATGCTTGGGTGAATATGTGCACTTAATATTCTTTGACACCTTGACTTGTTCCAGATTTATGCCCTCCAAATATGCCTTAATAATGATGATATTATTCTTGCATGTGCTTTTCAAATATAGTGAATAATTATTTTTTTCCCTTATTGATTTAAATATCAAATCAACCATTTTAAACCCTTATCAATACTTAGACACTCGATATGTTTACGGTCTAAAAAACTAGTGGCTTGTGCTACAGATTTTGCAATCTAACAATGCTTGACCTTTGTGTAATGTGATAAGGATCCTTTTGATATACCTCATGAAAACCTTCCCCGTCTATTTCCATTCTACCTACACATGTTTTTTCCCTTCAGATGTGATTCTTCTATTTCACAAGTTTCAACCTTATATATACATTTAATCTCTATTTGTTTAAGGTCAGCCCATGCACGATCATTTAAATTTTCAAAACTTTACTTTATAATATTTAAATTTAATATTTAAATATTATAAGGTTTAACTCTATAGTGTTTTTATAACTTTAATATTTAAATTTTCAATTTAAATATTAAAGCATATATCATCCTTGACAACTCAATATTTCATCCTTGAAGATATTTTTGCCTTTAACAACTCAACATTTCATCCTTGAAGATATTTTTGCCTTTGATATCAATGACAACTCAATATTTCTAACAATCTCCCCCTTTGTCATTGATGGCAACCATACAATGAAACTGTCCATTATTGCAACATGATCACAAACTACTCCCCCTAACAAGTTGCCCCCCTTTACTAAAAAATCTCCCCTTTGACATCAATAGCAAAGGCTCATCGAGGCTGTAAGATAAGACACCCTCTTCTCTCTACTCTTCTTGAGATGTTCAATTATGATATGGGAGTAAAAATCCCAAATTACTATGCTCCTCTTCTTGTTCTATTTTATTTATTCAAACTTTGGAGGACATACTCTTTTGAACATTTGACCATCCTATTTTTTGCTTGACTTAGGAAGTTCAAGGAACACTGTTTTGCACCATCTAGATGTATGCCCAAAATTATTACATTTGTAGCATATGATGTTGTAGTACATGAGAGGTGCAAATGAATTGAAATTCCTCTTTGTGAAGACAAAATTATTCTTAGCACAGATCCTGCAATTTACAGTTTTATGACCAAATTTGTTACATGAGAAACAATAACCATTGAAGAAATATTGAAACCTATCTGATTGCTTTGGAGGACATTACCGCATGGTTCCCTCATTGTTTTTTCTGTGATGGTCCTTGGACCATGATGATGCTTTGTTTTCATCATTTTATTTGATTCCTCTATTTCTTTTAAGCTTGATCCCCCTTTTTTTTCTTTTGATCTTCTTCAAACACAAGTCTAATATTTATGATTGAATATCTTTGTGCTTTGACAATGCCATTGACAATTTTTGTGTTTTTTCCAAAACTATGTAGCTTATCATTAGATTCTTCCACTTCCTTCCTTAGAGAGACAACCTCATATTGCAGTCTTTAACATTCCATCTCCTTCACCTTTAACTACTCATCCATACCTTCTTCAGTTTGCTTTACCTCTTCAACTTCAACTTTCATTTCAATGAGTTCCTGAGACAACTTTACCTTTGTATTTTCATCCTATTGTACTTGAACCTTCAATATTGAGTTCTTCTTTCTAACCCTCTTTAATTCTTCAAGAGAAACTATAAGTTCCTCTTCTATGTCAACTTTGGTTTCCTCTTCATTTTTTGAATAATTCTCCATTTTTTGGTATTTTTCAATGGGAGCATCTTATTTCACCTCCTTAGCCATGTGTGTTCTTGTAAGATATTTATTCAAGCAGTTAGGATTTCATGAAGGAACCTCACTCTGATACCAGTTGAAGAACGCAAGCTTATACTGAGAGGGGGGTGAAAATTCTATGATAAAAAAATTCTCTTTTCTTTCCAAAGAAATAACTTCAAATAATATCAATGCAATAATGAAATAATGCACAAATTACCACACACATAAGAGATAAATATTTTACGTGGAAACTTCCTCTTGGAAGAAAATCATGAAAAAATATTTCTGATATATTTTTCAACAAATTTTATAGGCACCAACCCATAGGAGACACCAATACCCTATACAAGTTCTTGGACACCAATCCACATGATACACCAATTCCCTATACAAGGTCATGGACACCAATCCATCGGAGACACCAATCCCCTATACAAGTTTGTGGATACCAATCCATAGGAGAAACCAATATCCTTTACAAGTTTGTGGACACCAATCCATAGGAGACACCAATCCCATCTTAAGTTGATGGACACCAATCCACAAGAGACACAAATCCCCTTGCTCAAGTTTGTGGACACCAATCCACAAGAGACACCAATCCCCTCTCAAGTTTATGCTTATAAAACCTACTCAAACATACTTGAAAACCTTCTCATAAAACCTACTCAAATTTTCTCCAAAACCTTCTCATGAACACTCCTCCAAAACTTGATCTATAAACCTTGCACATTTACTCCCAAATTCAATCATAATCAATGCACAAATATGTTTACAAAAATTGATCAATAACGGTATCAAGTTCTTCACCTTTGCTTTCCTCAACTAAAAGCAATTCAGACATATTCTACCCATAATTATTTTATCTTCATGAACATATAGAGAATGATATGCACTAATTTTGTAAGCTTTAAATGGACAATATGTTCTTCATATTCATTAAGTCTGTCGCTTCCACATATCTCACATTTATTACATTTTAAAGGTAGATCAAGTCTAGTATTGGATAACTTACTTGTGTGTTGACCTGGAGATGTTCAAACCATGATCTTCTTCCACTATCATGTGTACATTTCCTTCTTCTTTGAATTGGTTGAATTGTCCTTCCTTGGAAATTGAATTCTTGGGTGAATATGTGCACTTAATATTTTTTTACACCTTGATTTGTTCTAGATTTATGCCCTCCAAATATGCCTTAATAATGATGATATTCTTTTTGAATGTGCTTTTCAAATATGGTGAATAATTCTCTTTTCCCCTTATTGATTTAAATATCAAATCAATCACTATAAATACTTATCACTCCTTATACCCTTGATATGTGTGCAACCTAAAAATACTAGTGGCTTGTGCTAGAGATATTGCAATCTGATAACACTTGACCTTTGTGTAATGCTATTGCGCTCCTTTTGATATACCTCATGAAAACCTTCACTGTTTGTTTTTGTTCTACCTACACATGTTTGTTTCCCTTCATATTTGATTATTCTATTTCACAAGCCTTATCTGAATGAGCTCCACATAGATGTATCAAATTTATCTTAACCTCTTACCAATGGCACACTTTTCTTTTCAAAAAATTTCAATCTACAATTTGTATTGCTACTGTTGTCTATAATTTTCTTTGGATGAGACCTTCCTTCATTGTCCTTCTACTTACTTGAAGTTATTTGGAGATGCTTGTATGCATGTCAACTTAAACGTAGTCTAGTATGCTCTTTATGAAAATCAAATCCATGTTCTTCCCTAGGGATCCGTTGTCTTTATTTCAACACAGTATTTAGGTATTTTGCTACAATCTGAAAATGATTTCTATGTCTCAATTAAACTTCTCAACAATAAATCTTCCTTCATCATAGAAGTACTTTCCTATGCCCTTATTCAATGTGGTCTTTATTTCTAAATACAATGCCAACTGGATGCTCTACCATTGCCCTTCTGTAATGTGACATTCACCTAAGATCCAACGAACATATGCCTCAACTACCTTCTCTGCTGCACCATAATCCTTCTATGACATGGTCTTTGCCTAAGCTCCAATGAGCGTGTGCCTCAAAAACCTTCTTTGCCATGTTGTCTCCCTCCTATGATGTGGTCTTTGTCAAGCTCCAACAATATTTTTATAATATTTTTGTCGAGCTCCAACTCAATAATATTTTTATAACTTTAATATTTAAATTTGCAATTTAAATATTAAAGCATATATCATCCTTGACAACTCAATATTTCATCCATGAAGATATTTCTGCCTTTAACATTAATGACAACTCAACATTTTATCCTTGAAGATATTTTTGCCTTTAATAACTCAATATTTCATCCTTGAAGATATTTCTGCCTTTGACATCAATGATAACTCAGTATTTCTAATAGTTGCATCTTTCTTGTCGAGTCTTATCAAAACCCTCATTTTTTTCCTACTTGCACCTTCAACTTTAATACCCATTCTTTACCTAATTATTTGGTGATTTTCCTCTAATTATTCTAAGGCATAATTATTTTGGGATTCTATGTGATTGAAACCATCAACATCTAATTCATTGGATTCTCATTAGTATGTTTTCATACTATCAATTTTTCTATCATCTTGACATGCTCCTTCTTTCATAATTTCTTGCTTTATTTTTCATGACCCACATTGGCATTACTAGCTATCCAATTAGTAAATGATATTTAATTCTTAGTTGTGTTGTTTTTATGGATATATACTTCTAATATTGTGTCCATTTTGTATAAGAATATGGTATTGTTGATGCTCTACTTGGTTTCAGGATCAAGTACGCTCATGGGTGGATAAAAGAATTGTCCACAAGGAATGAGAAACCATATTGAAGAGGAAATGATGATGATGACTCGTTCATAAAACAAATATAGGTAACAAGAATTAATACCCTTTCATGTAGGTGTATTATGGTTTTCTTATGATCATATTTTTAACATTGCACTAGGAAAGTTGCTTGCAATGAATCTCCTTAACATGAGTTAGTGATAGCTTGTGTCTATCTTAAATAAGGAGCCACTCATTTAGGGATTAGAAAATGGTATGGAATATCAAGAGAATTTATTTCTTCCAACATATGGCATGTTGGTTCTGATTATCTCCTTGTGTATCCTTGAAAGAATTATTTGGTTGATAATAATCTTCATTTGCCTAAGGTTGATAAATAATCCTTTAAAATAATGCTTGAGCTTTTAAGTGTGAGCATTACTTTATGAGTCTGTTTGCAACATTAAAGAAGCCACATTTTTGCCTTGGTGGTGGTGGTGGTGCTTTTATTTGTCCATGCATTTATGTGGAGGTGCCTATAATAGTGGGTGCATTTGTGTTACTCATATCTTCTTGTTGAGAGTGCAAGAGAATGTAACGCTCTTGCTAGGAGTGGGTGCTTGAAATGTGCCAAGAGCATTACTTACATATTCTCTTTCCTAGTTGGCACTTGAAACCTTCTTGCTAGAAATAGGATGTTGGCTTGACCAAGAGGGTGCATGGACATTGAGGGTGGATATGAAGGATAGGAGTGGTAGAGAGAAACCAAGAATGAGGGACAAAGCTTCGGCTTGGAGAAGGTAAAATCGAACGATGATTTTTAGGTGATATATTTGAAGAACATGAACTTATACTGAGAGGGGGGGGTGAACAGTATAAGATAAAACCATTTAATAATTTTAATTTCAGATAGCAGTGGCATCAACATAACATTAAACAAGATAGAAAGCATCACACATAAAAGACCCATTTTAACGTGGTTCACCCAAGGTGGGCTACTCCACGGATAAAACTTTTCCTCTAAAAGTTATATCAAAACCTCTGGGGAATCCTTCCCAATTACAATGTTTATGAGCCTCAGCCCAAAGGAGACACCTTCCCCTAAATCTGCTTTGCTAGTGATCCTCTAGAAGACCTCTATCTCTTTTGCCCTTAGCAAGTGGAACTCTTTCCACAGAAAGACACCCGTCTTCCCCGCTCTGGCTGGAGATCTCTCGTCCTCAACTCGTCACAAGCAAGCTGGTCCTCTTTTCTCGCACCAAAACACAGTCCTTCGGTATGGCACAATTCTGTCCTCTTTCTTTGTTCTTTTTGGCACTTGGTTTGGAAAACAATTCTTCACCGTCTCGCACAACTACAACAAGCATAGTCTTCTTAAACTACAAGAGACATTCTCTTCTCAACTTACAAAGCACTTGATCACCGTTTGTCCTTCACAACCGTTCGCAATTATAGCAGCATCTACTACACGCACTTTTCTTTCTCTTACCCAAACCATGCGAACACAACGCAATCACAATAGAATCTTCTCTGCCCAGTCTTCTCATAAACAATAGCACATACTTCATGTATACAACAACATAGACTTCTACACTTAGAAGATTCAAGAAACGTACTTTGATGCTGCAGTCGGACTTCGCTCTCTGCTTTTTCGATTGTGAACCTTGCTTGTCGCACTAACTCTGTGAACGCCACGCTTCGAAAGCACACATCAATCCACACACAAAAATGCTCAAACAATCCTCCTTTAATACCCATAATCTCAAGATGAAATCTTGTTCTTTAGTCGGCTGATCAATCTTTTAATACGTCGTAAACCTTATCCTTCGTCGCCAAGGTTAACTTCGTCGGCTTCAACCGCCTCTGTTGTCCTCGTAGCTTTTCTCGCGTGAAGCTCAAACATGTCACGATATCGCTACGCCTTGGTCTACCGTACACCTTCTTTGGTTTGTTGTCACATGAAATCGCTACACTACAGCTTTTGCTGACGTCATCGCAAATCTTGTCGCGAAATCGTGACGCTCTAGACTTCACTGCCTTCTTCTCCGTTGTCATGAAATCGTGACACTACAGCCTTTGCTGACGTCATCATGAAACTTGTCATGAAATCACGACGCTCTAGACTTCACTGCCTTCTTCTCCGTTGCATGAAATCGCGACGCTACAGCTTTTGCTGACGTCATCATGAATCTTGTCGCGAAATCGCGACGCTCTAGACTTCACCTTCTTCTCCTTGTCATGAAATCGCGTGATGCTACACTTTTGCCGACATCATCAACTCTCGAAATCGTGACACCTCTTGCTTCTTCATCCTTTTCTTGGTTTGCACTAGCGAAAATGAAACATGTCGCGAAATCGTGACATTTTCTGCATCCGTACGACTTCTTCGAAACTTGTCGTGAAATCGTGACACTTCCTGCAACTCAACACTGCCAACTCAACTTGTCACGAAATCGTGACACTTTCTGCATCCGTACAACTTCTTCGAAACTTGTCATGAAATCGTGACACTTTTTGCCCGCTGTGCTTCTCGCCTTCCTACATGTCACGAAATCGTGACAGCTTTGGCCAAACTTTCTCTCTCCTCAACCATGTCGCGAAATCATGACACTTTTGCCCGCTTTGCCTCTCGCCTTCCCGCATGTCACGAAATCATGACTTTCTCTCTCCTCAAACATGTCGCGAAATCGTGACAGCTTTTTCCAAAGAACTCGCAAACTTATTCTACTTTATCTTTTTCTGGATTTTTGGCAATCGGGCTACTCCGATTTTCTTGGAGACTTACCGACCAACAGAAACCTTCAACAAAAACACATCCTTGGACTTAAAAACAAATTGCTCCAATAGTTCCTCGACATCAAAAACAACATCTACCAATAGCTCCTTGACATCAATGACAACAACTAAACTTAGGCAAGGGCAATGTACTCAAGGTACCCAAAATTGCCAACAATCTCCCCCTTTGTCATTGATGGCAATCCTTATCTAAAACACATCTTTCAAGAGTCAAAACAGAATTCAATCTCTCCAAGTTTTGCTCCCCCTGAATTGAAGCTTTCCTCTTCTCTTGAAAAACTCTCCCCCTTACTTAAATCTCTCCCCCTTTGTCATCAATGGCAAAGGGTCACCTTTGGGGCTTGGGACTAAGAATGAGCCTCTTAGCTTAGTCCCTCCCCCATCTCCTGATGAGGTGATTAATCTCGAGGTGAGAGTACAACTCCCAATTTCTCCCTTAGATACTCAAACGTATCTTTTGGAAGGGGTTTGGTGAAGATATCTGCAATTTTCTCTTTAGTGGGTACATATTCTAGCTTGACCTACTTCTCTTGCACTTTTTCCCTTAGAAAATGATACTTGATAGAAATGTGCTTCGTCCTTGAGTGCATTACCGGATTTTTAGAAATACTTATGGCACTTGAATTATCACAAAGAATAGGAATAGGTTGTTCATGCATGACTTTGAAATCCTCCAAGGTTGTTTTCATCCATAAAACCTGAGTACACCCAGCCACTGCTGCTATGTATTCAGCTTTTGTTGTAGATAAGGAAACTGAAGGTTGTTTCTTACTTAGCCAAGAAACCAGACTCTTTCCTAGAAAGAATGCTCCACCACTAGTGCTCTTCCTATCATCAATACTTCCTGCCCAATCCGCATCTGTATAGGCTGTGAGGGTGAAATTACCACCTTTGGGATACCAAAGCCCAAAATCCATAGTGCCCTTCAAATATCCGAATATCCTCTTGACTCGCCATAACATGAGATTCTTTTGGAGCTGCCTGAAATCTTGCTACTAATCCAACGGCCTCGCATGATATCCGGTCTCGGTAGCCGTACTATATAGTAAACTCGCCAATCATAGATCTCGTACAATTTTTGATCTCGCTCGGGGATTCATCATCCTTACTCGTATTGCACCCTCGTAATCATTGGAGTACATACAGGTTTGCTGTCCATCATCCCAAATTTTTTTAACATCTCTTTGATATATTTTTCTTGAGAAAGAAATATACCATTTTTTGATTGCGCAATCTGCAGTCCTAAAAAGAATGACAACTCTCCAATCATGGACATCTCGAATTCCTTTTGCATGGTGTTGGCAAAAACTTTGCACATCCGAGTATTATTTCCCCCAAAAATAATATCATCGACATAAACAACTATGATAATCATATCATCACCTTTATTCTTAATGTACAAGTTGCAATCTGCCACGCCTTTCCTGAACCCTTGTTCATGAAGATACCCGTCAAGTCTTGAGTACCAAGCCCTGGGTGCTTGCTTTAACCCGTACAATGCCTTTTTTAGTTTACACACATAGTCTGGCTGTTCTGAAAGAGACACACCTTCTGGCTGTTCTACATAGACTTCTTCATCCAACACTCCATTTAGAAAAGCAGACTTTACATCCATTTGAAACACTTTGAAAGAATTGAAACTAGACAGGGCCAAGAACATTCTGATCGCTTCAAGACGAGCAACGGGCGCAAACGTCTCTTCGAAATCAACACCTTCGACTTGAGCATACCCTTTGCGTACTAACCTCGCTTTGTTCCCCGACAATCTTTCCATCCTCATTAAGTTTATTTCTGAAAACCCATTTTGTGCCAATGACATTCTTATTCTTAGGTCTTGGAACCAAGTCCCGTGTTTCACTTTTCTCTATTTGATTTAGCTCTTCATCCATTGCTTGTACCCAAAAATCATCTCTACATGCTTCACTGAAATTCTTTGGCTCAATCTGAGATAACAATGAAACATTTGCAGATTCATGTGAAGAAATGACTCTTCTTCTCGTTTGCTTGCTATTTGGATCACCGATGATCAAGTCTTTGGGATGATGTTTCTGAACATACCGTGAAGGGGTTTTGGGAAGCAACTCGTTGTTTTTCCTCTTCTTCATCCGACACTTCTCTGAATTCTTCTTGACAGATTCCATCACCGAGTTCCTTGACCGGTTCTCTTATTCCTCGTCTTTTCATCTACCGTCACATTTATGCTCTCTACAACCGTATGAGTTCTTTTGTTGAAGCATCTCGTAGGCCTTACTTTTTCTAGAATATCCAAGAAAAATTCCCTCATCACACCTAGGATCAAACTTACCTGGATTTTGATCTTCCCTTCTGATGAAGAACTTACTCCTGAATACTTTGAAGTGTTTAACTGTAGCCGGTCTTCCTTTCCATAGCTCATATGGAGTTTTATGATGATTGACTCTGAGTTGAGCCCCGGTAATGATGTGGACTCGCTGTATTTATTGCTTCTCTCCAAAAACCATCTGAAATTTTTGACTCATCTAACATTGCTCTCGCCATATTTTCAATAGTTCTATTTTTTCTTTCAACTACTCCATTTTGTTGAGGAGTTCTTGCTGCTGAATATTCTCTTTTGATTCCATGTTGTTCACAGTATTCCACGAATTCATTTGAAGTGAACTCTCCTCCTCTATCTGATCTTAAGCATTTGATTCTCTTGTCAAGTCTCATTTTCAATCATTTCTTTAAAAATTTTAAATTTTTCAAAAGCTTCAGATTTTTCTTTGAGAAAAGTAACCCAAGTCATTCTCGAGTAATCATCTATAAACAACATGAAATAGCTATCTCCTTGAATGCTCTGAGTTCTGGTAGGACCACACAAATCAGTATGAATAAGATCCAAGGGTTTGGACGAGGAATACCCTTTCGATTTGAAACTGGTTCTGGTCTCTGCTTACCATGTTGACAAGGACCGCAAATGATGTTTTGAGGCCTTTTTATTTTGGGCAAGTCTCTAACTACTTCCTTGTTACTAATACCGACCAGATTATCAAAACTCAAATGTCCCAATATTTTATGCCACAACCAACTCTCATCTTCTTGAGTTAGAAGGCATTTTTCTCTTTTTATCTCGCTCAACATGTAAAGATTGTTTGGAGTCCTTGTAGCTTTAGCAATAAGCTTTCCATTTAATTCTTTACTTATCTCACATCTATCAGAAAAGAAAGATACTATGTGCCCTTGATCACAAAGTTGACTCACACTAAGCAGATTATGTCTTAGCCCTTCTACATAAAGCACGTCTTCTGTTTTGGATTTCCCATCCAAACTAAGAGTTCCTTTACCACAGATCTTTGCGGACCTCGTTATCTCCAAAACCGACTCGTTCCTCCGGTTGCTTCTTTTAAAGACAAAAATTTTCCTTTTTCGCCACCATATGTTTTGAACAGCCACTATCAAGATACCATTTTTCTACTTTGTCTTGAGCATGAAAAGCAGCTTGAACTATCATTGACTTAGATTCTATCACATTCTTCCTTTTTGAGACCTCAAAGCTAAATTTATCCAAGCCGCACATCCTTGCTATATGCCCAAAATTCTTGCACTTGTAACACATGATATTTTTATTCATAAGAGGTGCAAATGAGTTAACATTTTCCTTACTATGACTCTTCGGAGATTTATTGCAATGCATAGCTATGTGACCAAATTTTTTACAGGAAAAACAATATCCATGGAAGGTATTATGTAACCTGTTTTGATGCCTTGGAAGTTTGTTCTTCTTGCGATCAACTGGAATCCATTTCTCTTCATAATGAAGATTGTTCTTGCTTGAAGATCCTGTTTCATACATGGTGATGCCATCCTTCTTTTCACACGTAAAATTCTGTCTGAGAGTTGACTATTCTAACTTTACTCTAAGAGACATAATCTCTCCTTCTAGTTTCTCACAATCAGCCACTTTTTCTTTTAGAACTTCTGTTAGAACTTGTTCAATCTTCTTCCCTTCTTCAACAAGAATTTTGAAATCTATAATATGTTGAGCCAATTCTGATCTTGCTATCTCTTTTTCTTGACAATGCTGCTTAAGAACATAATTCTCTTCCCTGAGTTTCTCAAGCTTTCTCAAGGCCAAGAAGAATTCACTCTTGAGATCGAATTCAAACTTTTCTGAATTTACATGTTCCTCTATTAGATCCTTCTCCAAGCTGTTAGGCTTTTTCTGGAGAGACCCACTCTGATACCAATTGAAGAACATGAACTTATACCGAGAGGGGGGTGAACAGTATAAGATAAAACCATTTAATAATTTTAATTTCAGATAGCAAGTGGCATCAACATAACATTAAACAAGACAGAAAGCATCACACATAAAAGACCCATTTTAACGTGGTTCACCCAAGGTGGGCTACTCCACGGATAAAACTTTTCCTCTAAAAGTTATATCAAAACCTCTGGGAATCCTTCCCGATTACAATGTTTATGAGCCTCAGCCCAAAGGAGACACCTTCCCCTAAATCGGCTTTGCTAGTGATCCTCTAGAAGACCTCTATCTCTTTTGCCCTTAGCAAGTGGAACTCTTTCCATAGAAGACACCTGTCTTCCCCGCTCTGGCTGGAGATCTCTCGTCCTCAACTCGTCACAAGCAAGTCGGTCCTCTTTTCCCGCACCAAAACACAGTCCTTCGGTATGGCACAATTTTGTCCTCTTTCTTTGTTCTTTTCAGCACTTGGTTTGGAAAACAATTCTTCACTGTCTCGCACAACTACAAATATGTCTTCTTAAACTACAAAGCATTCTCTTCTCAACTTACAAACACTTGATCACCGTTAGTTCTTCACAACCGTTCGTAATTATAGCAAGATCTATCGCATGCACTTTTCTTTATATTACCCAAACTATGTGAACACAGTTGCAATCACAACAGAATCTTCTCTGCATAGTCTTCTCATAAACAACAACACATACTTCGTGTATACAACAGCACACAACACATTCTACACTTAGAAGATTCAACGAAACGTACTTTGATGCTGTAGTCGGACTTCGCTCTCTGCTTTTTCGATTGCGAACCTTGCTTGTCGCACTAACTCTGCGAACGCCACGCTTCGAAAGCACACATCAATCCACACCCAAAAATGCTCAAATAGTCCTCCTTTAATACCCACAATCTCAAGATGAAATCTTGTTCTTTAGTCGGCTGATCAATCTTTTAATACGTCGACTGTAAAACCTTATCCTTCGTCGACCAAGGTTAACTTCGTCGGCTTCAACCGCCTCTGTTGTCCTGTAGCTTTTCTCACGAAGCTCAAACATGTCACGATATCGCTACGCCTTGGTCTACCGTACACCTTCTTTGGTTTGTTGTCCGAAATCGCTACACTACAGCTTTTGCTGACGTCATCGCAAATCTTGTCACGAAATCGCGACGCTCTAGACTTCACTGCCTTCTTCTCCGTTGCTGTCATGAAATCGTGACACTACAGCCTTTGCTGACGTCATCATGAAACTTGTCACGAAATCGCGACGCTCTAGACTTCACTGCCTTCTTCTCCGTTGCTGTCACGAAATCGTGACGCTACAGCTTTTGCTGACGTCATCATGAATCTTGTCACGAAATCGTGACGCTCTAGACTTCACTGCCTTCTTCTCCATTGTTGTCATGAAATCGCGATGCTACAACTTTTGCTGACATCATCAACAACTTGTCGCGAAATCGTGACACCTCTTGCTTCTTCATCCTTTTCTTGGTTTGCACTAGCGAAAATGAAACATGTCACGAAATCGTGACATTTTTTGCATCCGTACGACTTCTTCGAAACTTGTCGCGAAATCGCGACACTTCCCGCAACTCAACACTGCCAACTCAACTTGTCATGAAATCGTGACACTTTCTACATCCGTACAACTTCTTCGAAACTTGTCGCGAAATCGTGACACTTTTTGCCCGCTGTGCTTCTGCCTTCCTGCATGTCGCGAAATCGTGATAGTTTTGGCCGAACTTTCTCTCTCCTCAACCATGTCGCGAAATCGTGACACTTTTGCCCGCTTTGCCTCTGCCTTCCTGCATGTCGCGAAATCATGACTTTCTCTCTCCTCAAACATGTCACGAAATCGTGACAGTTTTTCTAGAAGCCTGCAAACTTATTCTACTTTATCTTTTTCTGGATTTTTGGCAACTGGGCTACTCCGATTTTCTTGGAGACTTACTGACCAACATAAACCTTCAACAAAAACACATCCTTGGACTTAAAAACAAATTGCTCCAATAGTTCCTCGACATCAAAAACAACATCTACCAATAGCTCCTTGACATCAATGACAACAACTAAACTTAGGCAAGGGCAATGTACTCAAGGTACCCAAAATTGCCAACAATATTCCTCAGTTTACCTCTAAATAATAATCCCTCCTATTGCTCACCTGCTTGTACCCTTTTGGTTGCCTTAGTTGTCATGTTTTCTTATTGGTTTCTTTCCTGCACTTGCTTGGGTTTTTATTTATCTTTTTTGAATTTTGGATTGATCTCCTTGCTTGCATAGAGGATGTAGAACCTATGAATTTTTGTAGGTATAAGGAGCTTGTGTGACATTGAGGCATACCACCTCCTTGCTATATTCATTTAGGAAGACCAATATACTTTTGTTCCCTTAGCTCCTATGACCTCCTTCACCTTGCATTTGGTTTGAGATTAAACTTTAGGCTTATGCACCCTTAAACCCTTGTTATTGCCCACCAAATTTTTGTATGCGTGTTGAGTTTTGCTATCCATATCATAGTTTGTGTGTGGAGTATCTGGTTGGTGGATGTGCAAGGTGGTCAGTGCTTTCAATTATGCTTGGGCCTCTCACAGGGTTTGGAATGCACTATTGGAATGCATGGGTCGACTAGACAGAGTCATCCTAACTTCCTTTGCTCAGTTCTAGATTTAATATTTTGGTTGCTTTATTAAGCTTTGGTAATATTAAGCTAACATGATATTTCATGTTAATTAGAAGAAAAAAATTTGAGTCTAAACTCAGATTAACTTAATGTTGGTAGATTAATTGTTTATTAATCTTTGTTCTTTGCAATTATTCCAAGAAATATTAGGATTGTAAAGTAATCCAAGGGTAGATTAATTGATCACTAACCCTTAGTTTTATGAATAATCATAAGATAGATTATTGTTTTCAAAACTTTAGATTTGCTTTATTAATCAAATGGAAGATTAATGCATTAAAATATTTATTTTCATAATCAAATGATAGATTATTGATTTTAATACTTTAGATTTTCTTTATTAATTAAATGGAAGATTAATGCATTAAAATCTTAATTTTTATAATCAAATTATAGATTCTTGATTTTAAAACTTTAGATTTGCTTTATTAATCAAGTGGAAGATTAATGCATTAAAATATTTAATTTAATAATCAAATGATAAATTATTGCTTTTAAAACTTTATTTTTGATTTATTAATAAAATGGAAGATTAATGCAAATTAATATCTAGTTTTATAATCTAAGGATAGATTATTGCAATAGTCTTTTTAATAATATCAATTCATATTTAGTTTACATTTAATCAATTGATAGATTAATGCAAGTTTGGTTTTGCAATTTAATCAAAGGGGAGATTAATATATGGTAATATTTTGATTAATTTACTACAATATTAAGTTTAGAATTAATCTATTATTAATGGAAACCTAAGGTTGGAATTACTCTAACAATGGACTAATTTAATTAATCTAAAGGATTAATTTATTGTAAACTTTGGCTTGTTGTTAGCCCAACCAAGGATAGATTAACTTAAAGATTTAGGTATGGAATTAATTTGATGATAAATTAATTTAATTTGGAATTAATATGAGGATAGATTAATTTAATTTGGAATTAGTCTGAGGATAGATTAATTTAATGTTTTGGATTTGGAATTAATCTAAGGATAGATTAATGGAATATTATATTTAGTGACAATCTAATGTTGGTAATCCAATAATGGATTTAAGGGTTTACACATGAGAATAATTTGTGTTGGTTCTAATGGATTTAATATTTTTATTACTTTAGGGATTCATCAAGTGGAGAAGAAATAAAAACTAAACCAATATGTAGTGAGAAATTCAAACAAGGAAAATATGGATGAACAGGGAAGAAATTTGAGCCAGAACGGAAAGGTAAAATCAATGGCTAATTTTTTCTCTCCTATTTTTCAATGATATTAATTACTTGGAGTGTGAGGAGTTTAGGCAATCACCCTAGATAAAATGCAGTCAAAAAAATTATCATAAATATGAGTCCAGATATAGTTTTATTACAGGATACCAAAATGCAAGGAGAATATTTATGAAAACTAAATAGGAGGATATGGCAAAAAGGAGAGATCCTTACTCAATTTGCATAGGGGAAATCAAGTGGATTGAACACTACGTGGAATCAATAATTATTCCTAGAAATAGGGGGACCTCTACGAGAGGGGTGTTGATGGTACGGTTACAAAATAGGGAAAGTGGGAAAAATTGAACTATAGTTAATTTTTATGGAGCACAAACAGGAACAGAGGGATCATTGGGCAGCCATCCAAACTTTCAAATACAACTACCCAAAGGACTAATAGATTGTGGGAGGAGACTTTAATGGAAATATTAGAATAGAGGAACAACAAGGAAGCAGATCCATGTTGGAGGAAAAGGATAGGTTTTTTTCATCAATAACATGTCAAATGAATCTAATAGATATCCCAACTGTGGATAGCTCCATGACCTATACAAATAGAAGAAAGGAATGGGAGATAGTCAAATATTGCTTGGATCATTTCTTCATGGGAGAGGAACTATATCTACATACCAAGCATCAATCGAGGGTCATGGATAGGATTTCTTTAGATCATTTTCCAGTAAGCCTTACCATAGAAGAAGATAATCATAAAGTTCTAGTAACTTTTTAATTTGATCTATGGTGGCTAAAATATGAGGATTTGGGGGACCGCATAAAGGAGTGGTGGGAATTAGGGAAACCAAGATTTGGGACAACCCAATTCAATTTTTACAAACAACTAAAATATGTTAGGACCCAACTAAAGGAGTGGAGTAAACACAAGAAGGAACTCACTAGAATCCAAAAGAATGAAATAAATGATCAAAAGGAGAAGATTGCTCAAGAGATAATACAAGGAACTATTATGGAAGATATTTTGTAATGTGAGGCATAAATTTTTAGGTTAGAGGAAGCTTTGGAGGAACAAAAAGAGATCTATTGGATGCAAAGAGCCAAAGTTACATGGTTAAAGGAGGGAGATCAAAACATAACTTTCTTTCATAAGATAGCAACAACTAGAAGATAAAAATATAGAATTACAGGTCTTACAAATATGATTGATCAGGTAAAAAGTAGTGGTAGTGAAATGAAAACTATAGAAAATTAGTACTTAAACACTCTTTTTAGTAGCAATAAAATTTTGAATACAATATGGTAAGATAAGATACTAGATGCAATTCTGCAATTAGTCAAACCAGAACAAAATAAATTCTTAATGGAGGAAATTTCTCTAGAAAAGACATCATAGATCATACAAAAAATACAAATAGTAAAGACCCCAGGACCAGATGGATTCCCATTTAATTTTATCAAAAATTTTGGGAAATTGTGGTCCAAGCAATGGTAGAGGCAGTGGAGGAAATCAGATAGAGAAATAAAATATTTTTTTTATCGGTTAAATTTAAATTAAAGTGGGTTTTTATCAAGGGACCCAAAACTTGATTACAATAAGTCACCAGAATTTTTCTTAAAAATCCATAGGAAATCCCAAGGATGGACTTAAGGAAAGGCTTGAGGAAAGCCTTCAAGATAGGAAATAGGAAAACCTTCAGGAAAGACAAAAGGAAAGCCTTGAGGAAGGAAGCGAGGAAAACACATGGGAATCAAGAAACCAAAAAATTGAAAAGCCCACCTAACAGGAAATAGAAAACGCAAAATTTTTTAACGATCAATCCCACCTAGTTACAAATTTGAACAACCCAATAGGCAGGAAAATGAAACATCCCACTTAGGGGAAACCAGAAACTAGGATAAAGCATCAAACCACACAGGGGAAAACCAGAATATGATAAAATACAATATCCCATGTAGGGGAAAACCAAAATCTAGGAAAATGCAATAACCCACGCAGGGGAAAACCAAAAATCAGGAAAAAAAACAACCCTCCATCATAGGGTGAAACTAGGAAACTACAAATAAGGAAATCCCACCTAAGAAAGGATAAGAAACAAGAAGGGATGCTAGAAAATCAAATGACCAAAAATAACCCGCATCCCAAATAGGTCTGTAAAGTGGAATAACAAACTAAGGATCTCCACAGGCCATAAAATCCTCTTGCAGTGATGCAAGGAAACTATGAGGATGTCATCAGAAGTAGAGGAAGCAACAAATGTAGAATAACACACTACAGGAAAGTGACAGGAAAGTTCCCAAGGAACCCAAAAGGAAGGAGCCATGGGGAGAAACAATTGTAAGTGATAAGCACATGCCATTCTAGACTATAAGGATACAATAAGAAACTCTAGACAACCTTCAACATCACCAATGAATAACTTTAGGGAAATAGATGAGGAAGTCTAGTAGAAACCTAGTAACAAGCAACACAAAGACCCATGATCAAAGCCACAAAAAATGTTGAGAGCCCACCAAACCCATGCTAATGATCCCAAAGAGTAGAGTCACAGGACAAAGCACATGATCACACCAAACCAAAAATATGCTATGTAAAATTGATCATGAATCCACTTTCCCATAGCCACAACAAACCACATTTGAAGAACCAATGAAGGCCAAAACCAAGCAGAAACCTGCAAAAAACCTAGGAAAAAAATTGATAACTCTAAGGAAAACCCCTGAAAAAACCCAAAAATCCTAGGGAGGGTCCTAGGGAAGAACCCAGGGATGTCCCAAGGTCCTAAGGATGAACCCAAGGACATACCAACAACCAAGCACATGAAGGAAACCTACCAGAAGTTAAGGAAAGGGGTAGACAAATGGAGAAGTAACCTCCCACCCTAGGGAGATCATTTGCAACACCATCCAACCAAGAACAAAGGGTTAAGGATGTGCCAAGAAAACCAGGACAGAACCAGGGACCTGGGATAGGACCAAGGAAGGGCATCAAGAAAGTGGAGAAGGACTTCCCATTGAAGTCCCCTATAGAGCCCCCCTCTTGAGTAAGCAAATGTTAAAAGACTTGAATCATACTTTTATCACTTTAATTCCTAAGAGCCCGCTTAGTGAGATAATTGATAATTATAGGCCTATTTCACTATGTAATATAGTATACAAGATATTAAAAAAGCTTATGGCAGAGAGGTTAAAACCTTTTTTACCAAATTTTATTTCAAGTGAGCAAGGTGGTTTTGTTAAAGGCAGACAAATTCTATATGGAATAGTAGTGGCATAGGAAGTGATACACACAATATCCAAGCAAAAGGACCTAGGTATGTTTATTAAATTAGATCTTTCTAAAGCCTATGATAGAGTAGATTGGTATTTTTTGCAAAGGATTTTAGAAAAATGGGCTTTGCAGAGGAGTGGAGAGATTGGGTAAAATCTTGTACATAGACCACATCATTCTTAGTTCTAGTAAATGGAAGACCCTCTCCCATGTTCACAATAGGAAGGGGGTTGAGGCAAGGGGACCCTCTTTCCCTTTACCTTTTTATCCTTTATGTAGAGGGTCTAGGGAGACTATTAAAAAAATAGATACAAGAAGGGAGGCTAAGGGGTCTAAAAACCAATTCTCAAATTGAGATAAACCACCTCCAGTTTGTGTATGATACAAATTTTATTAGTCAAGCCAATATCCTAGTAGAAAGAAACATAAAAGAAATTTTAGATGGGTATACTCAAGCTATAGGGAAAAATTTTAATGGAAAAAGATCTCAAATAGTTTTTTTCAATACAATGAAGACGGTGAGATATAAATTATACAATTTTTGAACTTCATGGAAACTCCTTTATCCATACAGTATTTAGGAGTACCTTTATATGCAAAAGAATCAAAAAGCAAGGAGTGGAAAGGGCTAATTGAAAAACTTCAATATAAGTTGAGCAAATTGACACACAAATGGATAAACTTGGGAGGAAGTCTTACAATAATTAAAGTTATGCTACAAGCTATCCCAGTTTATAAAATTTCTATTTTTTAGGCTCCAAATAAAATTTTGAAAGATATTGATAAACACACAAGAAATTTTTTGTGGTCAGGTGCAAGGGAAGAACAAAAAATAGCACTAGTTGGGTGGGAGAAGATATGTCAACAAAAAAAACAAGGAGGATTGGGGATAAGATCAACATCTCAAAGTAGCAAGGATCTAGAATAGAATTTATAATTGAGATGGATTACAACTACTTGGATCTGATGCAATATATTGTTACAAGCTAAATATTACCCAGGAGTGGCTAAGAAAGACATCCCAAGACACTGAGTGGAAGGAGAGGGATCTATAGTATGGAGAACAATGGAAGTAGACCAAGATTTAATAAAGCCATACATATATTGGTAGTTAGAGGATGGAAAGGAAGCCCTATTCTAGGAGGATTCATGGAATCAATCTCAACAAATTATTCAGACATTCCCAAATATGGAGAGTTGGAAAGTAAAGCTCCAAAATGTAGGGTGGTGGAAAGCCTCCTCCTATATGAAATCATGGAATCAACATGTGTCAGAATTACTACAATGGAAACATCCTCGAGAATGGTCAGTGAGGGGGATAGAGGAACTAACCAAAAAACTATGGAGACGTCTTCAAAGACAATCAATTCAGGATGGTTCTACGAGGGATATGCTTGGATGGGGAGGAATAAATTTGGGAATATATAAGGCAAAGGAGGGATACAAGGTATTTTATGGATATGAGATTACCCCAACACCAATTCCATGGATATTTATCTAGAAAAAGGAAGGATGGCCAAAAATTAACATTTTATCATGGCTGATTAACCATAAAAAATGCTTGACATTTGATAATCTGAAAAAAAATGTTTCTATGGGCCTTCCAAATATGTTATGTGTGGAAAGCAAAGGAGACCTTAAATCACCTATTTTTTAGGTGTTATTTTTCTAAAGACATGGATCAATTTTTGGAGGCATATGAGGTAAAATTATGAAATATTTGAGAGCCAGGAAAGCTTTTATGAAAAATAGAAACAATGCAACTTTAATACTAAAACAATGAAAAAGGCATGGAAGTTAGGATCTAGCTTCATATGGTGGTAGTTATGGCTAGAATAAAATGTACATATATTTAGATCAGAGCATAGAACAAGGGAGAAAGTATGGAAGAGGATTATGAGTAAGGTAATGGAAACACTATCTTTTAGATTACATGAGGTAACAAACATATAAATGGAGGAAGTGACTATTTTATAGAGCTTTGGAATGATTGTAAAAGAAAAATAATTAAGGGTTGGATGTGCAGGTGATATCTCTTCAAATAAAATAGAGTGGAGACCTCGTACCAGAGAGTGGGTGAAGACAAACACATACGAGGCTTCTACTAAAAACCCTATAAAATCTAGTTTCGATATTATAATTCAAAATTAGAAAGGATAATAGGTGTACTAGAGAGCAAAAGGTATGATAGAGACAAAAAATAATGAAGTAGAAGGACATGTGATATTTTCAGCATCAATGATAGCTACAAATCTACATTTACATAAGCTATGGATAAAGATAGACTCTTAGATACAAGATGCAATCTTGGATCCTATAAGACCCTTTCAAGTGCTTGGAATTAGTGAGAGAAGGAAGGTGGAAGCAGTTAAAAATATTTGAAAGGTTTATTTGGATGTTTTTATTACACATATCAAGTGAGAAGGAAATAGAGTGGAATATTATTTAGAAAAATGGAGAAAAGAACTAGAGGACGGGAAATATGTGGACTCTCATATGGAAGATTAGATAAACTAATACCAAAGAATCCAAGGGATATGAGAGGTGGTACAAACAGATAGCAGAATAGGAAGAGTAGCTAGTGATTCTAATGAATCTATCATAGTTAGGCCATAGAGTGAAACATCATGAAGATAGAGGGATGGGTAATTTTTGAGCTAGGTGGGATTGGTGGAGAATTTTTTTTCACCTATATCTCTTGTCAAGCTCATCTTACTTTGTAATACAGTTTCTATAAATATAATATATTTTTCATTTTTTCAAAAAAATAATGCATGATTTAGAAATAGATGGAATTAAATATTTGTAGAAAATATTTTTGGAAGAAGTATGGTCTTCTTTGCTTTGTGTCACTGTATTTAATTGATCCATACAAAACTACATGATTTGAAAATAGATGGAATTAAATTTATGTGGAAAATATTTTTGGAAGAAGTATAGGCTTCTTTGGTTTGTGTCGTTGTATTGAATTGATCCATACAAATATGCATGATTTGGAAATAGATAGAATTAAATATTTTCCAAAAATATTTTTGAAAAGAAGTATGGGCTTCTTTTGCTTGTGTTACTATATTGAAATGACTCATATAGAAAAGCATGAATTGGGAAATGAAAGAGAAATATATTGTGGAGATATATTGCTTGCTTGTAAAAATATATTGTTTGGGTTAGAGGAATATACTGTAGAAATATATTGCTTGTCTGTGGAATATATTATGGAAATATATTGCTTGCTATATGGAATATATTGCAAAAATATATAGTTTATTTTCTGAATATTTATTATGTAAATATATTACTTATATATTGTGAAAATAAATTGCTTGTTTTTCTTTGAGGAAAAGAAAGCTTGGAATGTTTATTTGGATGTGGAGTCCATTGTAAAGTGAAGTATTATGGGTTATTTCACATAATCTCTTAAAATGGGCATGAAGTCCATTTGGAGAGAAGAAATAAAGGGGTTTCCTTACTTTCTATATTTTAGTACATGGAAAAAAAAGCTAGGCACATAGTCCATCTTGGATGAAGAAATTTATGGGGTTTCTTCATGTGATAGTTTTAAAATAAACTATAAGTATAAAGGATTAGTTTCTATATGAATACTTGATGTAATGGATTAAGTATGTAGAAAGTAAATGGCTTGTTTATTTTCTTATGGTTTCATTGGATGCATGGAATATGAAATAATCATTTGGAAATGCATTCAAACCGACATATGAGTTGCTCTTATCCCTACCATCCTATTAATATACTATGAATGTTAAGGAAAGAAGATGTCAAATCATGTGTGTTGATTACTCAATTATTCATGGAATCATGTGAATTATTTAGCTGAAAATCACTCTTGGTGAAAGAGGGTTTATTATAATAGAAGCAAAGACTATTCACTTGTAAATCTAGACCTTTGATTACATGATGCTATTGATTATTGATTTTATGTTTTCATCCATGATGTTGGACTTAATAATTTGATCTAAATATTTCATTAGATTTATTGCAAGCTTTAGATAAGATGATATTTTACTTCCATTCTAGAGTTTCTATTTTATTAATTCTTACAGAGAGAGAATTATTCTTGGGCTTATATGGGTTTCTTTGGGATGGGATCTAAATATAACCTTATATAAAACTCACATTCTTAACTTGGGTTGTTATGGGATAGCAACACCTAGTTCCTGTGTCCATGAGAAGATAACCATGTGGAGTGATTGTTATTTAGAGACACATTGTAAATATGGGGAAGACAAGCATGAATTTTTTTGGATCACCACAAAGGTGCAATTAAACTAGACTACGACATCACGACTAATGGATCTAGCATAGGATGAATTATAGTTGAAGGAATTAGCATGCCCCTCTCTAAAGGCTAAGAAAGGATAATCCTAATGCTAAGTTCAAGAAGTATGCATTCATGGAGAATGCCAAAAATGTAGTGAGACATTTTAAAAGCATCCTCTATATCATAGAGGTATATGAGGTAAACCCCAACTACTTATAAGAGCTTGGCCTCTCATGTCCACTTAAAATAAGAAAATAAAATTTAAATTTAATATAAGCATAAGATAATATAGAAATATGCCCTTAACAAAGGCCTTAATTTTTTGCAAAGGGTATGAGAAGCATATTTTGTTAAGGAAAATAGGCCTACCTCAAAACCCACAATTGGGTGCAGGTTAGGAACAACTTGACCAAACCACCGCTCCAAAATTCATCCTAGGGATGTGAAGGTTTCGCAAGAAGGGTCCTATAACATTGCTCTTTATTTTTAATTTTCTCAAAAGCTTACTTGTCAGATAAAAACTTGCCTTGGCCCTTTTGAAGTTTATATATGCTCCTTTAAGTATTTTCAACTTTGAATTTGAAACAAATTTTGTCATTAACATTATAACCTTGGAAAAACAAACAAGATTGCTAGAAGTCTCAACCAACTTTTTACATTTTCTATATCATGCCTATAATTAAACACATCAATTTGTTGCTCAATCTCAAGTTTAAAAAGTAAATTATCCATAGAATGACAACATGCAGGTCAAAACTTTAGAACAAAGCTTTACAAGTTTTATTTAGATAATAGTGATCATTTAAGAATGTAAAGGCACTACTAACTTCAACAAACTAACTCCAAAAGAATCGACGTCATAATATCTTAGGTCCCAAATCATGGCATGAAGTAGTTTACATTTAAGGTATATTATTTTTAGTTGGCTAGCATGGGAAGAGTCTTATAATGATGCAATTGCATTCTGGTACAAACCATATCTACTTTATTTCCAGTAGGTATAACTTTAAACAAATTGATCGATTTACACAAAAGAATGATATAAATAATATGTCCATTCATAGATTTTGAGTACATTCACTTTAAGTATTTTTCATTAACATAGAATTCATGAGTAAGTGGAGCTAAGCCACAAATTCTTGGGCAAAAAACCATGAAATAAAAATAGAAAATTGTCTTAAAATAGACATATCTGTTTCCACAGGCACTTAACTACTTGAAACCCACCCTATTGTAAATGTTGTTCCAAAAGATTTTTAAAGATATATAAGGTGACACTTTAGATCAAAATTGGTAGAATTATGGTTGCTTATATTTGACTAGATTCATATTTGATTTGACATATGCCTTACAAATTTTACACCTAGATATTTTTTATTAAATAAAACAAACAAGTTGGATCCTAATCGTCAAGCTAGAAAACCACAAGATTTATGGGACAAGAAAAATAAAATGCAATCAATAAACACAAAAATTGATTTCATGTAGTTTTTAGAGATAATTAAAGACAAATTCAAAGGGATTGATATTACAATTTAAGAATCCAAGAATTACCCCTAAAAAACCCATTAATATAGCAAGATTTAGCATTCAAGTTTTTCATATTGTTACACCATTGATTTGAGGTTGAATTCTGTAGGATAGCATGCTTTCTAGTCAATAGTGTGTTCAAATAAATTTTCATGTGGCAACAATAAACTAGGTAGAAAAGGTTTTCCCTCACTTTCTTACCCTCTTTTGACACCAAGGGGTTGTATTTCATTAGTGAGATAAATCAAATACCATAGACTCAAGTGGACAGAGCACACCCCTTGCCCATCTAGTAGACTAGAATAGGAGTTCATTGAATAACAATGTTAAATGGGTACTTCAATGGACATATTAAGGATATTATATTTGGTTTCATATGGATATTACTTCATAGAGTTCTTTTATTGAGTGTCTTTGAGATCTTTGAAATCTTAAAGGAGCTAATGAAACTATCTAATGTCTCGAGGAATAAAAATATTTAAAAGAAAGTAACACATTATTCTTTGTAATTAATAGTGCATCCGAGGCATCATAAAATGATTCCAACAAGATATATGTATCAACTAAATATTATTAGAGCATAATATCGATGTGTCTCCATGTTTTACACACATCCATAATAGAACATATATATACAACCGGTAAAAAAAAAGGTAAAAAGCCTAATAGATTTTGATGGTTGCAGCCTAATATACCACACATAGTGTTTTTTACTCTTATTGATTATTCAAGTATATTTGAAATCCTCATTGTAACTGTTGACAATATTGTCACATTACATAGAGGGGTAGAAAAAAATCAAAATTTTCTCTTTGTAAAGTGTTTTTTGTTGCTTCGAAAATATTTGTAAGTGTTGTACCAATTTTGGCTTTCCCTGCCACCCCCTTATACATAGAATGAAGAAGAAAAATCTTTGTTGCCAAACAAGCCAAAGAAGATAGCTTCGCTAAAAGAAAAAAAAAGTGTCACGATATCATGACATGTTGCATTTTCACATCCAAAAGCAAGGAGGAAGAGCAAGAAAGAAAAAGCGTCGCGATATCGCGACATGTTGCATTTTCGTGGCTCAGAGCGACAAGAAGGAGCAAGAAAGAAAAAGTGTCGTGATATCGCAACATGTTGCATTTTCACGGCTCAAAGAGACAAGAGGGAGAAAGAAAGAAAAAGCATCGTGATATCACGACATGTTGCATTTTCATGACCGAAATCAAGGAGAAAGCACAAGAAAGAAAAAGTGTCGCTGTATCGCAACATGTTGCATTTTTGCGGCAAAAAGCAAGGAGAAAGGGCAGAAGGAAATGGCATCGCAATATCCTGACATGTCACATTTTCATGACTAAAAGTAAGGAGAAAGGGCAGAAGGAAAAGGCGTCATGATATCGCGACATGTTGCTTTCTCGTGACTCAAAGGGGGCACACGTTCCAAGCTGGGTATTTTCTTGAGATGATCAAATACCTCATAAATGCATTCTTACTTTCCCGATAAGCTCGTTGCTCTTTTTTGGCAATTGGAAGCGAAGTATCTCTGAAGGAGAGCTCAAAAAGCATGGTGGCCACTCGAGCATGGCACCCAGAAACTAAGGACACTCAGAAGGCTCATCAATGCATGTTTTCGCGGTTGACTTGGTCATAGTTGCCAGTTCTGGTAATGGATTTGAAAGCTCAGTCATGAGGGTCGTGAGGAGCTGACTTCTCAGATCTCAAGAGTATGCTTCGCCATTCTATGTAATCATGGCTCAGAGGGTCGGGTCCTCTATAAAAACCCAAGTATTGTAATGTAGAAAGTGGGGGGAACTATCTACTAGAAAGTTGCTGTAACTTGATGTCCTGCGATTAATACTAAAGATATTTGGGCTCAATTCCTTTATTTTATGCTGCCTTCTATGCTTGATTATTTTATCTTTCTTCATTTGTATACTGAGACTCTGAATCCTAAATCCGGTGTGCGATTGGGGACTGCACCCTAAAACTCGCCTGAAGGATACATAGGAGAGGAAAAATGCTATATTGGTTTTATTTTATGCTGCCTGGTGGATTGTGGTTTCTATTACATTCACTTGTCCTAATCGTCGTTACTTTGAACCCTAAATTTTGATGAAAGGGAGAAGGAGAATCCCTGTGAGCTCACCCAGAGGATACATAGGAAGGTTAATGTGGTGTTTATTTCATTTATTCTTGGTGTTCCTTGCTGCTATTCAAGTTGTTAGTTAGTAATATTGCTTCCTATTATCTCCCACTTTAAATCACTGATCTCTCTTCCCTTACCCATTTTTATTTATTTCTCTAACCCTTACTCTGTTTATCTCTTTCCTGCACCCTTATCTCAAAATACCAAAGTAGATTAGCATAGGAGCTGACCTTTCTTTGAATATTGGCACGAGGGGCATCTCTTCCCTTCGGCCTTTCAATGTTGGTCTAGGTCTAGGGTGCATACATTTACCCAAAATCCTTTCCTAGGCAGATTTGATGACCAATTGGCGGGGGGACCAAGGTCCCATGTTTTAAGGAAGCCCAAATTTGGTGAATCTCTGGATTGCCTCCATTTGCAAAAATCACCTGGCGACTTTGACTGAGATGAAGATCTAGATTCCTAGATCGTAGGAACCTTTTAAATATGAAATAAGACACCCTAGAGGAATCAAGGTTTGGTGAGCAACCTTGACTTCACAAGTGGAGAAAAGTATGTTCACCTGGTGACTCTGACTTAGTGGCGAGAACCGTGATCTTTGCAAGCCACTACTATAATGGAGAGGGTATGCTATCCCAGCTGGGATGATCATGGCCCTCTAAATATCCAAAGTTACCATGAAATTACCGAAAGCACCTTGGAGACATTAATAAAATACAATGGCACTATGAGAATGTCCTGAGAGCACCTTGAAGATGTTGCAACTTTAGCGCCCATCTATGACATAATCCATGAAGATGTCATGATCAGACTCCTGGTTCTGTCTTTGGAAGGAAGGGAGAGTGGAAGTGCTCGAGAAAAAGCATCTACTCATGGGATGACTTAGTGGGAGCACTAGTCGGAACATTTGATGGCTCTCAAGACCCCTTCCGGTTGACGTACCTCTCCACCATCAGGAGATCACCTTTGGAGAGCATTACAGACTTCAATGTCTGATTCTATAGAAGTTGGAAGAGAATTCTAGGGGATATCTAGTCGACGCCTACCCAAGCCCACATCTTCTATGTTTGGGCCTTTCACCTAGACATGGGCCTCCTCTTACTATGATCAGGTGAGAAAATATTCCCTCAAATATTTGAGGAAGAAATACGAGCAAAATAGCTCCCCCCTACGGAAAGGGGTGGGGAGCACCCACCCGAAACGTCCTATTTATCCAACACAATATTCATCATGGTAGACTCCTCATACTAAGCAGAGGCTTGAGATGCAATCATTTGAAGCTTAAGAGGCGGGTTTCATCCAAGTACAACAACAAGAATATGCAAGCCATGATCCAACAATGAACAATATGGTTGCTTGCAGTCTCCATCAGGAGATGGGCCAAGGAGAGGAGCAGACTCAAGTGGCATAACCTAAGAACAAAGAGGGCACATATTTGCACCCTTTTTGTATCCCAATGGATGACACACAAGTATTCAGCCAGAGCCCATTAATCATGCCTCATCAAGAGGCTAAGCCCAAGGAGATCCTAGAAGTAGACTTATCATGGGAAAAGCCCTGTTGTCACAACAAGAAGTTGGAGGAGCTCATATTCAAGAGTTCAACGATGGACTCTTAAAATGGTGGTATTGGCACAACACCACAATCGGTACCCATAAAAGACCCCCAGCGACAAACTCTTGCCACATCATCACACCGAGGGGGGCGGCGGGAGGGGCACCCCACCGGCGCCCCCCCGGGCAACAGGAAGGAAGAGGCGAGAACTCAAAGATCAACTAAAGTTCAATCTAATCTGGTCTAGACATTGTAGGTTCACCGGATAGGCACCCGAAGCTGGGTCTATAATGGTGGCATGCCAATCATGTCGCAAAATTGTGTAAATACTGTAAATAGCCCAGCTAGTAAATAAGTGTGGTACAAAAAAAATGTTGTCAATGGATATTCAGAGAAGAGGATAATGGGAATGACCCTATTTCCCAATGGATAAAAAACTGGGATCTCTTCATTTAGACAAGCTAAATGCCCCGCGATCCGCCAAGAATGTTGACAATTTTGTCACATTGCATAGAGGGGTAGAAAAAAACAAAAGAAGTGTGAAAGATGGCTGTAGCCCCTAGTAATAGAATGAAGAAGAAAAGAAAAGGAAAGAAAAGAAAGAAAAAAAACGCCACCCGCAAAAGAAGGGAAGAAAAAAAAGGGAAACACAGTTGCATGCCGAGGAAAAAGGAGCAAGAAAAAAAAACGCTAAAGACAGAGGAAAAGAAGAGAAAGGCACAAACAAAAAGAGAAAGCACAAAAGAAAAAAAGCGACAGTGCAGCTAAAGCAGGGAAGGAAAGGAAAAAAAAGGAGGAGGAAAGGAAAGGAAAAAAAAGAGGAAAGAAGGGAAGAAAAAACCACTAAAGGCCCCAAAAAACCCAAGATGTAAAGGGGGGGAACATCACCAACGAGTCCACAATAAACAAATGGGCAAGGATACATAGGAGAGGAAAAATGCTATGGTTTCTAGCTCTGGTGGGTGTGGTCATACATTCACTTGTCCTAATCGCCCACCAACCCTAAATTTTGAGAAAGGGAGAAGGGACCAGTACTCCATCTCATGTCTAGGCAGGATTACCCAAAACAGTTGAAAGTAACTATGGTTGCATTCTATGCCAAAGAAACACAAAAATCAAAGTAATAATTAGCTCAACAATCTCAGGAATTCTAACACATCATCTACACCCTACCATTGTTATTACAATTAGATATCTCCAATTTCAATAATCTCATCTTAAATGATAAAGTAGAGGATCACACCTATCAAACATGCAAACAACATAAAATTTTAGAATTTTATAGTAAAGAACAAACCAAATTTCAAATTGGAATTCCACAATAATAATCCCTCTTGGTTTGTATGAGTTGTTTGTTCAAATCATTCATAAATATTTTATAATATAAATATGTTAAACTTTTTATCATCACCAATTATTTTCATACCTCTTTGGGAAAAATAAGGAGAATGGATACATGCTGAAACCTATAATATACTTGAGTTTCTTTAAGATATGTTCTATGCTTTGCATTGAGATTGTGGCCAATATAAGCCTTAGTTTACTATCACATATATAAAACTTGTTTCTCAATAAAATTTATCAATATATGCAAAATATATCCTTGTAAAATGTACAAGGAAGAAAATGGTAAGACCTATTTCTATTCCTGATAAAAGTAAAATATAAAATAATTGTCTGAATAATGTATACTAGACTTTTCAATAAAGCAAATCTCAAATATTTTGCATTAAACAGATCAGATGCGAATACATTGACATATTGTATGGCCTTTCAAAAATCAATCATAATCATCTAATTATTTTCATAAACAACCGCATGACTTCAGGAACAAGCAAAAAGCAAGAGACTGCCACTGCAGTGGCCAACAATAGCAAGCATTCTATAAAAAAAGTAAATTCAACTGAAATAATTACCAAAAATAAACAATCTACTATGATGATAACCATTTATACTAGATAGGTGATATGTCTCATGTTGATGTCTTATTGACACTTAAACATGTTCTCTTAAGTTCCACTTAATCAAAGAGTTTTAATGGCATTATCAGACTATGTTACCAATATCACTGGTTAGAATTTCAACATATACATTATTACATACTCATAAACCATAGTATAAATCTAGTTTAAAAGGATTGGCAAGACTTATGATTTATGATGGGCTTGGTTAGAGGGGATGTCTCATACATACAAGAGATATGTTGCCATGGATGTAGATTTTAACATGACCTTTACCTTTAGTGACTTAGAGATTTGCTACATCTTAAAGAAAAAATACTAATGCAGTTTAAGCTCTTTGCATTTTCCATGTCTTACTTTTATACCCATCATTAGTTTTTAAAAGTATATTTATGTTGATTAAGTTTTTCAAATATTAACATAAACTAGCATGTGTGATGCACACACAAAGCTAAAAAGGAACAAATATAAAAAAAAATTATTGAATATTTTGTCTTATTTCTTGAAGAAAGCATATGATGACTGATAATCCTGACACCTCTAGGAAAAGGAGGGGAAAACATATAATCCAAGACTTTCCTCTATTATGTGAACTTTTAAATTATTGTATTATGTACATTATTAAGGAAACAACATGATAAAGCACATAGTACCTACATTCAAAAGGTCAATAATGTTAAACAAGAGCAAATATATTAAATAAATAATAAATATACAAGTGTAAGATCTATCTTGATAATTTTTTCAGGTAAAATGGCCCCTAAAAATCTAACTCAGATGTTTCCTATCATAGTATACATGTTTCTTCAACAAAAAATGTTTAGTAACAATTGTTTCTGAGAAGAAGATATATAATCAAGTATAATATCACAACCAAAATTTAGTAAAGAAAATTCAAGTTCTAGAAGAAATATACTCAAAGTACAAATCTCACAACCATGTTGAAATTGGAATCACTTGTTCAAGAGATTAGTTAGAAGAAAAAATTATTTATTCTTTCAGAAGGTACATGCCCTTGATTAGGATGTGGCCTAAATACTGAAAAACAATAATTCTCTTCATGATGTAAAATTTTGGTAATGTAATAATAGATGCCAAGGCATAAGCAATTTAGGACATATGAAAATTCTTGTGGAAGCAAAGGAAAAACTCCATTTTATTTCATATATTGGTTCAAGAGTATATCTCTTTGGGTTTCAAGCCTTTGACCAAGCTCATCTCAAACCAAAACTTGCAAATACCTTTTAACCAAATATACAAAAATTAAAACGAAAGGACACATTCTTTCATGAACACCCTGTATACTACCACTTCTCATCAACATAACATGTACTGAAGGCCACATACTTAATGACATATATACTCCAAAATCCAATCCCTTATCAAAAAATTGTTGGCCATTTATACTCTCCCATTCAACCCATATATGGTGAAATAAAAAAATATAAATTTAACATTATATCCCATGTTCCAATTATCTTTCTTAATCAAACCCGTATTCAATGCACTTGTCACACCATTTGATTAAAAATAAATAGAAATATTTACAAAGCCTTTGTATTTTATCCTAAAATATTGAAAGCTTTTTTATTGCTTGTACATATTGATGAAAAACCCAATCTTAATCATCCCACATGGCTAGTTCTAAAGAAAGCGCTATATGATCTTATCTACCTAAATTGATATTCATAAATAAGTAGTAGGGGTTTTTACTAGACAAAAACAAGGCAACCTTCACCCATTTATGGAGGGATATTTAGATATTTTTCTACATTTCTTCTAGTTTATTTCTCTTCTAGTATCATGTGCATTGGAGGGTGGACCTGTTAGAAGAAGTAGGGCTTCATTACATGGATCAATAAATTCAAGGTCTAACTCTAGAACTATTGTTGTTCACCTAAAAAATGATTGGAGATAGATACTTCATCAAGGGATATGAGGCTCAAAATGGATCTTTGAATCTCTCCATAAAAAATAGTTTCTTTCCAATGCAAGTGGGCATGGGACTCACAATTTGTCCATAACAAGAGGGTTTTTTGTACAAAATGCAAGTATTTATGGCTATACAAAAAGGATTGCAAAGGGAGGGATATCAGAGAAGTTATACTCTAGGCAAGCTAGTAGCATAACTAACCATGGAATTTTTGGTAGTCCATGGATATTCATATGAAATTTAGTATAGATAAGGTGGGTTGGTTCCACCTATCTAATATTTTCACAGAATAAGAAAAGGTTCATAATAGTTTCCCCTCCTCGAATTGCTTTCTCCCCAAAGCAATTGCAGTTTTGAATCATGATTTCTTCTTACCTCTATCATATGCTAGAACATGTGGTATGTCCCAATATTTATCTATAAAATCATCAATATTGTACCTTTGAAGGATTTTTTTGGTATTAGTATGAGAACTCTCAACTTGAAGAATGTCTACTAGCAATTTCTTATACTCAACCTACTATCTTTGAGATGTAGTCTTGTTAGAAACTACAATACCAAGAACCTAACCAACCATTAACCCACAGGATACAAATTGTGATGCAAAATTCTCATTGTTTGTGATAAATTCAATTCTAATCTCTAGGGAAATTTGTTGGTGTGAAAAAACGTTCAAAATTAAAAAAATATTTTCCAGCTAAGTCATCAATAAGATAACAATGCAAAGGTGGCCTTTTTCTGAAGACTAATACAACACATAAAATGGTTAGAGGAATCAGTAAATTACTAGTATACATTTCTTAATAAATAACTCAGAGCTTCCTTGAGAGACACACAAGAGGAAGCCCAATGGACATGCCCTTTTTAAGACTTCATAGATCTGAACTTCATAAGGATTTTCCTTTCATATGAATCCATTGTAGAATTTAAGAACCAAGGAAACCCTATAAGACAACAATGTCAAGTCCAATATTGTCATATCTTTGGTATGCTTGCTTAAAGCCCTTTGCAAAGTCACCCACACCTTCTTGTACTAAGCTATTTGCATCCTTTGTCACTTTTTTAAGTTCCAATAACCACTTTTCTTATGATCTGCTTTATAAAGATCAACATATTATTGAAATAAGAGGTCTTCAGGGTCCTAAAGTGCTCTTATATTTTATGTTCCAAATATAACATGAAATATGAAACTACAACTTAGCATAATTTACCCGAATAATGGGTTATGGTAGCATTGTTTTATTCTAGATCTAGAAACTTAAAAGCTAAATTAGGTGGTTATGAACAATCCAATTTTTTTTTTTCAAATCATAAACTAGGCAAGTTATATTTTGGAATTTGGAATTGGTAAATTAATTTTGAAATATAAAATATCTAAGATGTTCCTCATTTTTTAATTATAAAGCTAAAAGCCCTAAAAATCTAGCCATTTAGCCATGCCTGAATCAGAAACTCTTGGAAATTGAAGCAAAATATTTAAGCTACAAAAAGAACTTATGTTTCTTTAGAGAATATGGAAAGAGATCATGACATTACCATTATAAAAATTAATTGACAAAATTCATAAGTAGCTAAAATAAAATTCCTATAAGGATATGAGCACCAACTCAACCCCAAATCCAAAACAATGTGGTCACTGCCTTGGCCAGAACACAAATTCAAACCATGCACACAAAATTTCTTCTACTAAAAGCTAACCTTCAATAGTTCAATATATATAAGCATTTTCTACTTTAGCTCTTTTCACGGTGCATGTTGGATTACTAGCTCACATTGAATAAGTGCCCATAGTGACCAAAAAAAATAGCTAAACCCCACAAACATCTTACATACAAATATTTCTAGTGGACTAAATTGTACATAAAAGTGGGATGGGCCCAACTATCTAATATTTTCATAGGATAAGAAAAATTTCCATAACATTATCCCTATTTGTTATAGTTAGTATTAGGGTTTTCTAGGTCCTACAAAGGTGGGTAGTCACAGAGCCACCTTCAATAATAGATAATATTTTATCAAGCCAAATAATGTTGTAAGTTGACAAATCACTAGAAATTTTTTATAATTATGGTCTAGTTTTATGTGCAACAAGAAATCAGTATGGTCCAATTTTTTTACCATCAATTTGAGAGGGTCATACCTGTATGCTTTCCAATTGTGCTTCTAGTTTATTCTCCCACTTTCTAGCTATGCTTCCAGTTTATTCTCTTGCTTTCTAGTTGTGCTTCTCTGGTTTACCCCTCTCTTGATAATTCCTTCCAAAAAGTGATCCTCCATTTTTATTTTTATTTTAAATATATCCTCCTTGTCTTTTCATGAACCCCCAAAACATTAGGGTTTTCTAGGTCCTACCAAGGTGAGTAGTCACAGAGCCACCTTCAAGAATTTGTTGAGCAAGGTGCAAAAAAAGTATTGTCATTGTTGTCAACACAAATAGATAGATCAGTTGATGCAGTTGATGCAATGGACAGGAGTTCAGAGGTCAGTCAGAACATGTACAATGAATTTCCAAGAAGACAGAAGTGGCCCAGATTCAGAAAATCAAAGAAAAAGACAAGTAAGAAAACTGTCACGATATCGCGACATGTTTTCTGTCGCGATTTCGCGACATCTCGGAGGAGAGAGAAAATGTTGTCAAAATTGTCACGATTTCGCGACATCTCGGAGGAGAGAGAAAATGCGATCAAAATTGTCGCGATTTCGTGACATATCGGAGGAGAGAGAAAATGTTGGCAAAACTGTCATGATTTCGCGACATGTTGGAAGCAAAGAAGGCAAGTAAGAAAACTGTCACGATTTCGTGACATGTTTGGAAAGAAGGCGCAAGCAAAGAAAACTGTCATGATTTCGTGACATGTTTGGAGAGAAGGCACAGGCAAAGAAAACTGTCACGATTTCATGACAGGTTCGAAGAGAAAGCGCCAAGGAGAGAAAGTGTCACGATTTCATGACAGGATCGAAGAGAAAGCGCCAAGGAGAGAAAGTGTCATGATTTCGAGACAAGTTCTAAGAGAAAGCGCCAAGGAGAGAAAGTGTCACGATTTCACGACAAGATCGAAGAGAAAGCGCCAAGGAGAGAAAGTGTCACGATTTCATGACAGGTTCGAAGAGAAAGTGCCAAGGAGAGAAAGTGTCACGATTTCAAGAAGTTCGAAGAGAAAGCGCCAAGGAGAGAAAGTGTCACAATTTCACGAAGAGAGAAAGCGCCAAGGAGAGAAAGTGTCACGATTCACAGAAGTCAAAGAGAAAGCACAAGGAGAGAAAGTGTCACGATTTCATGACAAGGTTCAAAGAGAAAGGCCAAGGAGGAAAAGTGTCACGATTTCGTGACATGTTCCTCTACGAAAGACGAAAAGGCAAAAGGAGAATGTGTCACGATTTCAGACAGAAAGACAAGGAAAGGCAAAGGAAGAAAAAGGGAAAAGGAAAGGAGAATGTGTCACGATTTCATGACATGTTGTGTTCCGGGCAAAGAAAAGGCAGGAAAGCACATTTGGGAAAAAAGGCACAAGGAAGAAAGTGTCACGATTTCACGACATGTTCCATTTTCGCGGGTGAAAGGCAGAGAAGTGCAAGGAAGCAAAAAGTGTCACGATTTCGTGACATGTCTGGTTTTCGCAGGTGCAAGACAAGAGGTGAACAAGGAGGCAAAAATGTCATGATTTCGTGACATGTTGAGTTTTCACGGATAAAGGGCGAGAAGAGCATAAAGAGATAGAAGTGTCACGATTTCATGACAGGTCGCAACAGCACGATCACTGATAGTTAACTGAAGCAGAACAACAGTTAAAGGGGCAGTTGTAGAGGAAAAGCATGGCCAAAATAAGAAGAGTTAATTGAATTCAATGTGATAGTTACATGAGCAATTACAAAAGAAAAGCATGTAGCTATTTTAAGAACAATCGAAGAAGAAGAAATTGAACAATCGCATAAATAGAATCAAAAAATGCATGCATGCACAAAAAAGAAGACGAACAGTCATGGTAGAGGTATATGTTGCATGTAACGTGTTTAACGAAATGCCCACTCTATAAATACAAAAGGAGTTACATAAAGAAGAAGTTACAGTTGACAAGTGGCAGAAGAGAATATTAAAGGAATAGTTGCATGCATAAATATGGAAGTTAAAAATAGAGACTAATATGATATAAAAGTAGGTCTACGTGAAGAATAAGGCTGTTGTTGTATGTGAGAAATTGCTATGTAAAGAGGGTTAGAAGAGGGCCGAGAGAGAAATAAGCAGAGCCGTGAGAGAGTGTAGAGTTTGATTAATTGCAGACCAGTCAAGGTCGTGTAAATAGTGAAGGCATTTTTATGTCATTAAGATAATTCAAAATTGTAGTCCAAGTTGGTGCTTGGCATTAGGGGTTGGTGCTCCTATCTGTTGAAGCAAAAAAATAAGGGGTTGGTGCTCCTTCCAGTGGGTGCTGGTAAAGTGTTTGTAAAATTGGTGTTTTGCAAAGGCCGGATTTGGATTGGAGTCCAAGCAGTCATTTTTGAGGAGTAGCCAAATTGGTGAACCTCGTTACATTGTGTGTTGTGGTGTGCTCTCTTGTGAAAATTGCTTTACCTATTTTTAAGTTCTCTTTGCTTCAGCATTAAGTGTTGTAGATTTGAATTTTAATAGCTACACTGATTCACCCCCTCTCAGTGTCATTGTGAGAATATCAATTGGTATCAGAGCAAGGTTCCTGAACAAAGCTTAATCAGCTAAGGTGATCTTGGAAGGAACACAATGGCAGGTAATGAAGGATTCTCATCAAACAAAGCTCCTTTGTTCAATGGAACTAATTACTCATTCTGGAGACTCAAGATGCAGACATATCTGAGTGCGTTAGGATACGACATTTGGGAGTCAGTAGAAAGTGGATACATAGTACCCGCTACTCCTCCAACAGATACTACTGAGAAGAAGAAGTTTGAGAATAACTCCAAAGCACAGAATGCCATAATGTGTGGGCTAGTAGACAATGAACTGATAAGGATCATGAGCTGTAAATCAGCAAAAGACATGTGGGACAAACTGAAGAGCATCCATGAAGGAGACAACAAGATCAAGGAAGCCAAGCTACAAACTCATCGAGCTCAGTTCGAAGCATTACAAATGAATGACGATGAGAACATAGAGGCCTATATGCTGAGAGTCAATGGAATCATTAATGCAATCAGAGGACTCGACGAAAAAATCGAAGATGCGGTTGTCATGAAAAAGGTACTTAGAACTCTTCACAAAAGATTTAATTCTAAAGTTTCTGCAATAGAAGAGGCTAAAGATCTAAATAATTTTAGCATGGACGAGATGCATGGTTCTTTGACTGCATACGAAATGAGAATAGGACAAACTAAGCCCATAGACAGAGAAGCTGCTTTTAAAGCACACAAGAATACAAAAGTTGAACAAGAATCTGAGGATGAAGAGACATCGGATGAAACGAAAGCCAACTTTGTTCGGAAACTTACAAAGGGAAAAGGAAAATATAGAGGAAAGTTACCGTTTAAGTGTTTCAATTATGGAGGGGTCGGTCACTTTGCAGCTAAGTGTCCAATGAATGAGAAAACCAAAAGTGATGAAGGGTCACACCAAGAAAGAAGTGACTGGAAGAAGAAACCAAATTTTAGGAAAAGCAATTTCAAAAAGAAAAGTTTCATATCCAAGAATGTCACTCTTCTGAAGATAGCTCAGTGAAGATTCTGAAGAAGAAACAGGTGAAGCTCTGTTCATGGCATTTGAAGAAGCAAAAATAGAAGAAAAATAGGAAGGTGATACAAAAAGTAAGGATGAGGCTGAAGTTTATCTGGAAGGAGAGTTGGTTGCTGCACTTAAAGAGTTGAGTACAGAAAGGAAAAAGAATAAAAAGGTCTCAAGAAAACTAGAGGATGTGAATGACATAATAAGCAGTTTGAAAGTACAGACAGAAGAATTTAAGAAAATGTCTGAAGAACTCGAAGTTCAATTAACCATGAAAATAGATGAGTGCTGCAAACTGGAAGAAGAGATTGTTGTCTTAAGAATGCGGCTAGAAGAAAAGAATCAAAAATTAAGTTGCTATCACAAACTTGAAGGAAGTTCTGCAAAGCTTGAAAATATTATAAATAGTCAGAGGACTACGGGCATCAAATTTGGCTTGGGCTTTGTCGAAGGAGAATCGTCAAGTGGATCAAAGGCCATAACAATAGAACAAGTAAAGAAAGAAGATAAGATCAAGGTTGATCAAGGAAAAATGAATCAGGCAAAAGAAAGCAATAGTGCTAGGCACGAGAAGAGTGCCGACAATGAGGGATTCATAAAAGTCACACATCAAAGGAGAAGAAAATTTGTGGCTCCTACTACAAAATGGCAAAGACCAATTCCCAGGTTCAATCATTCCTTTTCTGGTTATTGTTTTAAATGCAATGCTTACGGTCATAAGATTTCAGACTGCATTCATAATATAGGACAAAGAAATTTCACCAATAGAAATGTCTTTTCACCCTTGATGGATTATGCAAGAGAATGCTATAACTGTCATAACTTTGGACACATTGCAAGAAACTGTAGAAGCACATATGCAGCAAACAGATATCAGGGAAGAAGAACTCAACCAAACAGTTTAAGGCAAAACAAAAAATTCCTAGAAAAACATGCACAGGTTACTGACAAAGAAAAGTCTAAACAAGTAACCAAAACTGTAGCCAAACCAGAGTGGAAAGAAAAGGAGCTACCCAAGGAAGAAAAGGAATCCTTGATTGTTCAGACAACTTTCAAAGCACAGAACAAATCTGCACCATGGATATTGGATAGTGGGTGCTCCAATCACATGACAGGAGATAAACAAAAATTTGAAAAATTACAGAAATATGAAGGGGGCTCTATAAAGTTTGGAAATAATGATGGAGCCAAGATAGTTGGCAAAGGATCAACCAAGATAAGTGATGGAAAGATCAATTCCAAAGAAGTTCTGTTTGTGATTGGTTTGAAGCACAACTTATCGAGCGTAAGTCAAATCTGTGATAGAGGTCATGAAGTCATCTTTAAGAAGCGGGGCTGTGAAGTCAGAAAAGCACACAGTGGGAAGCTGATAGCTACTGGATTAAGGACTTCTAGAAATCTATATACTCTCTCAGAAACTTCAGAAGGAGCATGCTTGATTGGACAGGAAGATGAAAATTGGCTGTGGCACAAGAGGCTCGGTCATATTAGCTTTGACAATCTGGTAAAAATAAGTTCAAAAAGGGCAATAAGAGATATACCCACCATTGGCAAACCAATAAATAGCATCTGTGCTTCATGCCAAAAAGGGAAGCAAACTAGAGCCACATTCAAATCAAAGGAATACTTCACCAGTAAGCCTTTAGATCTAATACATACCGATTTGTGTGGACCCATGAGAACACAAAGCATAAATGGTGACAAATACTTTATGCTGTTCATAGATGACTACTCCAGGATGACATGGGTACTATTTTTAAAGCTTAAATCAGATGCCTTTGAGATGTTCAAGATTTTTAAAAAATAGGTTGAGAATCAAACTGGAAAAAGAATTAAATGCCTAAGATCAGAACAGAGGAGGAGAATTTATCTCAGAAGAATTTGCAGAATACTATCAAAAATATGGGATCAGAAGATAGTTTTCAGCAGCAAGAACACCTCAGCATAATGGTGTTGTAGAAAGGAAGAACAGGACAATGCAAGAAATGGCATGGACAATGTTGGCTGAGAACAAAATAGCTGATAGATTTTGGAAAGAGGCAGTCCATACTACGGTTTACATCCAAAATAGGTGCATGCTAAGGATGCATGAAAGCAAAACACCGTATGAGTTGTGGTTCGATAGAAAGGCAACAACAAGATATTTCAAAGTGTTCGACAGCAAGTGCTACATCAAACGAACTGAAGATAATCTCGGTAAATTTGAAGATAGAGTTGACGAAGGTATTTTTCTTGGTTACTCAACAAAAAGCAAAGCCTACACATGTTACAACAAGAGGCTAAAGAAAATTGTGGAGAGTGCAGATGTTAAAGTTGATGAAGGTAGAGATCGAGAAACAACTTATCAAGAAAACTACCCTATTTATGAAGAAGTCATTGAAGGAGATGAAGAAATGGAAATAGAAGAGAATCAAAAAATTGACCCAGCTGATTTAAGAATTGACTCAGAAGAAGAAGAAAACAAGAAATTCAAAACAGGTAGCTAGCAAAAAAATCATCCCAGAGAACAGATTATTGGGGACCCAACAGTTGGTATTCAGACTAGAAGAGCAGTAGTACGGAACTACTCTCTATTATCCAGCATTGAGCCCAAAAATGTTGCTGAAGCAAGCACAGATGAAAGTTGGATGAAAGCAATTAATGAAGAACTAGATCAGATTGAGAAAAACAAAACCTGGGAGTTAGTACCAAGGCCGAAAAATAAAAATGTAATCGGTACTAAATGGATTTTTCAAAATAAATTGAACGAAGATGGACAAAGTTGTAAGAAATAAAGCAAGACTGGTCTGTAAAGGCTATGCACAAAGTTGAAGGTATTGATTTTGAGGAAACCTTTGCACCAAGTAGCTAGACTAGAGGCAATCGGAATGTTTCTAGCTTTAGCAGTTCATAAAAATTTCAAGGTATATCAAATGGACGTAAAATCAGCATTTCTGAATGGAAAACTGGAAGAAGAGGTTTACATTGAGCAGCCAGATGGTTTCCAACTCGGTGATAATCCCAACTTTGTTTGCAAGTTGAGGAAAGCTTTGTATGGTTTAAAACAGGCACCCAGAGCATGGTATGCAAGGCTGGATAACTATCTGATTCAACAGGGGTTCAAGAAAGGTTTGGTGGACAACAATCTGTATGTCAAAACAGAGAATGGCCATCTTATTGTCCTTGTTGTTTATGTAGATGATATCATTTTTGGCAGCAGCAATGATAAGTCCTGTAGTGACATAGCAAATAAAATGAAGAAAGAATTTGAGATGTCTATGATTGGTGAACTTTCTTATTTTCTCGGACCGCAAGTCAATCAAAGTGAAAAGGGCATTTTTATTTCTCAAGTTAAATATGTGAAAGAAATGTTGAAAAAGTTCACAATGGAGGACAGTAAACCTGTTAGCACTCCCATGACAACAAAGTTGCAAGTTGAGCAAGGATGACAAATCTCCAGATGTAGATCAAACCATGTACAGATCTATGATTGGAAGTCTCACTGTATTTGACAGCCTACTGGACCCAGATATCTTACAAGCAATATGCATGGTGGCAAGATTTCTAGGCTAGTCCCAAAGAGACTCATGTGACAACCATGAAGAGGATTTTTAGGTACCTCAAGGGTACTATGGAGTATGGGTTATGGTACCCAAAAGGTAAGGACTTCACTCTTATTGCATATTCTGATGCAGATTGGGCAGGATGTATTGATGACAGAAAGAGTACCAATGGAGGAGCATTTTATCTTGGAGACAGCTGGTAGCATGGCACAACAAGAAACAAGAATCGACTCTCTATCCACAAGCAGAGGCAGTAATACATTGCAACAACAACATGTTGTACACAGATATTATGGATGAGACAAACCTTGAAAGATCTTGGTATTCACTTCAAAGAGCCAATTTTAGTTAAATGTGACAACACCAATGCTATAAACATATCAAAGAATCCGGTTATGCATTCTCGAACCAAACATATTGCAATCCGATATCACTTCTTGAAGGATAAAGTTGCAGAAGGTGAGGTCAAATTGGATTTTGTTCCAACTACAGAGCAAGTAGCAGATATATTCACAAAACCATTGCCAAAGGAAGTTTTTGAGTACCTTCGGAGTAAGTTGGGAGTAGTCACATTTCCCAAGAACTGACTATCAATTGGGATCACATTCTCAGGGGGAGCATTTATGCCTATGTTTATAGTTTTGCTCATATTCATGATTTTTGCTAACTATAACAATGTGTATCTCAGAATGTTGTGCATAGACTCGAGGGGGAGTCTGCAGCAGCCCTTTGGTATTATTGTCAAAGGGGGAGAAGAATTCCAGGAGAGTGCATGAGTGTTGCCAACAATTCCAAAGGGGGAGATTGTTGAGCAAGGTGCAGCAAAAGTATTGTCATTGTTGTCAACACAAACAGATAGATCAGTTGATGCAGTTGATGCAGTGGACAGGAGTTCAGGAGGTCACTGTAACATGTACAAGTGAATTTCCAAGAAGACAGAAGTGGCCCGGATTCAAAAAATCAAAGAAAAAGACAAGTAAGAAAACCGTCACGATATCGCGACATGTTTTCTGTCACGATTTCGCGACATCTCGAAGGAGAGAGAAAATGCTATCAAAATTGTCGCGATTTCGCGACATCTCGGAGGAGAGAGAAAATGCGGTCAAAATTGTCACGATTTCACGACATATCGGAGGAGAGAGAAAATGCTGGCAAAACTGTCACGATTTCGTGACATGTTGGAAGCAAAGAAGGCAAGTAAGAAAACTGTCATGATTTCGTGACATGTTTGGAAAGAAGGCGCAAGCAAAGAAAACTGTCGTGATTTCATGACATGTTTGAAGAGAAGGCACAGTAAGAAAACTGTCACGATTTCATGACATGTTCAGAGAGAAAGCGCAAGAGAGAAAGTGTCACGATTTCACGACAGGATCGAAGAGAAAGCGCCAAGGAGAGAAAGTGTCATGATTTCACGACAGGATCGAAGAGAAAGCGCCAAGGAGAGAAAGTGTCACGATTTCGTGACAAGATCGAAGAGAAAGCGCCAAGGAGAGAAAGTGTCACGATTTCATGACAGTTCAAAGAGAAAGCGCAAGGAGAGAAAGTGTCATGATTTCACGACAGTCGAAGAGAAAGCGCCAAGGAGAGAAAGTGTCACGATTTCACGAGAGGTTCAAAGAGAAAGCACAAAGGAGAGAAAGTGTCACGATTTCATGACAGGATCGAAGAGAAAGCGCCAAGGAGAGAAAGTGTCACGATTTCATGACAGTTCGAAGAGAAACCGCCAAGGAGGAAAGTGTCACGATTTCATGACATGTCCATAGCCCAAAGAAGAAAAGCCAAGGTAGGAATGTGTCACGATTTCATGACATGTTTTTCGCGAAAAGACAAAAAGGCACAAGGCAAGAATGTGTCACGATTTCGTGACATGTGTTTCCACGGCCAAAGACAAAAAGGCACAAGGCACGAATGTGTCGACGATTCCGTCGCGACATGTTGCGTTTTCACGAGCCAAAGACAGAAAAGGCACAAGGCAACAAAAGTGTCACGATTTCATGACATGTTCCATTTTTGCGGGCAAAAGGCAAAGAAGTGCAAGGAAGCAAAAAGTGTCACGATTTCATGACATGTCCCGTTTTCATGGGTGCAAGACAAGAGGTGAACAAGGAGGCGAAAAATGTCATGATTTCATGACATGTTGAGTTTTCACGGATAAAAGGCGAGAAGAGCACAAAGAGATAGAAGTGTCATGATTTCACGACAGGTCGCAACAGCACGATCACTGATAGTTAACTGAAGCAGAACAATAGTTAAAGGGGCAGTTGTAGAGGAAAAGCATGCAACCAAAATAAGAAGAGTTAACTGGAGTCAATGCGACAGTTATAGGAGCAAGTACAAAAGAAAAGCATGCAGCTATTTTAAGAACAATCGAAGAAGAAGAAATCGAACAGTCGCATAAATAGAATCAAAAAATGCATGCATGCATAGAAAAGAAGACGAACAATCATGGTAGAGGTATATGTTGCATGTAACGTGTTTAACGAAATGCCCACTCTATAAATACAAAAGGAGTTACATAAAGAAGAAGTTACAATTGACAAGTGGCAGAAGAGAATATTAAAGGAACAGTTACGTGTTGCATGCATAAATATGGAAGTTAAAAATAGAGACTAATATGATATAAAAGCAGGTCTACGTGAAGAATAAGGTTGCTCATCGTATGTGAGAAATTGCTGTGTAAAGAGGGTTAGAAGAGGGCCGAGAGAGAGATAAGCAGAGCCATGAGAGAGTGCAGAGTTTGATTAATTGCGGACTCACTCATGGTCGTGTAAACAGCGAAGGCATTTTTATGTCATTAAGATAATTCAGAATTGCAGTCCAAGTTGGTGCTTGGCATTAGGGGTTGGTGCTCCTATCTGTTGAAGCAGAAAAATAAGGGGTTGGTGCTCCTTCCAGTGGGTGCTGGTAAAGTGTTTGTAAAATTGGTGTTTTGCAAAGGCTAGATTTGGATTGGAGTCCAAGCAATCATTTTTGAGGAGTAGCCAAATTGGTGAACCTCGTTACATTGTGTGTTGTGGTGTGCTCTCTTGTGAAAATTGCTTTACCTATTTTTAAGTTCTCTTTGCTTCAGCATTAAGTGTTGTAGATTTGAATTTTAATAGCTACACTGATTCACCCCCCTCTCAGTGTCATTGTGAGAATATTAGTTGATTCTCCCACTTTCTGGCTATGCTTCCAGTTTATTCTCTTGCTTTCTAGTTGTGCTTCTCTAGTTTACCCCTCTCTTGATAATTCCTTCCAAAAAGTGATCCTCCATTTTTATTTTTATTTTAAATATATCCTCCTTGTCTTTTCATGAACCCCCAAAACATTAGGGTTTTCTAGGTCCTACCAAGGCGAGTAGTCATAGAGCCACCTTCAAGAATAAATATTTTATCAAGCCAAATAATTTTGTAAGTTGATAAATCACTAGAAAATGTTTATAATTATGGTCCAGTTTTATGTGCAGCAAGAAACCATGTCTTCAATTCATGTGTCTTTTATCATCTAGTTTGCTTAAGGGACATAGTTTATAAGTTTTTTAAATATCTATAGCTTGGTTTGGTGAAACATTGATATTTTTGTACTTGCAAATCCCAATAAAATATATAATCCTATTCAATTAATTTCCTTTTAAAGTTTCATCATTTTTACTCACTTAATTCCAAAGTGATCCAAACTTTTGCACTGTACCTGTTATGTCATTTTCCCAACAAGCTTTGGAGTCAAGTTTCTCCTTATTTTTTTTGTTTAGGGGATGTCCATAGGACATGCACCTCTTCATGGTGCAGCGACGTTCCCGTACTGTGCAGGAGCTCTTTAGGGGTGTATTTATTTTTTATAGTTGTGACACATGTAAGATATGATAGTTAGGAAGGTCTTATTGTGATTTTTTTATAGTCATTTGTATTTATTTTTGGTTTATTGTGAAGGTAGTTGGTTTTCTATGATGTTTTACTTGTAATTTTTCAATGCAAGTTTTTTTATTGATAAAAGTTATTATAAAATTTCATTCTACATTACTATCTTTCTTTTATATATGTTTTAGATCATAAATATGATATTTTATTATTTAAATAAAATTTATTTTATTTATTGGTTAATAAAAGTTAATAAGTTATTTGAAAATTATATAATAGTATTCATAAGAAAAAATTATTAATCCCACCACAAATCTATAATTTTTTTATATTATTATTATTATTTTTTAATGGGTTATATGGAATTGAAACGGCTTTGTCCCCTATCAATGCCACCACAAATCTATACTTTTTTTGAAATTATTATTATTAATTTTAATGGGTTATATGGAATTGAAACGGCCCTGCCCATATTACATCATGAATGCATAGTAGTATTATAACAACTTGGTAATTATGCATGTATCATTTAGCAAGATTTGAACCTTGGTCTCTTTCTTGAAATATGAGGAATCTAACCAACTGAACTAACGCCATTTGATACCACAAATCTATACTTATAAAAATAACCTTCCAAAATTCGCTTTAATATTTTATTTATAGAGCTTGTACGAAAATAAAAAAGGATGATAACTTTAATTATGGTTATAATTTTTATTTAATATATGGTTATAAACTCACTTTAATTGTGCATGTAATTATTTTTATTTTAGTCCTTGTAAGAAGTGTCCTAATATCTTTATAAATATTTGGTATGCAACTCAAATATAACCCCCACCTCCTCTTCTCTAGTCCCTTTTTTTACGGGTAGAATATATATGTAGGTATGCATAAATTTTAAATACCCCTCCCCTATAATATACTTACCAATTTATTGATGGTTCAACTTGATATTAAAAATACCCCTTGTATGCACTCACGTGGTATTTACCATTTCCTCAAAGTGATCCCCTATGGCTTTTAGGGTTGTTACATTCTTTCCCAATTGTTGTCATTTGATATGAATTTTTAGAAATTTGTAATGGCCTCACCTCCTTCTCTTTTATTCTACGTTAGCTCTTGTATCATATTTAGGATGAATTTCAACCCAATTATAGTTATCTATCACTATAGTATGAAAAGTATAAGCATATCTTATTGCCAAAGGATTCTATTAGTAGGATCAAGGGGACTACTTTGAGATATTTACACTTGTAGCTAGGTTGAAATCCTTCTGTAGATACCTAAAACACATAATTTTGAGGATACTACTTGAATGGACTCCTTTTAGACAACCTAACCTACATTGGGTAGTGTTGAGTAAGGTGTTGCAAGAGGTTTGTCATTGTTGTCAACACAGGCAGTTAGATCTAATGATGCAGTGGACAGACAGTTTAGGAGTCATTCAGATGCAGAGGACAGAAGTTCAAAGGATAGTCAGCTTATGTAAAGTGCAATTCCAAGAAAACAGAAGTGACCCAGTTTCAAAAATTCGAAGAAAAAGACAAGTTAGAAAACTGTCGCGATATCGCGACATGTTTTCTGTCGCGATTTCGCGACAGGTCGGAGGAGAGAGAAGGCACAACCAAAAATGTCATGATTTCATGACAAAAATGAGGAGAGAGAAGGCATAGCCGAAAATGTCATGATTTCACGACAAAAATGAGGAGAGAGAAGGCGCAGCCAAAAATGTCACGATTTCGTGACAAAAATGAGGAGAGAGAAGGCGCAAGGCAAACTGTCACGATTTCGTGACATGTTGGAGGCCAAGAAGCTAAGTCGAGAAACTGTAGCGATTTCGCTACATGTTGGATTTTCGCTGGCCGAAGCAAGGAGAAAGCGTTAAGTGGAAAAGTTGTAGCGATTTCGCTACGTGTTGAAATTTCGCTGGCCGAAGCAAGGAGAAAGTGTTAAGTGGAAAAGTTGTAGCGATTTCGCTACAAGTCGAAACTGCAAGACACAAAAGTGTAGCGATTTCGCTACAAGTCAAAAGTGCGAACACAAAGGTGTAGCGATTATGCTACAAGTCGAAAGTGCAAGGCACAAAGGTGTAGCGATTTCGCTACAAGTCAAAGTTTCACGGGTCGAAGCAAAGTTGGAAGCATAAGGCACAAAGTTGTAGTGATTTCGCTACATGTCTTGATTTCGCTAGTGCATGAAGCGAGAAATGTACGAAAGCCGAAAGCGTCACGATTTCATGACAAGAATGAGGATGACGTCAGCGAAAGCTGAAAGTGTCACGATTTCATGACAGGTTGCAAGAAAAGCCTCTGGAAGCCGAAAGCGTCACGATTTCATGACAAGAATGAGGATGACATCAGCGAAAGCTGAAAGTGTCACGATTTCATGACAGGTTGCAAGAAAAGCCTCTAGAAGCCGAAAGCGTCACGATTTCATGACAAGAATGAGGATGACATCAGCAAAAGTTCGAAGTGTCACGATTTCATGACAAGAACGGTGGCAAAGCTTTCAAAGGCCAAAAGGGTCACGATTTCATGACAGCAAGGACAAGAAGGCGTACGGCTACAAAAAGTGTCGCGATATCGCGACATGTTATTATTTCATGGCAATAGTTACAAAAAGGTGACAAAGGTGGCAGTAGTAGTTAAGGCCGACAAAGTTGAATCTAGGCCGATAGATTTTAGGGTTCTGTAGCCGACAATTTCTAGGGTTTTGCAACCGACGTTCTTAGGGTTACAACGAATTTTAGGGTTTTGCAACCGATAATTTCTAGGGTTTTGTAGCCGACGTTCTTAGGGTTACAGCCGACTATTGTTTAATATTTGATCATGAAATTTCATCTATAAAAGGAGGGCTATTTCGAGTTTGAAGTGAAGCAAGTATCGTGTTTGTGCAAGTGAAGTCCGCGTCGAGCAGAGAGCGAGTCATATCGATTCGAGCTGAGTGCGAAGTCGTAGGTCGAGTTGAAGCGAAGAGTGCGTATCGTGATTGCGTGAATGAAGAGCGCGGGGTGCAGAGGTTGAGTTCTAAGTGCGAAGTGATAGCGCGTAGATAGCAGAAGTGATCGATCATCAGGTTGCAGCAGAGAGTGCGAAGAAGTTCACAGAAGTAGTCGGATAGTGCGAAGTGTTTTGCGTAGAAGCAGCAGAAACCCTAGGAACAACAGACTGTGAGAAATAAGGTGAAAGTATTATTCTATATTTTTCATTATCTTGATTGACTTCCAAGTTGTAGCTTGGCATAAGGGGTTGGTGCCTCTTTCCAGTAGGTGCTGGTAAATTAGGAGTTGGTGCTCCATTCTGTTGGTGCAGAAAAATTGAGGGGTTGGTGCTCCTTCCAGTTGGTGCTGGTAAATAAGTTGTAAAGTTGTTGCTTTGCTTGAGCTGGATTTGGATGGTAGTCCAAGCAGCCATTTTTGAGGAGTAGCCACATTGGTGAACCTCGTTAAAATTGTTGTGTTGTGTGTGATGCTTTCTTGCTGTAATTGATATATCTTTTATAAGTTTTAATCATTGCTAGTTTTTAAACTGTATACTTGAAATTTAAAAGATCACACTGATTCACCCCCCCTCTCAGTGTCACTGTGATTACAACAATTGGTATCAGAGCAAGGTTCCTGAATAGGCTAAATCAGCTAGGGTGATCTTGGAAGTGACAAAATGGCAGGTGGTGAAGGATTCTCCTCAAACAAAGCACCATTGTTTGACGAAATGAATTATGCGTTCTGGAAGATCAGAATGCAAACATATCTCCGTGCTTTGGGATTTGATATCTGGAGTGCAGTAGTTAATGGTTACACAGCTCCCGACACTGCTCCAACCGACAACACTGGGAAAAAGGCATTTGAAAATGACTCTAAAGCAAAAAATGCCATCATGTGTGGATTGGTTGACAGTGAGTTGGTCAAGATCATAAATTGCGAATCAACAAAAGATGTGTGGGACAAACTAGAAAATATTTATGAGGGAGATGACAAGATCAAGGAAGCCAAGCTTCAAACACATCGAGCTCAATTCGAATCATTAAATATGACCAACGATGAGAACATAGAAGCCTTTATGCAGAGAGTTAATGGAATCACTAACTCAATGAGAGGTCTTGGCGAAGATTTGGATGATGCAACTATCGTGAAAAAGGTATTAAGATCGCTTCCCCAAAGATTTAATTCTAAAGTCTCAGCCATAGAAGAAGCTAAAGATCTAAATCACTTCAGTATGGATGAGATGCATGGTTCCCTGACTGCTTATGAAATGAGAATAGGAAGATCTGATCCCACAGACAGAGAAGCAGCCTTTAAAGCCCTAAAAGGTAAAGACACAAAACAAGAGTCTGAAGAAGAAGAAAATTTGGATGAAATGGAAGCAAATTTTGTTAGAAAGCTGAGAAAGGGAAAAGGAAAATACAGAGGAAAGCTTCCTTTCAAATGTTTCAACTATGGGGGGATTGGACACTTTGCTACCAAATGTCCTCTCAATGATAAGAACAAAGGTGAGGAAGCATCTCATCAAGAAAGAAGTGAATGGAGAAAGAAAACAAACTTCATAAAGGGAAATTTCAAAAAGAAAAGTTTCATCTCCAGAAATGCAAATTCTTCAGAGGACAGCTCTAGTGAGGAGTCTGAAGAAGGAACAGGTGAAGCTCTATTCATGGCTTTTGAAGTAGAAAAATTAGAAGAGGTAGAAAAATCAGAGAAGAGAGAAGGAATGAACTCTAAAGCATGTGTTGAAAAACCTGAGGCATAAGTGGATCTAGAAGGTGAACTGGTCTCTGCTCTTGAAGAATGGAAATCTGAGAAAAGAAAGAATTATAAACTGTCAAGAAAGCTCGAGGATGCAAATGACATTATAACCAGTTTAAAAATACAGGCAGAAGAATACAAGAAAATATCCGAAGATCTTGAAGTTCAGATAACCGTGAAGATAGATTACTGTTGTAAACTAGAAGAAGAAAATCTTGGCCTACGAATGCAGATACAAGAGCTGGATCAAAAAATTAGCTGCCATCACAAACGTGAAGAAAGTTCGAAGAAGTTGGATAAAATCTTAAGTGATCAACGACCTGCAGGCATTAAATTTGGTCTGGGCTTCATTGAAGGAGAATCATCAAACGGACCAAAAGCCAGCAATATTGAAACTATAAGGAGTGAAGATGAGAAACAAGCTGATGAAAGAAAAACAAAGCATGCAAAAGAAAGCAGTAATACCGGGCCTGAAAGAAGAACTGACAATGATGGCTTTACCAAGGTCACACATCAAAAGAAAAGAAGGTCTATGGCTCCTGCAACAACCTGGCAAAGACCATCTTTCAGGTTCAATCATTACTTTTATGGTTTCTGTTTCAAATGTAATGGTTATGGACATAAAATTGCTGACTGCAAGTATAATGTAGGACCACGAAGTTTCACCAACAGAAATACTTTTGCTCCTCTAACAAGTTATGCAATAGAATGCTTTAATTGTCACAACTTTGGGCATATTGCTAGAAATTGTCGTAGTACCTCTGTTTCAAATCAATTTGAGAAAAGAAGAGTTCAACCATATAGGGCAAAACAAAATAGAAATCTTTCTGAAAGATATGTGCAAGATACTGAAAAGGGGAAATCCAAGCTAGAGCCCAATACCATAGTCAAAACAGAGTGGAAACAGAAAGAACAGCTCAGGGAAGAAAAGGAATCTCTAATAGTACAGACAACTTTCAAGGCTCAGAATAAATGTGTTCCATGGATTCTTGACAGTGGCTGCTCAAGTCACATGACAGGTGATAAACAGAAGTTTGAAAAACTACAAAAATATGAGGGTGGCTCTGTAAAGTTCAGAAATAATGATGGAGCCAAGATAATCGGAAAAGGATCTGTCAAAATTAGTGATGGGAAAATCAAGTCAGAAGAAGTTCTGTTTGTGGATGGTCTGAAACACAACCTGTTGAGTGTCAGTCAAATCTGTGATAAAGGACATGAAGTGGTCTTCAAGAAGCAGGGTTGTGAAGTCAGAAAGATAAACAAGTGGGAAATTAATAGCAACCGGCTCAAGGACGTCCTGGCAACCTGTACACACTCTCATAATCTTCAGAAGGTATGTGTTTTATTGGACAAGAAGAAGAGAACTGGTCGTGGCACAAGAGGCTTGGACACATAAGTTTCGATAACTTGGTGAAAATCAGCTCAAAACAAGCAGTGAGAGATATTCCAACCATTAGAAAACCTTCAAATAGTATCTGTGCTTCATGTCAGAAGGGAAAGCAAACCAGAGTCTCATTCAAAACAAAAGAGTACCACACTAGCAAGCCTTTGGAACTTATACATACAGACTTATGTGGACCCATGAGAACACAAAGCATAAATGGAGACAAATACTTTATGTTGTGTATTGATGATTATTCCAGAATGACATGGATATTTTTCTTAAAAGATAAAACAGAAGCTTTTGAAATGTTCAGATCTTTCAAACAACTAGTTGAGAATGAAACAAGAAAAAGGATAAAATGTTTACGATCAGATAGAGGAGGAGAATTCATTTCGAATGAATTTTTAGAATACTGTGAAAAACATGGAATCAGGAGACAATATTCAGCAGCTAGAACTCCCTAGCAGAATGGTGTAGTAGAAAGAAAGAACAGAACTATACAGGAAATGGCACGCACTATGCTGGCAGAAAACAAAATAGCAGATAGATTCTAGAAAGAAGCAGTTCACACAACAGTATACATCCAAAACAGATATATGTTAAGAACTCATGAAAGCAAAACACCTTATGAGTTGTGGTTTGGTAGAAAAGCAACAGCAAAACATCTCAAAGTGTTTGGTTGTAAGTGTTACATCAGAAAAACTGATGACAATCTTGGGAAGTTTGAAAATAGAGCAGATGAAGGTGTTTTTGTTGGGTATTCACCAAAAAGCAAAGCTTACAAATGCTATAACAAGAGACTCAAGAAAATTGTGGACAGTGCAGATGTTAAATTCGATGAAGGTGGGAAACGACTAGCTGACTTTGAGGAAAACTACCCAATCTATGAAGAAGTCTTCGAAGGAGATGAGGTGAATGAAACAGAAAATAAATCTACGTTTGATTCAGATGAATTAATCGATGACTCAGAGGTGCAAGAAAACAAGAAATTCAAAACAAGCAACTGGCAGAAAAATCATCCAAGAGACCAAATAATTGGAGATCCCACAGCTCGTATTCAGACAAGAAGGAAAGTAATAAGTAATTACTCTCTTTTATCCAGCATTGAGCCCAAAAACATAGATGAAGCAAGCAAAGATGATAGCTGGATGAAGGCAATAAATGAAGAGTTAGATCAGATTGAAAAGAACAGAACTTGGGAATTAGTACCTAGACCTGCGAATAAGAATGTAATCGACACCAAATGGATATTTCGAAACAAATTAAATGAAGACGGATAGGTCATTAGGAACAAAGCAAGACTGGTTTGTAAAGGATATGCACAGGTCGAAGGCATTGATTTTGAAGAGACTTTTGCACCAAAGGGCCAGATTAGAAGCAATTAGAATGTTTCTGGCCTTAGCAGTCCACAAGAACTTCAGAGTTTATCGGATGGATGTAAAATCTGCCTTTTTAAATGGGAAACTTGAAGAAGAGGTCTATATTGAACAACCGGATGGCTTTCAAATTAGTGAAGATCCTAACCTTGTCTCGCAAATTAAAGAAAGCATTATATGGATTAAAACAAGCACCACGGGCATGGTATGCAAGGCTAGACAACTATCTCTCTCAACAGGGATTCAAGAAAGGTTTAGTGGACAAGAATCGTATGTGAAAACAGAAGGTGGGCATCTCATTGTTCTTGTTGTCTATGTAGATGATATCATATTTGGCAAGCAACAAAGATGAATCTTGTAAAGACTTAGCAAATAAGATGCGGAATGAATTTGAAATGTCTATGATTGGTGAACCTGTCTTACTTTCTTGGGCTACAAGTTAATCAAAATGAGAAAGGCATATTCATTTCCCAAATCAAATATGTGAAAGAAATGCTAAAGAGGTTCACTATGGAGGACTCAGAATCCAGTTAGCACTCCCATGACAACAGGCTGCAAATTAAGTAAAGAAGACAAATCTCCACCTGTAGACCAAACCATGTACAGATCTATGATTGGAAGTTTACTATATTTAACAGCTACCAGACCTGATATTCTGCAGGCAGTTTGCATGGTAGCTAGATTTCAGGCCAGTCCCAAAGAGACTCATGTGACAAGAAGTTAAAAGGATTTTTCGGTATCTCAAGGGGACCATGGAGTATGGGTTGTGGTATCCAAAAGGCAAAGACTTCACTCTTATATCATATTCAGATGCAGATTGGGCTGGATGTGTTGATGACAGAAAGAGCACAAGTGGAGGTGCTTTTTATCTCGGTGACAAGTTGGTTGCTTGGCACAACAAGAAACAAGAGTCGCTTTCTTTATCAACAACTGAGGCTGAATAAATTGCAACAACAACTTGTTGTACTCAAGTTTTATGGATGAAACAAACTTTGAAAGATCTTGGAATTAATTTCAGTGAACCAATATCAGTTAAGTGTGATAACACCAAGGCCATTAACATCTCCAAGAATCCAGTTATGCACTCACGGACAAAACACATTGCTATAAGGTATCATTTCTTGAAGGAGAAAGTTGCAGAAGGAGAAGTCAAGTTGGATTTTGTCCCAACCACAGAACAAGTAGCAGATATTTTTACAAAACCATTGCCCAAGGAAGTGTTTGAGTACCTTCGAGACAAATTGGGAGTAGTCACATTTCCCAAGAAGTGACTAGCTACAGGGATCACTTTCTCATGGGGAGCATTTGAGTATTTGACTACTCTTTTGCTCATGATCATAATTTGTGCTAGATGCAACAAATTGTGCCTGAGAATTGTGAGGATGGACTCGTGGGGAGTCTGCAGCAGCCCTTTGGTATTATTGACAAAGGGGGAGAAGAGTTACAGGAATGTACACAGGTGTTGCCAACAATTCCAAAGGGGGAGATTGTTGAGTAAGGTGTTGCAAGAGGTTTGTCATTGTTGTCAACACAGGCAGTTAGATCTAATGATGCAAAGGGATAGACAGTTCAGGAGTCATTCAGATGCAGAGGACAGAAGTTCAAAGGATAGTCAGCTTATGTAAAGTGCAATTCCAGGAAAACAGAAGTGACCCAGTTTCAAAAATTCAAAGAAAAAGACAAGTTAGAAAACTGTCGCGATATCGCGACATGTTTTCTGTCGCGATTTCACGACAGGTCGGAGGAGAGAGAAGGCGCAGCCAAAAATGTCATGATTTCATGACAAAAATGAGGAGAGAGAAGGCACAACCAAAAATGTCATGATTTCATGACAAAAATGAGGAGAGAGAAGGCACAGCCAAAAATGTCATGATTTCACGACAAAAATGAGGAGAGAGAAGGCGCAAGGCAAACTGTCACGATTTCGTGACATGTTGGAGGCCAAGAAGCTAAGTCGAGAAACCGTAGCGATTTCGCTACATGTTGGATTTTCGCGCCGAAGCAAGGAGAAAGCGTTAAGTGGAAAAGTTGTAGCGATTTCGCTACGTGTTGAAATTTCGCCGCCGAAGCAAGGAGAAAGTGTTAAGTGGAAAAGTTGTAGCGATTTCGCTACAAGTCGAAACTGCAAGACACAAAAGTGTAGCGATTTCGCTACAAGTCAAAAGGGCAGAACACAAAGGTGTAGCGATTATGCTACAAGTCGAAAGTGCAAGGCACAAAGGTGTAGCGATTTCGCTACAAGTCAAAGTTTCGCGGGTCGAAGCAAAGTTGGAAGCATAAGGCACAAAGTTGTAGCGATTTCGCTACATGTCTTGATTTCGCTAGTGCATGAAGCGAGAAATGTACGAAAGCCGAAAGCGTCACGATTTCACGACAAGAATGAGGATGACGTCAGCGAAAGATGAAAGTGTCACGATTTCATGACAGGTTGCAAGAAAAGCCTCTGGAAGCCGAAAGCGTCGCGATTTCGCGACAAGAATGAGGATGACATCAGCGAAAGCTGAAAGTGTCACGATTTCATGACAGGTTGCAAGAAAAGCCTCTGGAAGCCGAAAGCGTCGCGATTTCGCGACAAGAATGAGGATGACGTCAGCAAAAGTTCGAAGTGTCACGATTTCATGACAAGAACGGTGGCAAAGCTTTCAAAGGCCAAAAGGGTCACGATTTCGCGACAACAAGGACAAGAAGGCGTACGGCTACAAAAAGTGTCGCGATATCGCGACATGTTATTATTTCATGGCAATAGTTACAGAAAGGTGACAAAGGTGGCAGTAGCAGTTAAGGCCGACAAAGTTGAATCTGGGCCGATAGATTTTAGGGTTCTGTAGCCGACAATTTCTAGGGTTTTGCAGTCGACGTTCTTAGGGTTACAGCCGACGGATTTTAGGGTTTTGCAGTCGATAATTTCTAGGGTTTTGCAGCCGACGTTCTTAGGGTTACAGCCGACTATTGTTTAATATTTGATCATGAAATTTCATCTATAAAAGGAGGGCTATTTCGAGTTTGAAGAGAAGCAAGTATCGTGTTTGTGCAAGTGAAGTCCACGTCGAGCAGAGAGCGAGTCATATCGATTCGAGCTGAGTGCGAAGTCGTAGGTCGAGTTGAAGCGAAGAGTGCATATCGTGATTGCGTGAATGAAGAGCGCGGGGTGCAGAGGTTGAGTTCTAAGTGCGAAGTGATAGCGCGCAGACAGCAGAAGTGATCGATCATCAGGTTGCAGCAGAGAGTGCGAAGAAGTTCACAGAAGTAGTCGGATAGTGCGAAGTGTTTTGCACAGAAGCAACAGAAACCCTAGGAACAACAGACTATGAGAAATAAGGTGAAAGTATTATTCTGTATTTTTCATTATCTTGATTGACTTCCAAGTTGCAGCTTGGCATAAGGGGTTGGTGCCTCTTTCCAGTAGGTGCTGGTAAATTAGGAGTTGGTGCTCCATTCTGTTGGTGCAAAAAAATTGAGGGGTTGGTGCTGGTAAATAAGTTGTAAAGTTGTTGCTTTGCTTGAGCTGGATTTGGATGGTAGTCCAAGCAGCCATTTTTGAGGAGTAGCCACATTGGTGAACCTCGTTAAAATTGTTGTGTTGTGTGTGATGCTTTCTTGTCCGTAATTGATATATCTTTTATAAGTTTTAATCTGCTGCTGGTTTTTAAACTGTATACTTAAAATTTAAAAGATCACACTGATTCACCCCCCCTCTCAGTGTCACTGTGATTACAACAGGTAGCTTCAAGGTTAAAACAGTGGTTTTTACTACTTAAAAAGTATAATTTCCCATAAATCGTGGCCATATGAACCTGAGACGATTGCTAGAACATGGTTGTCTCACCCTAAGATGATCACTAAAAGCAAAGTTTAAAAATAAAAAGTTGCATAACTACCAATCAAAACTACCAATTAACCCCATGCATGATCTTGCAAAAAGCATTAAACACCCAACATGGACCAGATAGGAAAAACACATGTAATTATCAATCACATGAGATTTCAAAGATAAGCATTCTCTTTTATTAATGCAAGTTGTCTCTTTGATTTTTCATGCAAAGTGCCCTAGTTTTTTACTAAGAATATATAAAATGACACTCACCCCTTAGTTTTAAAGGTCCCTTAATGTTTGAATTTATGCAAAAAGTGCTATTGAATTAAATACCCAATCCTCCAAGCAATGAAGTGCTGCCCATTTTGATCCTTAAAGCCATCCCACTACTGAAAGCCATGCTACTAAATTGCTAAAAAAAATTGGAATTTGTGCTTCTATCTTTCATGCAATTAAATACCCTTGCCTCGTTATCAATCCAACCCATCAAGTCAATCTCACAAATGCAACAATATATCAAAAAAAGTCTAGGTTGATCTCAGAGGCCACCTTGACTTAGCCATGAAGAAACACAGTCCCGAGATAGTGACCATATCAACCCAGAACGACTCGTAGGCAATGCCGTCCTAATATGAGATGGCCTCTAGTAGAGATCTAGTTTTACTATTTTTCTTTTAGCATAACTTAGATCAATATTTTTTATTAATTCTAAATTTATATGGATTTAAAATTATACATGTTTAAGTTTGGTTTTATCTTTATTTATTATATTCATATCGATTAATATGAGCCCAATTTTGATGGGCTTTTTAAATGCTTTGATATGTTTCTTGTTTCTTTGTGTGCATATTTACAGGATCTAATATACAATAAAATAGTGCAAGATTCACATCATATTCATAGCGGCAGTCACAAAATTCCACATCGAAATGAACTATGATTGCAAGAATATCATTTACAATACACCTAGATATTTTATTTGTATTAATTATATCATGGGTAGCATCCCCTCAAACGAGACTTGATTGTAACAAATTGAAAAGAAAATATCTAATATAAAGAGGGTTCCATCTTATCTTCTTGTTGTGCTGTAGTGGTAAATGCCCTGGGTGATGGTAGAGGCCGACCCAGGTTCCATTCCCCTTGTCTCCATCCTGCAGATATATGGTATAGTTAGGAATGTCCTATGTGCTGGTAGAGGCCGACAAGGCTCCATTCCTCCTATGCCCAACTTATTGAAAGTGGCACCCCTAAAGGGGTGTTTTCCACTATAAATTAATCAGGCATCGCTTGTCTTTGGGACCCAAAAGAGGTAGTTATTCACCATATGGTTAGAAGTTAGGTTTTGTTGGCTATAGCTATTCAAAGTAGACATTCCAACCAGATTATGCTCTACATTACTATTTATGCCCCGAATTCTTTGGAGGAAAAAATAAGACAGTGGAAGGATATTACTCATATTATCTCTCATTTTCCTAAATCTTGGATCTTGATCGGAGGAGATTTCAATACCATCCTATCCCTAGATGAGAAAAAGGGGGGAAATAGAAATTTGGACAAAAGTACTGACCTCATGAGCGAATATATTGCAAACCTCCATCTTGTGGATATCCAACTAGATATTGGCCTTATGACTTGGTCTAACAGAAGGCAAGGCTTAGCTTGTATAATGGAGATATTGGATAGGTTTTTGCTCTCTGAAAATTTCTTAATCCATGGTCACATTCCTAAAGTGAAGACTCTTAATAATGCTGGTTCGGATCATTGGCCAGTCATGGTGGAAATTTGGAAAACCAATGTGAGTTTCTCTCCTTTTCATTTTCAATTAATGTGGCTTAGAGATATTTCCTTCAGACCTCGTGTGCAACAATGGTGGAAGGAAGGTAAACCTAGGCATGGGACTAAGATGTTCTGTTTTGCCAAAAGACTGCAATACATTAAATCCAAAATCAAGACTTGGAACTGGAAAGAGTTTGGGGATGTTCATAAAAAAAAAACATGAAGTTATTGCTCATCTTGAAAATTTGAATAAGAAAATCCATTTAGATGGCCTCACAGAGAAGAGAAGTGCAGATGAAATTAAACTCACAACTCAGTTAGAGGAATGGGAAAAAAGAGAAGAAATCTTATGGAAGCAAAAATCTAGAATTCAATGGCTCAAAGAAGGAGATCGAAACACAAATTTCTTCCACAAATCTCTTCTAGCTCGAAGATCTCACAACTTTATTTCTTCCTTAAAATCAGATTCTGGAGATGTTGTTTATACTTGGGATGGCATGAACTCTATTGTTGTTGATTACTTTTCCAATATTTTTGTTGCTACTCCTCTTGACTCAGCTTCTCAACAAAATGTTCTTCAAGCAATCCCTTCTCTTATCACTTCGAGGAGAACTCTATTTTGACTGCTCCTGTTACTATCAATGAGCTTCAACAAGTAGTTTTTAAAATGCAAAAAGGGAAAACCCCAGGTCCTGATGGTTTTCCTATTGAGTTCTACCAAGAGTTCTGGGATATCCTTCATGTTGATTTATTAGAGGTGGTGGAAGAAGCCAAGAAATCCAAAGAAATTTTGAAGGTTATCAATAAAACTTATATTACTCTTGTTCCAAAAGCTCAAGAGGTTGATCATATCTCAGCTTTTAGACCTATTGCTTTATGTAATGTTCTTCTCAAAATTATTACTAAAATCATGGCGAGAAAGGTTGAAGCCTCTTTTACATAAGATTATTTCCCCGAGCAAGGGGGATATGTGGAAGGACATCAAATAGTAGATGAGATAGTTCTTGCTCAGGAAGCCATCCATTCCATGGATATGCAAAATTCTCCTTCTATGTTCATCCGGTTAGACTTATCCAAAGCTTATGACAGAGTGGATTGGCACTTCCTTATCAAAGTTTTGAGGCAATTTGGTTTCTCTAAGGATTGGATGGATTGGATTATGGGATGTATCTCTTCAGTTTCCTACTTAGTTCTTATCAATGGTAGGCCTTCTCAGTATTTCCCAGCTTCCAGAGGTATCGGGCAAGGTGACCCGCTATCCCCTTATTTATTCATCATTCTTGCTGAATGCTTGGGTAGGACTATAACCAAAAAGAGGGAAAACAAAACCCTTGAGGGAGTTACCATTGCTCATGGAGCTAGACCTATCTCTCATCTTCAATTTGTGGATGACTCTACCCTTTTAGGTAAAGCTACAGTTAAGGAAGCTTCTAATTTTAAGCAAATCATTAGCTATTTTTCTAAGGCTACTTGGGCAGTTGATCAATGAAGACAAATCTAAAGTTATTTTCTTTCATTGCTCTGCTAGACAGGAATCCATGGTCTTGGATAAATTAAGATATAAGAAGACCTCTCTTCCAATCACTTATTTAGGTATTCCCATAAATATTCAAAGGCAGAAAAATAAATATTGGAATTGGTTGTTGGACAAAGTCAAGAAGAAAATTGGAAAGTGGACCAACAAGTGGCTTTCTTCTGGGGGTAGAATCACCTTGGTAAAATTAGTCCTTCAAGCTATTCCTATTTATGTTTCTTCCATTTTGAATATCCCAAAGGTTGTTCTTCGAGAATTGGATCAAATCAGTCATCGTTTCCTTTGGAGTGGTACTAAGGAGAAAAGAAAATGGGCCTTGGTGAAATGGGATACTTTATGTCTTCCTAAGAGTGAAGGGGGGTTAGGATTCCGGTCTTCAATTAATAACAACAAAGCTTTAGCTGCTAAATTATATTGGAGGATGTTGCATAACCCCAATGCTCTTTGGGCCAATAATCTTCGTGCTAAATATGCTTAGAACAAAAGTCCTGAAGACCTTGTTCGCTATCAACTTCCTACCAAAGGTTCTCCCATTTTAGCGAGTTCTTAAGAGCTGGTGAGGATTTGATAAAGAAAAAATTATTTTGGATCATTCATAATGGTCAACATGCAAATTTTTGGACAGATTCTTGGGATGGTCACAAGCCTTTGATAACTCGGTTTCCCGATTGGAGGCCTTGGATGGAGGAGCTTCATCGAGCTAATTGGATAAAGGTGGCTAATTACTGTCGGTACCATACTTGGTAATTCAAAGGTTGGTAGATATTGGATCCCTATTGAGGACTGGCCTATTCAAATCCCGAGAAAGGCAAAGACAAGATATCCAAGGCATCCTTCATATGAGATCCCTCTCTTGGTCCCATGAAAAAGATTGTTTTGGATGGAACGACACTACTAAGGGTGAGTATTCGGTTGCTCAAGGTTATTTGACCTTATGCCATAATAATCCCAACCATTCTTCTGACATATTTTCTCAATTGTGGGCTCAAAAGCTCTGGCCTAAGGTGAGGTTCTTTAATTGGCTTTTATTGCATCGTAGGGTGCTTACTTGTGAGCAACTTATGAAGCGTGGTTTTCATGGCCCTTTTAGATGTGAAATGTGTGAAGAGAATGTAGAAAATATCAACCATATTTTTATTGAGTGTACTTTAGCCTCCGAGCTATGGAGGAGAATGGCAACTTTACTTGGCTTACAGTGGTCCAATTTTTTCACTTTTGAACAGACTTTGGAGGGATTGGCCTAATCAAGAGGGTGTTGATCATTTTATTAGGCGAGTAGTTTGGATGGGTTCTACCATTCTTCTTTGGAATATTTGGAATGAAAGGAACAACCAAATTTTTAATCAAGATAGGAAGGATATTCACTATATTTGGCAAAAGACCATAGCCAACTTAGTTGAATCGGTCCATCATCTCCTTAATCACCCCCAAAACTCCCACCAAATATGGGATCAAGTGATGCAAATATTGAAGATTAAACCTTCTAAGGGCAACCAACTTAAAGGGAATGTGAGTATTAGTAAGATGGATAGGACTAGAAATTGGCAACCTCCTCCTAAGGATTTTGGAAAAGTCAATACTGATGGAGCCTCTAGAGGGAACCCTGGAAAAGCCGATGTGGGAGGAATTGGTAGACTTTCAGATGGCTCCCTGGTTTTTACTTTTGCTGAGAATTTGGGTATTCTTTCCAATAACCTTGCTGAGGGGTATGGTATCCTTAGAGGCCTTCGGGAGGCTACTAAGGTTGGATGGGAAAAGGTGTTAGTTGAGTCTGACTCTCAACTTATGATTAATCTCTTGAAGACTCCTTCTAAGAATCATAAGGTGGATTGGAGAATAAAAAGAATTATTGAGAAGATTTGGTTAATCCGGATGGGATTTTTGAAAGTTGATTACAATCATGTGGTCAGAGATCAAAACAAGAGTGCTGATGCTTTAGCTAATTGGGCTTTGGACAAAGGTGATCTTACTTGTTATGGCCACCCTCCTATATGGTGGGCTTCTCAAATTAGGGAAGCTCTTCTTTCTATCATTTCTTTGGATGGCTCCAGTTCTGAAGGTACCTAGTTTCTTCTTGTTTTTTTTTTTGTTTCTCTTTGGTTCATTCAGTTTTTTTAGTTCCCTAGCTCATTCTATTCTTTATTTTGTTTCCTCTGTTGATTCTTGCATTAATAGTCTTCTGGTCTAGATAGGTCATTGTTTTGTTCATTTTTTTTCTTTTGTCTTCTTTGTTTTTTTGTTTAGTTTTTTAAGGTGGGTGGGTTCTTTTGTTTTGTTTTGTTTTTGTGTTCTTTGTGTTGTTTTTTTGTTGTTCTTGTGTTTTTGTTGTTTTGTTTTTTTTTTTTATGTTTATTGTTATTGTTCTTGTGTTTTTTTCATTCTTGTTCTTGGGTTTCTCTTTGTTTGTGTTATTTCATTTTTTTATGTGTGAGTGTTTTCTATGTTTTTTGTTTTTGTTTATTGTCTATTGTTGGTTGTTTTTATTTTTATTTTATTTATTTTATTTTTTAGGTTTTGGTTGTGTTTATTTTTCATGTTTTTTTGGGTTATGTCTTTGTAGTGTTATGTTGTTTTTGTCTTGTTTGTGTTTTGTTATGTGGTTCTTGTGTTTTTCTATGTGGTTTGTGTTGTGGTTTCTTTTATCTTATTGTGCGTGTTTGGTTGTGCTTTTGGTTTTGACACACTCAAGGAGTTTGTTTTTTATTTTATTTTATTATTTTTGTTGTTATTTTCTTTTTTTAATTTGGTTTTGTGTGTTTGTTTGCTCCTTGAGTATGTCAAAGGTGGTAGGCCAGGTCCGAGTCCTGGGCATTTTTGGCAGAATGGATACCCATGCCTCCTTGGGTCTTACCCGAAAGTGGCATCCCTTTTGGGATGTTTTCCACAAA